>WAAF01007052.1:44403-362756 GCA_013400475.1 Tricholaema leucomelas
CAGATTCAGTTCCAGCTGTGCTTTAGCTTTCCTAACCTGAGCTCTGGCTGCATGGACAATTCCTCTGTATTCATCCCAGGTTCCCTGTCCCTGCTTCCACTCTCTGTAGGCTTTCCTTTTGCACCTAAGTGTGTCCAGGAGCTCCCTATTAATCCACGGATTGCCGCCAGTCACCTCTGCCTGGTTTTCCATTTGCTTTTGCAGAGCCTTCAGGAGGATCTGCTCCATGATCTTTCCAGGCACAGAAGTGAGACTGACTGGTCTATAGTTTCCAGGGTCATCCTTTTTCCCTTTCTTGAAGATGGGAGTTATGTTCACCCTTTTCCAGTCAGCAGAACTTCACCAGTCTGCCATGACCTTTCAAACACAATGGACAGTGGTTTAGCAACTTCATCTGCCACTTCCTTCAGGACCCGTGGGTGGATCTCGTCAGGCCCCATGGAGGTCTTTCAAAGCCATGAGGTCCAACATCCCTGCAGTGAGCTGAGACATCTTCAGCTAGAACAGGTTGCTCAGAGCCCAGTCCAATGTGAACTGGAACGGCTCCAGGCATGGGGCAAAGTTCTGTGCAGGTTTGGTTTGTATGAAATCCAAGCTAACTGGGCAATCTTTGCATGTGTGAAGCACCGCCTTGGCTTCAGAGAGACCTCAGCTCCACTTGTTAGCTGAGTGCTGGTCATCCTGCAGCTCTGGCAGCAGTAGCTTGTGACCACTGATGGTACGCCAGGTGACAGCTTTGCTTCATTCTTATACTTACGAAAAGCAACCCTTTTTCTTCTACCAGTTTAGTCTCCCTTAAAAATTCGTTGTCACTCTGAAAACAGTAAAAATCCCTACCCAATGCCTTCCAGTGGGAAATGAAGCACAGGAGAGTTTGTTTTCCATGAAATCAGCTGCTGCACCAATCCAAGGCACCGTTTTCTTTCTCCTGCTGAAGTTTAAATATTTCCATTTGCCTTTTTTCCCCACCCTAGGGTATTCCTCTGACTTGAAAGATTTACAACAGTGCTTTCCTACTGGAGGGGTGATTTTGTACTCCACACCCTTCAGAATTCAGTTGTAGATGATCTGATTGCTTCTGGCTGAGCTGAAGGCCGCATTTTCAGGTGAGAGGTTATCCTTAGCTGCTGTTCTGCCCTCTCAGATCTGATGAAATGCAGGGAGCCTCAGCATGTCTGTTAGGAATTCTTACTTTCAAGTCTTGGCCTCCTCGGTGCTTCCCTAAGCTGTGTGCTGGTCTCTGATACCACCTTTGGGGGGATGAGCATCCTGCATGCCTTTGCCTGCCCCGTGGCCTCAGTAGGAGCTGTAGATGCCATCTGAACCCCGGGAGTTCAGTTCAGCCCAGCTGTAATGCAGGCAGGGGCAGGGCCAACCCTAGCAGTCGTCTCAGAGCTCCTTTTCCCAGGAAAGAATTCCGTTTGCAAATTCTGAGCGCTACAGCGGCGCCGCTGGGTGCTGCAGCAGGCTGGGCAGCCCCGGGCGAGCGCCGAGCCCGCCTGCCGCCGCCGAGCCGGTGCGGATGCGCCCATGCTGACCTCTAGTGTCCTTAGGGCTCCCAGCAGGCACCGCCTGGGCTGGCAAAACCTCGCTTCTGTAACGGCTGCTGCCGCTTACTCCTGAGTGTCCACCAGTCTGAAGCTCTCATGTCAGATTTCCCAGGAGCGCCGTAGCTCCCGTGCCCGTTTTTTCTCCCTGTGAAACCACGGGTAGATGTCCTGAGAGGAAATCCCAGCGTCACACACAGAGAGCCATACACTGAATCGCTGTGCCTGGACGACACCTTCGAGAACATCAAGTCCAAGCTCTGTGTAACTCTCCTAAGGCCAATAGGAGAGAAATGCTGCACCATGTTGGTGTCCATTTGGGTATTAGGAGGAAGTTCTTTACTGTGAGGGTGGTGAAGTACTGGAGTAGGTTGCCCAGAGAGGTGGTGGAGGCTCCATTCCTGGAGACATTCAAGGTCAGGCTTCTCTCAGGAGGCATGACCCTGCTCACTGTAGGAGGGTTGGACAAGATGACCTTTGAGGGTCCCTTCCAAGGTGGTACACTCTGATTCTGCATCCTTGAGCACCAGCTCTGGACAGCTTTTAAAGACATACAGGGCTGGCAAATCTACCACTCCCATGGGCAGCCAGCTGCAGGCAGATGCTTGCCCCACCATCCCTGGGTAGCAGAAGTTAGCAAACAAGTCCAAGCTGTGTCATGCACCCAGAGTGCTATTCCTGAAGCACAGAATCATCTTTATTCTGCTTGCTTCGTTTTTAATACCTTGTGCATTCCATCAAACCAGACCTGTTGCTCAGCTCCACCATCCCTCATTATAATTAGCACAGCACAGTCCCAGCCTTTCTAGTCAGCCAGGCTGCAGGCAAATCGATTTGCCTTTGTGCAGAGAAGGGAAGTGGCCTTCCTGTGACCCAAGGAGCTGACAGCAACGCTAGCAGCTGGTTGCTGCTCTGTCCTCTGTGGCCTCGTGATTTGGCCACGCTTGATCTGAAAGTTTTCTTGCCTTTCCTGTCACATCAAAGTTGCTTTCTCCATGCTGCCTTTTGAAACAGTTGCCAACATTTTTTTTTGTCTGCTGAAATATGCCTGTGTGCAGTTCAGAAGAATAATAGTTGGCGTAAGTGGAAGTTGTGCCAGAGACCCGCTAGCAGTGGAATCGGATGGATGGTGATGCTCCAGAGCACAAATTACAGCCTTAGCTGCGTCCTTTATAAGGGGAGTGTCTGAAGTCCTAGGATCCTGAATTTCCCTGTCTTATGCTCTTACATGGGTTAGAGCTGATGGCAAAACGCAGCACAGTTATGATCCACAAAGATGCTGTGTGCTGGTTTGTGTGCTGCAGAGCGTATTTCTGTATAAGCTGCACTGCCTTCCGCCAGACGTGGTGGAGTGCTTTGTGCTGGGACACAACAATCAGTGCAAAGCACTAGCTCTGAGGTGCCATAAAGCCTAGCTGGTGTGAAGCGTGGTGCAGTAATGTTCCAACCAATTCTGACAGCTCTCTGTAGCAGAGGATGTAAATCAACTCTGCTTTTTGTCTCAAGTCATGGAAATGTAAAGAATGAACCTCAGCAAGTTTCTCCACTTCAGCCTTGCTGAGCAAAGCATTTGTGTTCTCAGTACTGATAAACAGCAGCTTGGGAACAGCTTCTCAGTGAATCATCACTCAACAACAATGTGGATCTGGGAGCGGAGAGAGCTGCTGCTGTTGTCTGGAGGCAGGCTGTGGGATGGACTCCTAGGGTTCCCACGCGGTCTGCTTGTGTGTGTTCTCTCTGGCCAAGGGTGCCTTGCAAGTCCTTATGTGCTCTCTGTATTGCTCTTCTGACCAAGAAGCGGTTGTGGTTTCTTAATACGGTTGTAGTATGTGGAAGGAGCACTGTGGCAGCCTAAGCCTGCCAACTCATTGCTCTGGTCAGTTCCTCTCTCAGCTGCAATGGTTTTGCTTTGCTGATGACCTAACCGGAGGTGTCAGCTTGCAGGGGGATTGGACTAGGTGACCTTTAAAGATCACTTCCAACTGAAACTGTTCTATGAGTCTGCCTGAGTTTGGATTCAGAAAAGAGTAAAATAGCATATTCCAGGGTAGTAATGTCATCATGCAGCCAGTTGCTCGGAACAGCATAAAGCAGAAGTGTTAATGGATTACTCAAAAGAAAGAAGACAGAAGCCTAGGTCTGGAGCTTGTAGAGAGTGCCAGCCTGTCTGCAGCCTTGTCTCTGAATAAGTAGTTTTTGATTCATAACGTTTTACTCTCTTGGCTGCTGTGCACTTCATCCCTTTCGCTCTGATTTTCATGCCTGCTAAAGAGCCACTTAGGAGCAACCCTAATCAGCTGGAAAGGAGCAACACAATTCTCCAGAGCATGGAAATAGGCTAAAAATATATTGCCCAGTAACATAGAATTAAACCTGTATGTTAGGGAAGTCACCATTTGAAATGCAGCTGGACTTGCTGATGTGTGAAACTGGGCATGCAAGAGTGCCCTTTTCTGATTCTTTCTGCCTCTTTTTTTCTTAAAAAAAAAGGTCTATAAACTGCACAGGATTAAAAAGTGCAAAGTGAAGAGCACCCACAGCGGTGCGAAGTTACCACCCTCATGTCTGCCATTTGCTCCCAGTGCTGTGCTCACGTTTTCCTTGCCAAATCGCAGTCCATCCAACACTGCAACGTTCAAAGCCTGGGTGCAGCAGACACCAAAACTCTCTTGTTACAAACTGCCCTAGGACTAAGAGAAAGATAAAGGTAGAAGTGAAGGATTTCTGAAGAGATAGAGATTCCTGAGGAACTGAAGTCCAGTGACATTGCAGCCTGGAACAGGATCTGAGCAGCTCTGTGGTACAGTGACTGTCAATCTAGCAATGGTTCCTAGGCTTTTGGCTCTTAGTTGTCCTCCTGGAACCTGTACATGTAACTGGGAGGGCTTTTCTCCACCTGTCAAAGCATCAGGTCAAATTGTTGGAGTCTCAGCCAATTTGCATATCTCAGGGACTGTCAGTAGGCAAAAATCTTTAGCTTTCACCTTGGGACTTGAGAGCATTCCAGCTTTCAGAGCATATGCATCTTGGTCGTAATATCCCTTTCCTGCAGTAATACTGTCTTTATTTTTTGGTTTGAGCTATATCTTACTCTCTTAGTAACCTGCAGTAAATATACTTGGTCTTCTCTATAAACATCTGAAATGATTGTAGCAATAGAGTTTGGCTTTTGTCATTGTTCTGCAGCCCTTTCCTTCTGGAATGCTCTTTAGCAAGGGTTCTCTTTACTCGCCCGTGCAATCCAGTCTTTATCAGAGTGCCATCATTCTGGGGGTCTGGCAGCACTGAACAAAGTGCCAGATTTCCTCTAACTCATTTCATTCAGCATAATCTAACACTCTTTAAAGCCACTTACTAAAAAGGGCTGGCAGGAAGCGAGGCAAGTCTTAGATCTGTGTGTGTGCCTGAAGTGTTGATAAGCCACCTTTTCCTCCTGTGTTCTCCTGGACTAAATGACACATTTGGGTTCTTTTCTCTCTTATTTTCAGTGGTTCAGATTAAAGCCTTGACAACAGAGGCTGAGAACTCTTTGAAATGCTCCCCAGTTATTTGAGATCATTTCATGTTAATTTAAGGGAGATGATAGAGCATCTACTCACAGTAATGGCAGTGCTGGAGGTGATCAGGAAAACACTACCTGGCTAGCAGCAGCTGCTGGATGCTGCGTGTTCTGTTCTTCAGGTGCGTTGCTGCTCTGGGCTGCAGAAGGGGTGGTCTTTTGGATGGAAAGGGTTTTTTTTCCCAGCTTGCTGAGAGATCTGCCAGTGTCCAGTGGTGAGAAAATTACTTGGTAAGATGCTGCTTGCTGGCAGGAAGTGCTGACAGGGGCAGCAGAGTGAAAACAAGCAGGCTGGTTTGATTCATCAGGAAACCCAGCGAGTTCTTCCATTGCTCACTACTCACCTGTGCTGCTCTGGAGTCTGAGTGCAGTGCCTCCCTCGCTAGAAAGCTCTGCTAACTGCACTATTGGATTGGTATCAAAGGGAATCTCACCTTGCCTTGTGAGCTGTTAACTCAGACTAGCGAGGGAAGGGGTTTCAGGTGTGATCGCTTCAAATGAAGACAATTTTCTCTCTGATGTTTTATCTTGGGCTCAGTCAGCTCTAGGTAAGAAGCCTCAGACCTGACCAGCATCTTAGCTGGCCTTCAGTATGGCTGCTGAGCTCACACAGGGAGGTTTTGCTGTCAGGGGACTCCTACCGTCTTCTTCCCTGCTTCTTTCTGTCTCTAGATGTCTTGTTGCAGAATCACAGAAGAGTTTTGTTTAGAAAAGACCTTTCAGATCATCCAGTCCAGCTATTAACCCAGCACTGCCAGGTCACCACTAAACCACATCTCCAAGGTTTTGAAACCCTTCCAGGGATAGGGACCTCATCACTGCCCTGGGCAGCCTGGGCCAGGCCTTGACAGCCCTTTTGAAGAAGAAATAGTTCCTTGTGTCCAACCTAAACCTCTCTGGGCACAGCTCGAGGCTATTTCCTCTTGACCAATAGATTCCTTGGGAGGAGAGACAAACCTCCACCTGGCTACAGCCTCCTCTCAGGAAGCTGAAGAGAGAAACATTGTCCCTGAGCATCTGCCACTGTCCATTTTGTGCTGCAGGGCAGGGCCACAAGGGGCCAGTCAGCGTCATGGCAGCAGGCTTCCTGTGGCACTGGTCTGAAAGGTGATGCCTTCAGTGCTGGGCTGTGAAAGTCACAGTGGCAGGGCTGTGCTTCCTCAACATCCCAGAGAGCATTTGCTTAGCTCAGTGAAAGAACATCTGCATGGCGAGCCGGGCAGTGGGTATCTCTCTGCAGGTGAGCCAGGTGACGCTAAGAGAGCCTTTCTCCTTCCAACTCGCAAAAGACTGTTGGATCTTAAATGGAAGCGGAGCTTGGCTGCCTTATGTTAGTATTTGGAACTGAGCTTGGGAGTTTGAGTCTGCTTTCTCATCTGAAGGGGAAGACGAGAGGGCTGGAGGAAAAGTTGCAGCAGGGGAGGTTTAGGCTGGAGATTGGGAAAAACGTGTTTGCTGCAGGGGTGGTCAGGGATTGGAGCACACTGCCCAGGGAGGTGGTGGAGTCTCCATCCCTGGAGGTGTTCAAAAAATGTGTTGATATGGCACTTCAGGACATGATTTAGTGGCTCGATAGTTGGACTTGATGATCTTAGAGGGCTTTTCCAGCCTCAATGATTCCATGATTCTATGCCTGACAACCTTCTAAACCCTCAATTTAGGCAACAGCTCACAAATGTAAAACAAGGCTGCAAAAGCCAGGAGGATTTTGTGGATGATTCAGCAAAAAGGACTCAAGGGTATTGTTGGGAGCCTTTTTTGTGGGCAAAAGTTCAACTCCACTTCTACAAAAAAACATGGAAGCTCTCGAGTCTTTACTTCTTGCTTACGGATGTCTAAGACACAGATCACACACTAGTTTAATGTTATCCAGAGAGACATTTAAAATAGTTACATTTTTTGGCTGCTCTCCTGGAAATAATAAAGGGAATTGTATTGAATTACATTAGTGGTTCAAGGAAATTCAATATAACATAGCTCTGCCTTATTTATCTAAAAATTCCTTGTGCTTAAATAATTACAGTGGAGTAAAGGTTCACAAGAAGCCTCCAGAAGCTGCAGCACTGCCCTTTTGGCTGAGTAGTTGGAGCATATGAGTTAAGGCTAGTGCTCCTGTTCCGCTGGACATGTTTGTGTGCAGTAATACGCTGCGGGAGATGGGAGTTGAAGTTAGATAATGAGAGTAGGAGTCTTTGCAGCCACCCTCTAATGGAAGGCTGAGAGGTTGGGTGTTCCTGTGTGTGCTATGGAAGCTATGAGTGGGCAAGCCACAAACTGCTTCGCAAAACCAGTCCAGATACCAGCAACACTGATAATAGGGCTTGACAAATCTTGGCAGCGAAGAGGAGGAAGAAATGTTGCAAAGGATCCGTGCCCTGAGCCTGTCATTGCCAAATCATTTCTGCAGGAGAGAAGGCAGAGGAAGGGGTTTCATGCTTTTAGCACATCTGCGCTTTGGAGGTTGTCAGTACGCAGGCACGAGAATGGTCCAGCCATTGAGCATTGTTTTAAGTCCAAGTTAGTGCAGACATGCTCAGAGATGCTCTCGTGTGGCCGTGTGAAAGACAAAAGCATCACTTCAGCAGTTGCTAAGGGAACTAAAAAGTTTACAGTAACATCCCTGTCTTGTACAGTGTTGTCCACATAACCACATCCTATTTGGGTGCAGTTTTGTACGATTATTTGTCAATTGCAAATTCTTTTTACTTGTATTTTTCTCTCTCCGTATTTCTGCTCAGCAGCAGTAGTGGCTCAAAGCTCTGTGTGGCTGCACTTTGGACTGAAAGGGAGAGGCAGAGTGCTTTTAAAGACACAAGCTGTTGGTTTGTGAGGCTGCTCTGTAAGCAGATTCCCTTGGGAAAACGACCAGTGATTGATGGAAGAGCGAGAGCCTCATCAGTTGATCCTGTGTAGGGCTAGAGCCTGAGCCAGCTGTCTGCTAGCAGCAGTTATCAGAGAGGAGCTAGCAAGCACCCTCTGCGTTGCCGCTGGCAGCTTTAGGGCACTTGGAAACAAAAAGAATCCTGCCGGGGATGCTCCTGCAGCGTGAGGGCGGTTTCACTGATTGACCATAGACAACAGAGCTGCAGTGGGGAAAGATTGCTAGCACCTCACTAGGTAAACGCCTGCGATTAGCATTCCCCCTGAGTTTATCACCATCAAATACCTTTCTACCTTTTTAGGGTGTCTGTGCTTCAAATATTTAGCTCGCCCTTTAAATTTAGGGATGGAAGCCAATCTCTTGCTATTCCAGTTGAACAGATTGAAATGAGGAAGCAGGCAGAAGGATGGGAGCCTTCATGATGTTACTTGTTTACCATCAGAATTGAACTCCATGGTGAAAGATTTCTATTGAAAAACAAAAAAATGTTATTTTCTAACACTTCTGTCTCTCAGCTAAGTTAGAAAACTATTTTTTAATGCCATATTAATATTGGTGGTCAATACTGGGGAAATCGGCTCTGTTCCTTACTGCGGTCGCCATAGGCGACGCATTTGGCACAATGAGGAGAAATGGCCTCAAGCTGCACCAGAAGAGGGCTAGGTTGGACGTTAGGGAGAATTTCTTTGCTGTGAGAGTGGTCAGGGACTGGCACAGGCTGCCCAGGGAGGTGGTGGTGTCTCTATCCCTGGAGGGGCTCCAGAAACGCGTGGCCATGGCACCTGCAGACGTGGTTTAGTGGCCATGGTGGTGCTGAGTTGAACACTGGACTGGATGATCTCGGAGAGCTTGTCCAACCCAAATGATTGTATGATTTTCATCTGCCAGGATAAAACCTAGGCTTTGATTTGGCCTTGTATAAGACTTTGAGGCTTTAGTTGGCTGCTTGCTGAGAGAGGATGCATACACACACACACATTATATACATAACGTAAATATATCTGTGTGCACGCAGGAATTGCCCAAGGCACTTTCACACAAATCTGCCATGCTAAAATTTCATCATCCACAGACAGGATGAAGATACATGCAGTGAACAAGGGGCTAGAACAACAGCCACCAGGATTTGCTTACTTTTAAGGAGCAGAGGGTGTGTGTAAAAATGCCACAGGAAGAGAGGTGGCTTCTGCAAAGTGCTTGCCCTGGAGAGCAGAAGAGGAATTGTAGATGAATGCAGTGCTGAGTGCTGCAGGAAAAAAAGCTTAGATCAGATCAGAGGAGAGGTGCAAGGTGAAATTGGGATGGAAATGCAAGCCTGCAACTTTCTCTGCTTGCTGGGAAGTGCCCTTCTGATCCTGGCTGTAGGGCTGCTTGCTGCGGCTAGAGCAATGCTCACAGACAGGAGGGAAATCTGGCTACCAAGTGAACTGTTCTGGAGAGAAGGAGCTCCTTTGGCTGGGAAAGGGCCTTGCAGTGCTGCTCGAGTTCTTTGGTGATAGCATCTCAAGATGGGTCTCAATTTAAACCCCTAAAAGTCTATCTTCAGACATTTCTGCTCGGCAGCATAGTGCTGTGGATTAAAGCTAATCATCCTTTTTAAAATGATCAAAGCATCTGCAGCTCTGGGGCCATTCTGGCCCCCTTCCACCCCCATTCCTCTGGTCATCACCCAGCTCAGCTTTCTCTGAGTTCTTCTCCTCAGCTTTCCTTTTCTCTTGTGAGACAGCAAGCTGTCTTTGTCACAGCAGCTGTGCCAATAATTCATTTTTATGGAAAGCCACGAAGAGATGTTTGGTTTTCACACCTTTTTGTGTGCTGCCACTATTTGCTTCAAGTTGTTTGAGTGAAATTTATTTCCCTTACGTAAGGCAGACTGTTTGAACTCCAGTTAGAACCCACTGCTGAGTTAGTGTCTCAGACTCCCATGTGCAGCAGGCTGCTGCCATCCATTCTTTGATCAAGAGAAAGAAGACATCTGCTAGCAGTATCACAGGTAGTCTGGTACACAGGGCAGAGGATCTGGGCTTTGTAATGAGATTCACCCCTGATATGGATTTCCCCTTAATCCTCTTGTTTCAGAGAGCTCAAACAGATTACTTGGATTCTGAAATGGGTAGGCTTAAAATCCCATTTGTCTCTGATTGCTGGAATCTCATTCTGGGAAGCATTTGGGAGGACAGCAGTTGTTTGAGGTTTTAAACCAGGACTTTCAGATTAACCCTGGAAAAAACCTTTCATGGTGCAGGCTGTGGATGGTGCAACCTGTCATTAAGTGGCAGATTTATGGCTTGACTTTCAGCTGCCTCCTCAAAGCACAGAGGCAGCAATGATAGCCACAGCAGCCTGTCAGACAGCTAAGAGTTTTTAATGAACATAACCAAGCTTAGAATGGTTGTAGTCTGAACGCTACTGAGTTCGTATTGTGTGGCATGTCCACCTCCACAGGATGTGACTGCAGCCCTATCATCCACCCAGATTTGGGCTCTTCTTGGGAGACACAAACTGTGGTAGCAAACAGTGAGTTGAGTCAAAAAGATTGTAGGTGTCATGAAAAGTAGCCTGAACTGCAGACATGGACTCAAATTGCCACAAATCCCTGCCGTTCTCCTTTAAAATTGTTCCACCCCATTCAAACTTCAGGCCCTTTTGATCAAAATAATTTTGCCCAAGTTATCTCCTGTGGTCAAGCTTTAAGGTAGAGGCTGTGAGTCACAGAATGTTAGGGACCTCAGAAGATCATCGAGTCCAACCCCCCCTGCCATCCAAAGGTGAGTATTTTTTCTCTAGCAAAGGCAAAATTAGTCTGAAAATGTAGAAAAGCAGTAGAAGCCAGTAGAAAAGCAGTGACAAAACACATAAGAGTGTTTGCTGCAGTGATGTTCCTCAGGTGGAGCTGTTCTGGATTCCTGTACTTGCTACATGGATCAGCTGCTGCAGTTTTGGGTCTCATACCTCAGGACACCCACGCAGCAGGACACGCTCCCAGGCTGCCACCGCAGGGAGGTGAGGAATAGCCAGGGCAGTGTTACAGCAAGTGTGCTCTCACCAGACCAGCAGTGACAAGGATGCTAATGGCTCCTTTCAGCTCACCATGGGGACTGAAGCTTAAGGAGAGCAGAACCTTTGCTGATATTTATTACGTGACACTGAGGTCTGGCAGAGAAGCCTTTGCCTTTGGGATTTTGGTGAGGTGCTACTTGTTCAGCTGTGTTACAGGTGTTGATGCAAGGAAGGTGCTGTCTCTTCAGCCTTCTTACCATAAACCGTGCAGGGTGCTGTCATAACACAGAGGAGCTCAGGGGAAGGGGCAGCTTTAACTGCTGAGGCAGTTACCTCCGTGTTTCCTCTTAAGGAAAATGAGGGAAGCTGGGCAGGAAGAGAAAATGGGAACTTTCCTGTCTGGAAAGTGCTGGGAAACCTGAGCTGCCTTGGTGTGGAGCTGTTTGTAGCTGCGTACAGAGGGAATCCTCCTAACCGTGTTCTGTAAGGCTGAAGCCACCTTCTGGAAGGAGTGGTTGAAGCACAGGGAAAGTGACCAATTTGCCTTGGGTAGAAACCACTCGGATTAAGGTTTTATCCTTCCTTGTTTCTGATTCATGCACACAGCCCCGCCGAGCCTGACAGCGTGAGCAGACGAAGTGCAGCTCCCAGCTCCGGGGTAGCGCTCCCTGCTGCAGGTGCGTGGCTGATCCCGGCCCTTTGGCAGTCCGTGGGCGCTAGATGGCATTCTCCGGGTGTGCAATTTAAGGGGGAAATCATCTGTAATGTTTGATTCGCATTCAGATCCATCTCACTCCACTGTTTGCAATACCCGAGTATAAAAACTTCAGAAGGGACATGTTGGGGAGAGGGGGAGGGAAGCGTTCAGCTGCATTTTGTTGTTGCAGAGGCTGCACTTCCCCCAGCAGTGTAGTTTTGAGCTCTAATAACTTAGGGACGTGGGTTAGTGTTGACCTTGCAGTGCTGAGTTGAGGGCTGGACTGGATGAGCTTGGAGGGCCCTTCCCACCAGATGTACCCTGTGCTTCAAGGTCTGGCTTGATGGGGCTCTGAGCAGCCTGCTCTAGCTGGGGGTGTCCCTGCTCACTGCAGGGATTGGACTAGATGACCTCTGGAAGTCCCTTCCAACCCATTCTATAGTTTCGGGTTTCCAGCTTGTTTCAGGGATTTGGTTATTGCTTTGCTAGCTTTCTTTGTCCTAATCTCTAGCATGACCTCATCACAACCTTATGGTTTGCAAACAGTTGCTAGCAAGAATTTCCAGATAAGTACCAAGCCAACTTCTGCAGCAAGGAAAGATGATGTCCAGCACTCTAGTCCTTACAAACGTAGATACTTTTTAGTGTCTTTATGTGTAAATAAGGAAGAGTAGAAGCTTGTTATCAAAATTCTGGTGAATTGAAGGTAATGTTCATCTCTTTTCTAATGATGGATAAAGGTGTGAGAGTGTCTCAGCAGGTGGCAGCCCTTATAAGGCAAAGAAGAAGTGGTGTGAATGTAAGAAACTGGGATTTGAGTGGAGTAAACTGTTTATGGGCTATTTCTGTGTCATCTAAAGTCAGTACAGCTTGCATCTTTCATTGAGATTCCTCAGGGAGGTGTCCCTGCCCATGGCAGGGGGTTGGAGCTGAATGATCTTTAAGGTCCCTTCAAACCTTATCCATTCTAGGATTCTACTGTTTCACTTTCTGCCCATGGGGAAAGTGGTCTGGGTTTGTATTGGTGATGCTGTAGCATCTATTCAACAAATAGTTTCCTCCAGGCCAGTCTTCCTCAGCAGAACCTCTCTGGTTCAGTCCTGGTTGCTAAGAGAGAGGCTAAATAAGTTTTTATCTCTGTCACCTACGTGATAGATTTGTGTCCCCAGCAGTATGCAAGCTGTTTGAAAACTAATAACACAAAATTATGCTCATTTTAAAAAATAAATAAGGCAAAGATTTACAAAGATTTACTGGTACAAAGCAGCCTGTGTTCCAAACAGGTTAAATATAATTCAGTTTGCTTCATCCCACTGCGTGCTTGCTTCACTCCCCGTCCCTCTCAAGTAGGCTACAATCACTCTGCAGGAGAGGAGAGCGATCATAAAATAGATACCTTAAAATAAAGCCAAAGGAGCTGCTTATTTTCTTGTAACACAGAAGGTGTGGGCGTTGGAGGCAAAAAGCTCTGATAGCTCGCTTGAGCTGATGAAATTGTGTTGGTGGAGAGGCAGGGAAACTAGGGATGAGTGGGGCTAAGGAGTTCTGTTGACATGTGGGCAAGTTTGGCAGTTAACCTGTCCAACTCTGCTCCTGTGTGTTTGGCCAGGTGTGGAGTGTGAGGCAATACGAATATTGCCTAGAGGTCATTGCCAAGGAAACCAAAAAGTCACTGGGTGATGGCTGAGGAAGATGAACAAACATTGAGAAGACTCCACGTGGATGGTATAAAAGTGAAAATTCAGAGATTCAGAATCTTGCTCCAATGTCTGCCTGCATCTTGCTGCAGCTGTTTCCAGGGCTTTGTGCACGGAGGGCTGTGGGGGGAGTTGTTTGGGTTCACCCAGATCTAGATGGTACATGGGTGATAAGTCATGCCCCCAGAATAAGAGGGACCTGGAGCTGCTGGATAGGGTCCATGAAGATGCTCAGAGGGCTGCAGTACCTCCGCTATGGGGACAGGCTTGGGAGAGTTGGGGCTGTTCAGCCTGGGGAGGAGAGGGCTCCAGAAAGAGCTGCTTAGAGCAGCCTTCCAGTACCTGAAGGGGCCACAGGAGAGCTGGGGAGAGACTTTTGGCAAGAGCTGGGAGTGCCAGGGTGAGGAGCAATGGCTTTGAGCTAGGAGAGGGGAGAGTGAGAGTGGAGATGAGGAAGAAATTCTTTACTACTGGAAAGGGTAAGGGTGGTGAGACACTGGCACAGGTTGCCCAGAGAGGCTGTGGATGCTTCCTCCCTGGAGATGGTCAAGGCCAGGCTGGATGAGTGTGATGGTTTGGGTGTTACCTGCCCCTCGATGCTTTAGAAATCACTCAGCTGGCTCTGGGAATTGAGTGAAGCTTTTGTATTTACAGCTCAGCACAATGTACAAACAGATATTTACAGTATATATGCAGCTATAGACAGAAATGTACAAGTTAAAAGGTAATACAGAAACACAACTCCCCTCCCAGAAACCTGAGTCCCCAGGAGGGGCTCCCAACTGCCCTTCCACCTTCTCCCGCCCCTCTCTACCTTAGCCCAGATGTTGCCTTGTGCCCAAGGAGGAATGGAGGGTTGGCCAGGGGGGTTAGGAAGCAGGTGGATTAATCAGAGAGATGACAGATGAAGTTAGAGAGAAATGCAGCCCACAGCCTGGACAGAGAGCGACTCCCTTACCTGTTTGGATTCTTGCTCTTATACCTCTCAGCAAGCCTGTGAGTGAAGTAGACATCACCACTGATTCCCTTTCATAGCCTGTGATCTAATTCTTCTCACCAAAACATTCTAGCTAGCTTCAAACTAGCACAATGTGGCTTTGAGCAACCTGAGCTGGTGGGAGGTGTCCCTGCCTAGGGCAGGGGGTTGGAACTGGATGAACTTTAAGGTGCCTTCCAACCTAAACCATTCTATGAATCTATGAAGCTGCGTATATTTGTTTTACCTAAGGTAATTCTCTTTAAAAGCCCTCTTCAGGGTACCTTTAGTCCATCCTATAGGCTCAGAGGTTGTTTTTGTGTGGCAAAGACTCTCCTTTGTAGGAGTCTGATGTAAATGTTAGGTGTCATTTTAATAGTCTTGTCCACAAGCAGTCAATACTTTTTGTAATTAATAACATTTAATCACTTTGCATCATTTCCTGGGAATATAGCTGGTGAGTTGGAAACAGTTAACTGAGAGTGGTCGATGGTTCTTTCATCCTTAGATGCAACACAAATGCCAAAGTAAAGTATGCTCTATTAATAGCTACCTAATGATCATGTCAGATATTATGCAGGGGGGAAATAACTCTGCAAATGAATAACTGCTACAGAAATGTTAAAAAACTACCTAAGAAAAAGGCAGAAGTTTTTACTGTGTGAAATGATAAAAGAGATGGAAGCGTGATAGAATCTTATCACTGCTCTTCTCAGATGAGCAGAAGTGACACCAGCTCCCCTGCCGTGATGTCTTTGAAATGTTTGGTGATCAAAGGCGTGATGTTTGACTTCCCAGTGCCCAAAGTTTTACTCTTGATAAGTGAAGAATTCAGATTCTGGGTTGGTTTGTCCCTAGCTGCAGTTACACACTAGGAGGCTGAATGAATCTTTAGACCAGTTCTGTTTCCATGCAGCTGCCTGCATACAGCATGCCTAGGGAGGTGGTAGATGTCCCATACCTGGAAGCATTCCAGGTCTGGTTCTTTGGAGCTCTGAGCAACCTGATCTAGTAGAAGATGACCTTGCTCAGTGCAGGGGCGGGTAGCCTAGATGACCTTTAAAGGTCCCTTCCAACCCAAACCAGTCTGTGATTCTATAATAATAGTCACACCTTAAAGGTATGAAGAGTGTGGGTTATTTTTCCCTCTGTGACATCAGGCCTCAGCAAGATAAGGAGGAATTTGAATTGCCTCCTGGGCTTCTCATCAGCAATTACTCTCATTTCTGGATTGATCTGAGTGCTGTGCAGCTGCAGCAGAACAGCAAACTAAACCCCAACCCCTGGGAACTGCTCTGCACAGTGAAACACAAAAACCTTCTCTAGTTGTCCTTGTTCCCTCTCTGCAATAGCTGCACTGAGAGCAGGTTTCAAAAGGTGGTTTATGTCTTATTAGTATACCCAGGGCTAGCACTTACAAAACCCCCTCTGTATCCTGAGCAAGACTAATGGCCTCAGAGCACTCAGGAGGATAATGGCTTGAAAGGCGCTCTCCTACCTGGCAGCTCTCTGCTTTTAGCCCTTTTGTGAGGGAGACAAAATGCTGTGTGATAGTTTTAAGAAGCCTCAAGCGTGCCTTGAAAGCAACAGGATAGTCCTGCTCAGGAGAAATCCTGAGTCCTGGCTTCCAAACTCCCATCTGAACGAGTAGCGCAGATGTAGAGAAACCTCTACTCTCACACCATAAAACCTGCTGCTTTGGGAAGGGGAAGATTTGATTTATTGATAACCATTTTCTGACAACAACGTGCACTCAAAGCTGACAACTGCATTTACCTACTAACAGAGCTGTGAGTGGCAGGTCTGCCTTGGCAGATGGGGCTTTTCCTTTCAACCAACAGCAGCTTAAAGCTTGGACATCAGAATGTTGTTAAGGTGACAGGTTGCCAAGCTCAGGTGATGTGATGGGGGAGAAGATTATTTGAAAGCAGTTTTAGGTCCATTCTGTCTTACAGTGATTGTGATGTTGTATGTATGGCAAGAACCTGTAGTGCCCTGGCAGTGACAGAATCACAGAACGCAGGGCTTGAAAGGGGCCTCTAGAGATCATCCAGTCCAACTCCCTTGCCAAAGCAGGATCACCCTGGGTAGTCCACATAGGAATTAATCTAGGCAGGTTTTGAAAGCCTCCAGAGGAGACTCCAGTCCCCCGGGCAGCCTGCTCCAGGGCTCCAGCACCCTCACTGTAAAGAAGTCTCTGCTCATACTGAGCTGAAACCTTCTATGTTCCAGTTTGTATCCATTGCTTCCTGTCTTACTGCTGTGCACTACCGAAAAGAGCTTGGCCCCCTCCACTTGACACCCACCCCTCAGACATTTACAGACATTGATCAGCTTCCCCTCTCAGCCTTCTCTTCTCCAGACTAAACGGCCCCAGGGCTCTCAGTCTTCCTCCAAAGAGGAGAAGTTCAAGTCCCCCAGTCATCCTGGTGGCTCTCTGCTGCACTCTTTCCTGTAAGCAGTAATGAGACAGGGATGTGTTAAGGCATAATGCTTTAACCAGTTAGGTTATTTGGGCTGTCAGAAGAACTCTTCAAGCTTTGCAAATCATTATCACTGTTAGGTGATTGTTTTGTGCACTGTCTGTGTGCAGGAGTATGGCAAAGAGAACGAAACAGGGTTTATTAGGATATATTTGGAGGATTAGATTTGCATAGTCTCTTTGAGGATTTAGTTTGAGTATGCTGAGATGCAATTTATGCGTGGAAAAAAGGTGAGGAGAGAGGGAGCCTCGGGAGAAGGAAGAAGGAGGGAGCGTGGTTATTAGGGCCAGAGAGATGGCTAATCCTGGCTGGCTTCATACACTTTCATTTTGAGGAGGGAATAAAGCTGCTGAGTGTGTATCTCAGTGAAATGCAGCCGATGTTTGAATCACTACAACAACCCAAAAATTCACCAAGTCAAAAGTTCCTCTTATTCTTTTTTTTCCTCCTTCTTTCCCCCTCCTTTTCCTTTTCTCCTATCAGGCAGTATTCTGACAGCAGGAGAGGAAATGGCCTGAAACTGCTAGGGGACATTGGAGGAAACTTCTTCACAAACACTGGGAACAGCTGCATGGGGAGGTGATTGAATCTCTGTTCCTGAAGGGCTTTAAAAGCCTCCTAGATGTCATGCTGAGGGACATGGTTTAGGACTCTGTGGTTGTAAAGGCCTTTTCCAGCCAAAGTGGTTCTGTGACTCTCTTCTGTGGTCCTGAGCCTGTTGCCAGTTTGGTAGAACAAGGCTGTGCCTAGTGATGTGCTGTTGCTGGACACAGTTTATGGTGTGACTTAAACCTAACTATGTGTGGCACATCTGAACTCCTGCTCTGCGTCTACCCCTTCTTGCCTGCCAGCCAGCCTCCTGGGTGGGTTTTTCACCTCAGTAATATACCCACAGCATTTGATTTCTGCAGTTATTACATCTTGGCAATCTCAGAACTAAACTCCTTCTAAGTACAAAGATGCAGCATAATTAAGTTTTCTCTTATTGGTTTATGAGCATTAAGCAGGATGTGTGGTGGAGTTTCAGGAGTATCTTGGTCTTTAGAGAATTCATTTCCCTATCAGTACTTGCTTCCAAGAATTGGTCACTTAGACTTACGGAAAGCATCTGGAAGTGCCATTCCTGCTTGTTTAGCTTTGGGATCTCTTGGAAAATACATAGAGATGTTTCTGTAGACAGTTAGTAAAAGTATGGGGTTTTATTGCTAGACTTCCAAACTTCAAGCTCAGATACTTTCTCAGCTGAACTACTTCAGAAGTGGTTTCTTGCCTTCCCTTTGTCCTGTGTTGTTGCTGTTTGCACTCCCCCATGCCTCAGTTACCCAGTTCTCTAAACTGCATTCTAGGAGATATACCCTGAAGATTCAGCTGGAGTGGCTTTATGAATGCTGATCTACAGCAATAAGCTTCTTTCTGACTGACCAGTGATGGTTTTCACTTCAGAGAATTCCATCTGAAAGCAATTATTTCAGTTAGAAGGCTTTTACTTCTTGTGATCCTACAATTCTGTGTTCAAACAGGATTCCACTTTTATGTATCATCAGATACTCTTTGCCTTAATCCTCACTGAACTGGTAGTGGCCCTGGTAGAGTTGGATGATGGTTGGACTTGATGATCTTGAAGGTCTTTTCTAGCTATAGTGATCCTTTGATTCTGCATATGTGATGTAAAAGATGCTGGCTGGACAAGTTCCTGCCCCATTTAATCACTTACAGCCAGGTAACTTCCTACTGGTCTGCTCCTGGCATTGTACTTCCTCAGGGTTTCAAAGTGTGATAGAAATAAAAGTTTCTGACATAGTACAGGGCTAAAAAATCTTTAAAAAGCATTTTACTGTCACTTTTAAAATAAATTCTTGTTTGAGATTCAACTAAATGTTGGAAAATGAAAGGGTCTGGCTTGAGGTAAAAGCTTGTCAGATTTGAGAAGGAAGAGAGCTGCCTTCTGCTGCTGGCTTTGAAGGCTTTGGCAGGTGAAGGAAAGGCATTTAAGTGTGAGTGTTAGACTAACAAACTGCAAGCCGAGATGAAGGAGAGTTTGTGTTCCAGGTGATGTTAGTCTTAATGTGTAACAGGTGAGCCCTCCCCTTCTTTTTATCCCCAGAATTCAAGGTTGGACAATGAAAATTCTGATGGTCTATTAGGCTGATATATGCCATGTACGTGGGGGAGTTCTGCATGTGTCATAGACAGGAGATCTCAAGTCTGTGCTCCAGACCTTGGAAGAGGGCTGTTAATTCAGGAACCTCCCTCCTATCTGTCGTTACACCCAGTCAGGAGGCACTTGCTGTAACACCTGATAGAGACCATCAGAACTTGATGAAGTTGTCATTAGAATCCCAAACCTGCACCTTTTCAAGTCTGCTCAGCGTTTTATCAGGAGTACTACAAAAGTTCACCCTTCAGGAGAGAGAGTGAAGAAGAAAAATGGCTGGATAGTAACAGTAACCTGGAACAGCCTGAAGTCACTCTCACCTTCATGGCAAAGCTCTTGTTCATAGGCAACAGCCGAGTCCCTCTTCCCCATCACTGGAAGCTTTCCTGTGTGACCAGACGTAGGAACATGCTGAGTGCAAAGTGGTAGGAAGGCAAGGAAGCTAGGTGAGATCCATCCAAACCTGCAGGAGAGGTGCACACCAAGTGAGAGGTGAAGCTTTGGCAAGGGTTCTCTGGGGAGCTGCACAGAATCATAGAATAGTTTGGGTTGGGAGAGACCTTTGCAGGTCCAACCGCCCTGCGGGCAGCAGACACAGCTGTAGCTACAGCCGGTTGCTCGGAGCCTCAGACAGCCTGACCTGGGGGCAGCTCCCACCTCTCTGAGTGACCTACGCCAGTGTTCCAGCACTCTTAGTGTAGTTTTTTTGTGCCACCTAACAGAGCGGTAAGCATTTAGGCACCAGCGGAGAAGCGTGGGTGCCCGTAGTGCTGCCTGCTGTGTCTGTATGCTATGTGCATACAGCCTGGATGGGTGCTGAATTGCAGTTAGCTTTGCAGCCTGAGACCCTCCTCTGCCTGCACGTCAGCTGCAGTGGTGACAGATCAGTGCTTAGCGACACATTCATCAGAGTTTATATTTACATCCCTTTTGAAAAGGCACTGAGCAAGCTTCACCTTGCTGCTGCTCGCTGGAGTGACTGCAGTGAAGCAGCTCTGCCCAGCCGTGGCAAGACAAGCGCTCATGCACGGCGGCTGCTCCTGGCACAACAAATGGGTGTTATTAAGCGTGATGGTGCTTTGCAACTGATCTGCTCTGACCTCACTCTCTGCTTGGTACATGAGCAGTATTTTTAATGCTGCTTCCTTTTTTTGTGGTCCTCTCTTAGAGGCAGTGAAAGAGTGGGTTTGAAAAAAAGAGGCAGTTTTGTTTTTAGAGCACAACAACAATATATGGAAGTGGTAGCTGTGCCACGTTTCTAATAGCAGGGTTGAATCATATTCCTTGCCTCTCCTGGCATGCGTAATTGCTCCAGGTTCTCAGGCGTCCTTCACCCGCACTTATTTAGATTAGTGACTGATGCGTTCCCATGGCAACCTGCAGCAGGGGAAAAAAACACAGCTCTTGCTACAGGGTGCAACTGAAAGGGTGTGGGCTCGGCGTCTCAGCCTCTAACTTGTGCAGAATAAGACTTCTCGCTTGTGGTAGTCTTGAGTGAGCATTTTTGGAGGTTGCTGTTCTATTAGCAGTGAGAATTCTTATGTAGGTCTGTGGTCAAATGCTGCATTTTGGAGAGCCGTCAGCGTTTATTTATTTTTAAATACAGTTAAACCAGTGCATTTTGGGAAGGAAATAACAGGGATGTTCTTTGTGAGGGGGATGCAGGAGCATCCAAAACTCAAGTAAGCTGGTCAGAGACTATGGCTGAAAAGTCAAGGTCCAGGATGTGAGCTCATTTCTGCATAGCTGTGATGCAGAGTAATTGCTTTGGTTTCTGAAGTGATGGGGGGCAAATGGAAAGCTTTTCTGTAGAGTAGTGGCACCAGTAAAGTGCTTGGAAGGTATGAATACTTGGAGAAACTTGGCAGGGTTTTATTGATCTGCTTGCTTCCTAGAATCATAGAGTGGTTTAGGTTGGAAGGAACCTCGAAGATCATCTGGTTCCAAGCCCCTGCCACACCTCTCACTAGAATACGGCACTTACTATGCAGTGCCTAACATAACTTCTCCTTAATAATCTCATTCTTAGTGCTTTCCTAGGAAAACTATTCTGGGCACTCTCAGAATTTATTCTCATTTCCAGGAGTTTGCTGCAGATCATAAATTATCAGATGTGTTCTTTTGAAGTAACTGTTCTTGAACGTGGCAGTGCTGAGAGGACAAGGACCTTCTGCACCTTTTCAAAGTGGAAATGCTTTCAGATTTTGCCCCTTTCAAACTGCAGTTGTCTTAACTAAGTGTGAATCCTGGTGCAGGTTCTCGAGCTGTAGGCTGGTCAAACCACCATTTTAGATGTGGAAGCTGCTCAGGTGTCATAATGAATTAGCCTGTGGCTCAGCTTTGCAGTATCTCTAGCCCTCCCCAGCTATTCTGTACCTATTTCCCATCGAGTGTAGCGTTGCTGTTATTACGATATCTCCACGTGGCTGTATCTGCACATTCTGATAAAGCATCACCAATTCAGCTGATAAAGTTTTGTTTCCCAGTTCCCTTAAAAGTGATGTGGTATTCCCCTGTATCTTGATGTTGTGGTGGCTTGGAATTCAGGCACAAGCAGGGCGGGGAAGGAGTTCTTCCAGCTGGGCAGGGAACCATCCATGTCTCCTTGTTCCACTCTTCTCTTGCCCCCACTGGGCCTGTGGAAACTCCAGCCTGGCAATATTCTGCTCTGCTAATTGAAGCTAATTGTTGGCTCTGAGTGAGGTTCCAAGCTGTTCTGAGGCCCTTGCAGTGGGACTCCCAGGGTGCTCCTTTGGTACTGGTGTGTTTTATCTGCAGTGGAATTCAGGCCATAAAGCCAATATGTGCACAGCCAAAGAGAGAAAGGAGAAGGTCCTGAGCGAAGAGTGAAACTTTGGCTTCTGCTTGGTTTGTGCTGGGTTTGTTTAGCAATCTCTGTATGCAGGACAAAGTGGCAAGGTTGTGTTTTGAAACATTTCTCTTCATATCTGAAATATTGCATGAGAACTGTGCCCTGCAGCTCCATGAGTTCAGTGCCCTGTGGTAAAGCAGAGAGGACCCAGCATCATCTGCACAGGGCAAGGGAGCTCTCTGTATGGCTAAACACAGAATCATAGACTAGGATGACAGAATTGGTTTGGTTGGAAGACCTTCAAGATCCTTGAGTCCAATCATCAACCCAAGGCCACCGTGCCCACTAACCCACGTCCTGAAGTGCCGTGCCTGTGTGCTTGTTGAACAGCTCCGGGGGGGCGACCTCACTGCCTTCCTGGGCAACCTGTTCCAGTGATCTCGCAGGAAGGATTAAAAATACCCTCCTGACTTCCTTGTTGGCCCTGCAAGGGAGTCGATGGCTTGTTTGATGGCGGGAAGAGGAGAGCTAATAAGTGCTCTTCATAGCTAGCTGCAAACCTGGCCAAAAGACTTTAGAAGCCATTGTGTATGCCAGGGGGAGCCATGGTGGACTCCCCACCTGTGTCCTCTGCACAGCAGATAATGGTTTAATATATTCAAAATTGTATCTGTTACTGAAGTGAGAGAATTTGACAAGTCAGTGAGCCTGAATATAGCTGGTGAAGATTTAGGCTTGAAAGAGGCCTCCGTAAGGGAGGAAATGGGGGGGAAACCTTTACATCCCTGTTGGTGATACAGGTCCACAATATTTGTTGAAATATTTTCTTGTTGAAACTTGCTGTGCATGCAAATTAATGATTTTGGAAACTGAACAGAAGAATGGCTTTTCAGGGCCTCTTTTTCCCTAACACAGCCCAAGATAGTTCTCCATCTGTTCTTCTTACCATAGGGTGCAGAATGACCTTTGTCAGAGCAGTTGATTGTCTTTGTGTCTCAGGTAGGAACGATCTGTGTTACGCAGAGCAGACCTTAGCTCCTGCCATACAAGCAGAGGCAGAGCTCCTTCGCACTGCTCTAAAGGAGTTTTTCTAAGGGTGAGGGAAGGTCACTGAAAATTGTCATCTATTGCTCTCTACACCTACCTGAAAGGAGGAGGTTATGGTGAGGTGGAGCTTGGTCTCTTCTCCGGAGTAGCAGGTGATCAGACAAGAGGAAATGGCCTCAGACTGCCCCAGGGAAGCTTTAGGTTGGAGATTAGGAAAAATTACTTTCCCACAGGGAAAGAGATTGGAACAGGGTACTCAAGGAAGTGGTGGAGTCACCATCCCTGGAGGTGATCAAGAAATCTGCGGTCATGGTGTTTGGGTCCGCAGTGGTCTTGGGTTCACAGTTGGACTGGATGATCTAACATCCAGCCTAGACCTCCCATGGCACAGCTTGAGGCTGTGTCCCCTTGTTCTGTTGCTGGTGCCTGGCAGCAGAGCCCAGTCCCAGCTGGCTACAGCCTCCCTTCAGGTAGCTGCAGACAGCAATGAGCTCTGCCCTGAGCCTCCTCTTCTGCAGGCTGCACACCCCCAGCTCCCTCAGCCTCTCCTCACAGGGCTGTGCTCCAGGCCCCTCCCCAGCCTTGCTGCCCTNCAGTCTTACCCCATTGACCTCTGCCCACCCATCCAGCCTGGCCAGGTCCCTCTGCAGGGCTCTCCTGCCCTCCAACAGCTCCACAGCTGCTCCTAGCTTGGTGTCATCTGCAAACTTAGTGATGTTGGACTCAGTCCCCTCGCAGATCATCAGTAATGATATTGACCAGGACTGGGCCCAGCACTGATCCCTGGGGCACAGCACTAGTGCCAGCTGCCACCTGGATGTGGCACCATTCACCACCATGTAAGCAGACCAATGGTAGCTAATGCACGTGCAGCAGGGTTGTGAGCTTCTGTTAACTTTCTGTGTTGCCTGTGTACCTGTCATAAGACATTTGAGACTCTCTTCCTCAGCTTTGAGTAACTTCAGGTCTAACTCTCAACCTGTTAGTTGTGAAAGCATTTTTCCCACGGGAAAAGAAGGTGCATAGTGACACCTGTAGCCTCTGGCCACCACTGGGTATTGCTTTCCATCACCCACTGCAGTGCTGTACCTGAAGCTCTTCTAGCCACATGCCTCTGTGACTGTGGAATTAGTGAAACATCTCTCAGAGGTATCAGTGGCACCCAGCCAGGGTCAAACCACCGCAGTGGGGAAGAGGGAAGAACAAAAAGCTTCCTATTCTGGAATGGTACTGAATTGTTGGGTTTACTCTGCCAAGCTGAAGGGCAGGACTATGGTTCTGACTTTTGACTTATTTCCTTTTTCTTCATTATATTTGGATTTATTTCTTCTTGCTGGAAATTGGCTTGAAATGGCCAGAAAGCATTTCTTGTGTTCTGCTGGCAGAACAAGGGCACAAGAGCAGCACTCAGACCTGCCTGTCCCTTTAGCTGGCAGTGCTCCTTGGAGAGTATCTGCTGCTCCCTCTTGTCTCTGCAACACCTTGCATCCATTAGGCTGTTACACATTCATTTCCTTTGTTCATCCTATGGATGTGTGGATCATTCCAAACCCTTCCCAGAGCTCTGGCAAGCAGTCTGACAACATCCCCACTGGCAGAGCAGTTTCCTAGGAAACACGGCCACCGAGATGCCCTGTGAGGAGCAGCAGGAGGAATAAAAGCAATGAAGACAGTTGCTTTGGGATTTCCCCCCTGCTTCTTTACTCTTCCAAACAATATCAAATGTGCAGATGATAGTGGTAGTCTGCTCTGGTGTGCTGCAGTGGCTGTGTGCTAATCACTGAAGAAACAGAGCAGGAGTGCTGAGATCTGCCTTTGTGCATTACAGTCCAGCTTTTATTGCCTGCTTTTCACGTCAGTGCTTTTTCAGCGTTTGATACTGCCTGTAGGGGCTGTTGGAGTCCTGTGGGCTGTTATGAGACTGACACAGCAAAGCTATAGCGAAGCCACTTCTTGGTGCAGGAAAACCACTGCTTCTCCTAAGGGGGAGGAAGACAGGAGGAGAATGTTTTTCACCTGCATCTTCTCGATGTTCACCTTTCTTTGAACCCTATAAACTACATTCTGGAATGTTTCCATTCCTGGAGATATTCAAGGTCAGACTTGATGGGGCTCTAAGCAACCTGATCTAACTGGGGACATCCTTGCTTACTACAGGGGGGTTGAACTAGATGTCCTTTGAAGATCCCTTCCAGCCCAAACCATTCTGTGAGTCTGCATCAGGGTTCGAGTCTGTTGCTTACTGAAATATGTGCAACAATAAATGATTCTAATAAAGAAGCAACAAGGGCTTTGTTGTTTGTATTATCACTCTTGACTGGTGCAAATAGATTATTCCTGCTGCCTTCAGTGGAGAATGGACCAGCAGAAAACTTGCCACAGTATTTTCTCCTTGCAGACTTTTCTATGTCTCTCTTCACAGCAGGTCTCATGGTGTTGCTAGACATCATTCACATGATGTGAATAAAAGCTTTCAGGTGCTTTTGGGTTTGGTTATGGGTGGTTGTTGGTTTCTTTACTGCATTCTGGTTTAGCAGAAAGTGGGGAGTGTTATGGCCATGTAGTGTTCTTATGGAGAGTAGTTTCAGTAGCTCTGGAGGGAGCTTTCCTCTCCACGTCCATGGTTGTTGCCCTACGAACAGCAGAGCAGTGCTGGAAGAAACAAGGTGTTCAGTATTACCTTCATCTTGATGCTTTGTCCAGCTGTGTCCTATTGCTGTAGGCCAGAGATGGATGAAGGACTTGAGAGAGGAACTCTTCTAACCACCTTTAGGTATTAAGAGAAAATACAAGGGAGCTGCTCTAGTAACATCTGGGCTTCTCCAGAAATGCAGGCGTGTCAGGGGCAGACGTGCCAGTCTCAGCAAAGCAATCCTGGTTTGGCAGGCACTGCTGCTTTGGTTTGCCTTCCAGAGGAGCTTTTTAACTGAGGCAGTGGAGTGGTGACAGATGTTCTTCTCAGTCCCAGAGCAGCCATGCGGACGCTGCTAAGGGATGTTCTCCTTTCTGTTGGCTGTACCTTCTTGCTACTCTTTCTAATCTGGCTGCAAACAAGTTTAACAAGAAATCCCTGAAGGATTCCACAGGTGAAGACTCCACAAATGGAGGGAGGTTTATGAAGAGATTTTGATACATATTGTGTGTGTGTGTATATATATGGCCCCCACTATCTAGTTCATCGTGGTGGCAGATTCCTGGTCCTTCCTCCTCCTTTTTGGATGCCTGTGCTTATGCTGTGTAATAGGGCAGACTGGAATCTGAGTCAGAGGTTAGACAAAGAACTTTCACAGCAACCTGAAAAATGTAACATTTGAATGCAGGGATTTGTAAGGCTGATGGCTTCCCAAGTGATCCCTGTGAATCTGACTGCAGACAAAGAAGTGGGGGGAAGCAGAGGGGTGGGAGAGGCATGGAACAGACAGAAGCTGCAGCTGCGGAGTGCTGGCTTTACAATCCTGAGGAGCTGAACAAAGCTCTCTCTTACTGCACCTTTGCCCTCCTCCCACCCACCTTGTATCCCTGCCATGCTACAGCAAACATTCTGCACAGCTCGCATCTGGCTCCTTAGGGCTCCAGCAGGGGCTTTGACATTTCCAAAATATTCTTTACCATACTTTGTTTTCTTGTTATTTTTTAAATGGCTTCTTCGGCGAGTGGTGAGCTCTAAGTGCAGCACAGGTTGATGCTTTTCTGTCTGTCTTCTGACTGTCTCCTTCAATTCATCTGATTTTTAGGGCAGTGCGAAAAAAAGTGTTGCTCGGCAGGGGACGGACTGCAATTCATGCAGCTCCCCTTACTCCACATCCCAGCAGGATACTGGGCTTTGAAAGTAAGCTTGTAGACTTAGCAGCAAAGACATGAGCTGTGTGACCCACTGCACCCCTCACGGCATGTTAAGAGGTACAGCCGGGCAGTGCCTGGTTTGGGTTGGGGCAGAACTAATCCTGCTCGGGGATTGACTGCCCAGCTCTGGCTCTGCTCTCTGAGGCACCTTTTGCAGTTCAGGGTGGGCTGGCACAGACAGGGGCTGCTCCTAGGAGGGAGAGGAGAGTTCCTGCCAAGGGCTGGGCTGCAGAAAGGCTCTGCCTGAGACTTGTTTCTGGGCACATCAAAGTACTGCCACAGCTTGCCCCACTTTGGGGTGCAGGGAGGCAGAGGTGGTAACTGTGTAAAGGAGCAGCCAGGACAGGTGTCCCTCAACTGCCCAGCAGGGGATTGCAGCTCATCTGTGTCATATTCAGTACAAAACTGAGGGATCACCAGGTTCAAGTCTCCTCTTCCTTGGCTGCTGTCCCAGGAGGACTCTGTCCCTTCTGCCTTTGATCCTGATTCCTGTGTTTCTCAGTCATGCTCCTGAATCCAGTTCTCATCAGCTGCTGAGTCCAGTCTGGGACTCCCAAGTGCAAGCTGCACCTCTGTTTCCAACCAGAGCTCCTCTACCTCATGTCTGTATTTGTATGCATGTGTCCAACTGGGGCACGAGCCAGCTAGATGCCAGCTGTACTGGTTAAGGCAAGGACAGATGCATTTTAGAATAATAGAATCAACCGGGTTGGGAGAGAGCTCCAAGCTCATACAGCACAACCCAGCACCCAGCCCTAGCCAATCAACCAGACCATGGCACTAAGTGCCCCATCCAGGCTTTGCTTGAACACCTCCAGGGATGGCAACTCCACCACCTCCCTGGGCAGCCCGTTCCATTTTGTCAACCCATCTCCCCACAGTCTGCCTCCTTGGCTGTGTTCAAAGTCTGTCATCCCCCACTGATGTATTTTTGCCTCCCTGCAGACTAGCATTTGGTCATCTGACAGCAGTACCTCTCAGAGTAATTTTTAACGTCCTTGAAAGTTGTGTCGTGGAGATGTTGTACCTTGAGGGCTATGTCTGGCTTGGAGAACTAATCAGATCTGTTTGGATGGAGACAGGCTGTCCTTCAATGAAAAATTCCTCAGCCATGCAGATGAGAATTTCATGGTCACAAGCTGAACCAGAAACTTTTCAATTTCATTTTTGATGTCTGTTAGCCTGACTTAATGTAATTGCCTTTGAGGACCAAGCTGTATGCAGCAGGACTTTTTCCTGTCTCAGAAGCTGGTTTCTGCGGAAGTGTCTTCCCTGGGATGAAGCAGCCTCGTGCCAAGGGGCTCCACTGAAGCAGGAAAAATGAATAGGCCAAAATGTTGCAGTAAAGGCTGAGTAAGACTTGACAAATGGACCCATCTGCATGCAGCTACCAAAGCAGGTCCCTTGCTCTCTTCTTTCGTTAGGGTTTTGCTCTATTTGAATGCCTTTTCAAAAGGAAACTTCTGGGTGTGAAGAGGAACATGACAACGAATTACCTCCCTCCTCTCAAATCCTTCTGCCCTCCCTGAGAAGTGTGATTTTCATACAGATACACCCTCAAAGGCCGTGACAGTCTAGCAGGGAAAGCCTCTTGCACCATCTCTGTGACATGCAAACCCATCAGCCAGCAACGCTCCTGCATCTTCCCCACAGGCCACATTTACTGCTGCTCCTGTAGCTACCTATGGAAAGCAACCAACAGGAGGGTGTCTTTCCGACCCCGAAAAAGAGAGTTGTTTAGCTCTGTTGTTCTGTAGCTACAGTTCTGAACTAAGTGCAGCCATTCTAAGCCTGGGTCAGTGTTGGGGAGTTGAGATGCTAGCAAGGGTGACACTCATAAGCCCTAGAGAGTGATGAATACTGCAGCCGTGAGATGTGGCAGCTACTCCAGTGGAATAAATGTTTTATTCCTGACAGAAGGCATAAATATCAAAATGTAATGTATTGGAAGTTTTAAGTGCCCCTTTTCCTCAGTAGTTGTATTGCTGTACCTTATTCCTTTGTTCCTTTTGTTTCCCAAATAAGTCATTTCTTTGAGGTTTGCATCTCCCAGTTGTTTGGATTGTTTGCTTTTGCTGTATAATAGTAACGCAAATCTCACAGCACTACTTCCGTGAGACATGAATATGGGCAGCCTGATATTGCTGAGGGAATAACACTGGAGTAGTGTGTATGTCTGTGTGTTTAAACAAAAAACCACTGCTCTGCCTTCCCTGTTTCCCAACCTTGCCAAAAATGTGTTGCTGGTTCCCTCTCCCCCTCTTCCTGTCTGGGCCATGAAAAGTTTTGCTTGCGCTTGAGCCCTGTGAATGACGTGGCAGGTGTTCTACAAGAAGTCCTCCACACTGACTTGATGCGTGTGAGGTGTAAGAAGAAAGCCTCAGCCCCAAAGTCAAAAGTGTTTCCCGGGCCACTTGCAGCCGTGTTCTTAACTGTAAGGGAACACAAGTGACCATGTTTGGATTGTGGGGGTGGCAGAGCACTGGAGCAGGCTGTCCAAAGAGCTAATGGAGTGTGCTTCTTTAGGAAGACTCAAAAGCTGTCTGGACATGCTCCTGGCCAGCTGGCTGTAGGTGGCTTTGCTTGAGCAGGGGGATTGGGCAGGATGATCTCCAGAGTTCCCTGGGATTCCATGAAGTATTTTGTTTCCTTCCATTGATGTGTACCAAAACCTGCCCTTGGAAATGCAGCTGGAAGCAGCCCTGGGTTGTGCAGGAGTGTTCTCAAAATTCTCTGTTCTTTGTGCAGAAACACGAACAGATAGAACAAAAAAGCTCTTCAGGCACTACACGGTGGGATCTTACGACAGCTTTGATGCTTCCAGGTAAGAGTTTTTCTGTTTGGTTGCAATTTGTTTACAAAACCTGTCTGGGTTTTGTTTAATTGTTACTTTTGGTTTAGGCTTTTGAGGGGGAGAAGGAAGCAGATTACGAAACAGAGCTTCTTAAGCTACTGTTCTGCATCTAAACCGGGCTTTATCACAGCTGGCTTTTTTTCCTCTGGGACATGTCTGTGAAGGCAGTGAGCACTGAAGAAACGGGTATCAATAATTTGTTTTCATGAGGGTGAAGAAAAGCTCAGCACCTCTCAGAGGCAGCAGCATGTCCCAGGTGCTCTGGCAGTCAAGGGCCACTTCAGCTGTTGGGTGCTGCACCAGATCAGACCTTCTCTGTTCACAGAGTCACGCCTGCTGGCGAGAAAGACAAAGTGAGCTGATGTGCTGTGGTGTTCTGAACGGTGTCTTTAGATCCTAAGGTAGGGATGGAACTGTTAGAAAGGAGGACTTTAGAAACGAGATGATTTGTTTGCAGTTCCCCCTGAGCCTTGCTCGTTCTCCTCCCACATGTGTGCACTTTGGACACGGAGCCAGCCTCTGGTAGAGAGGATGAGTTTAAAGCACAGAACCTCAGTCAGCTGGTGGTGTCTTCTTGAGAAGACTGGTGGCACACTGGAGTCCTTGTGCTTCTCTCCTGTCTAATTATAGCCTGGGGTTTTTTTGTGTTCAGCAAGCCCCCCTCTTTCAGTAGGAGAAACTAGAAATGTGTAAAGCAATGATGGCAGTTCTGTGCAACAGACTGTTTGTTAACCAAAGGAAAGAAAATGTGGTGACTGCTGGCTTTGTGGCATGACCTCAATCCTTCTTCTCAGGGTAAGGCATATTTTTCATGCCAATTAAACAATCTGGAGAGGGAGGCTGGAGTTGCATCAGCTGATGTAGTGTGGATGCCCAAGATGTCCTTCTGTGTTGCTGAGAGTTGGTGTAGGGCTTGGAAAGGCAGGGGCCAGCTGATTTTCTGTAAAGGAGCAGTCCCTGCATCTAGGATTTGAGGAGTGTTGCTGTGCTGGAAGAAGAGAGAGGGTTTGGTGACACGGTGCAGAAAGCCTAGGCCTGTGCTTGACTGCAGGCATTGTGTCCTGGGAGCTCTGAGCTTCCTGCTGCCATGTATGGCGTAAATTCCTCAGCGCTGTCTGCTGTGGCTTAGGAGTAGAGAAGCCCATGTCAGCATCCTGGGCGTTCTCTGCCACAGCCAGCAGAGCCTGGCAGTGCTGGGCAGCACTGTGTCTGGGCAGTGTAATGCCCAAGGTGTCAGGAGCAGCTGTGGAGCACGTCCCTGTTCTGCAGGGTAAGCTCCCAGCTTATTGCTGCCATTGCCAGGGCTGGCTTCCTGCAAGGACCTTTGAATGGGCAGCGACCATTTTTCTCTAGGGCTCAGAGCCTCATCCCTGTGCCTGGGTGCTAATGGGAGGGGTTGTTTGTGTGAAGCTAGAAGCTGTGGCCACAGCAGGTTGCCTCAGAGGCACCAGATGATCCCACCTGGAAACTTACTGCTGCTTTCTGCCAGAAGGGCATTTTCATTAAAAAATGTCAGTTCCATCAACACCTTTCTTTTGGGTTTTGTTGGTTGGGGATTTTTTTTAGTTGAAATATTGATTCCAGAGCATCCAGATTGTTGTTGTTGTCCTTTTCCCAAGAAAGTTGATCTCTGTTCTTGGGAAGGGACAATACCATCTGCCCTTCTGCAGCTGTCTGTCACTAGAGAGGTTATTTTGAAAGCAGGAAGCCTAAAGCTGTGTTCAGACCCAGCACTTGCACCTCTTCTCAGTGGTGCTGCAGTATGGCTTTTAGCCAGTGAACTGCTGGGGACGAGGGGATTGTGCTCCGGGTTTGGGAAACCATGGGAAGTGTGCAAGATGTCTGGGGCTTTGGGGAGATGTTGCTGGTTTATTTATGGATTGTTCTGAGGTTTTATCCTCTTAAGGTATTGGGCCTCTGCAGTGCAACAGCAAAGCTCTCCAGAAGATTACATTATTTGCTGCAGGACTACAGCTGAGCAGGGGAGTTTAGCAGATGCAGTGATGGCTTTTGTAGAGCATTATTATTGAGACATTAGGTCTGAAGGATGTCTGCAGTTGTTCCTGGTTCTGGCATTGATATTGTCTGAGCAGTGAGAGGGAGAGCAGCAGAGTTCTGAGAAAAGCCGAGCTGTGAAGAGAACTCGAGGAGAGTTTCCGCAGAGATTCTAAACCCGGTGGACCCATTTTGAAAAGTGATAGTGGAAACTAAGAGGGGAAGGTGGGTAGGAGGGGGTAGAATTAACGGGAAATTCCAAGAAATACAGTGGCAAGGTAGAGCTGCTTAAGGCACTGTTAGGTAAAGTACCTTAGTTTCAGACGTTTGTGTCAAATAACAGTAGAAAAGCTAAACCGGTGGGTTTGGTGTCCGTGTTTCCCCAGCTGCTCAACCAAAAGCTTGTTCTCTGAGGTGCACTTAATCCTTCCAGTAATTCTGTACTTCCAGAGATCAGGCACCGTGCTGGGAGGTGAGCCTCCTCTCCCATCCTTCCCAGAGGTGGCCCAGAGGGCAAAGCTGCTGTGCTGCTGTTCTCCTGGGCAGCACAGAGTTAGGGGCTCGCTGCCCTAGAGCTGGGCAGCACACAGGGGCAGCTGCAGAGCAGCTTGCTCTGCTTGTCGCCGCTGGGCTGCTGCTGCCTGCAGGAGAGTTTGCATTGGAGGCTCTGATGGAGATGAGTGTGGCCAGGATTCATTCCTAGCGAGGGCTTTTTGGGGAAGGTGAGCTGTGAAGTGGCAAAAGGATGTCAAACTGCCAGCAGTTCATGGCAGTCCCAGACTTTGCTGTTTTGGTTGTGTTCTCTGTCGTTGCTTCCTACCAAAGAGGGGGCAGAGCACAGTAACCCAGATGTACCTGCTTGCAGATAGGTTGCCAGGAGCATTTGTCAGATGGCAACTGTGCCTCTGTACTGAGAGCCTTGAAACCAAAGCAGTAACAAAGCTGATCTGGTTGCTTGCTGGAGATGCTGTGAGGGAGTGAGGGGAAGTTGTCTACTCCCTTCTCTTTTTCCCTTTCCCCTCTCAAAGGGCAGAAATCTCTGAGTGCAGCACTCTGTTCAGCAGTCTGTGTTAAGGGGCTCATTCACATGCAGCAAAAGACATTGTGCATGGCATTCTTCATCTCTGGCAAAATGTGCAGCATCAGTAGTGGGGCTTTGTTAAATCCTTTTGCAGCTCTGCATGACAGATCACTTACCCGTGCATGAATACTGCAGGAGGATGGCAGTGTCCTGACCCACGTGTGGCAAAGCAGCCAGGCCCGCTTGCCAGTGCCAGCGGCCATTGAGTACCATACGAATGCCATACTGCAAACAAGCAGCTCTGCTCTAAGCGCTGGGGGGATGCACAGGTTCTGTTGTGCAAATGGTGGTGCATCGTGCAGCTGTCCCCTGCTGCTCCTGCTGACATTCCTCTGCACAGATTCCTTTGCTGCTTTACTAAAGCTTTTTAGGAACTAATTGCTGCCAATCATTTGCAGATGGAGGGACGTTGAGAAGGGAAGGATGGGCTGCGCTGCAGTGGTATTCGTGTGAGAGCTGTGGCTTGGTGGTGACCTGCAGTGCTGGGTTGATGTTTGGGATCGATGTTTTAAAGGCCTCTTCCACCTGCAGCTATTCTGTGAGTCTGCAGCAGAAGGTAAAGTTCTTCATGGCAGCGACAGTTCTTACTGGACAAGCAGGAGTCAGTGCCTGTCCCTGGACATCTGTGCCAGGCTGCACTGCTGGAGGCTCAACTGGCAAGCAGGAAGGGAAAGGTTCCTTCTGCTTCCTCAAAGGAAGCAAGTGGGCAGAAGCTGTGGTGTCAGGTCCCAGATAATAACCACGTCCCAGGGCCGTGCTTGCTTGATGTACCATGGAATGATGGAGAGAGACCAAAAGAGCTCCAGAGGTCCGTCCAACCCCTCCCATTCTGACAGCAGCAGAAGGCAGGCACAGAACAAATCATAGCCACAGAATAGTTTTGAGTTGGAAGGGACCTTTAGAGATCATCCAGTCCAACCGCCTCTGCAGTCAGCAGGGACACCTTCAGCTACAGGTTGCTCAGAGCCTCATCCAGCCTGGCCTGGAATGATTCCAGGGATGCAGTGTCTCTCACCTCTCTGGGCAACTGGAGCCAGGGTCTCATCACACTCTGTGGAAGAATCTTCCTTACATCTAGTCTAAATCTCTGCTCTGTTACTTTAAACCTTTGTCCTAAAGATCAGGTGTACCAACAAAGCTGGAGGAGATGATGGCCACTGTGACATGTCTCTGGAGCTTGGTGTCTTCTCAGTGTTCATGGTCGGCAGTGGTCAAGACAACCACAGGATGCTCTTTTGAGATCAGGGCAGAGGCAGACTCCATTGAATTTGTAAGGAGCAGCATTTGCTTGGGCTGCTCTTCTCTAGGCTGGGTGGACAATACTGTGCCCAAGCTATTATAAATGTTGTTCAGAAGTTTGGTTACAGTTCAGGACTACAATGGATTCAACGGAAATAATTTATAAGCTTTAAATCAGTTATTTCATCAAGGTTGAATTCCAGTTGTGCAACAGAAATTCTGGCTGAAGCATAGAATGGATGTTGGGATGTGAAAAAACCTCTTTATTAAAACCCAAATAGTTAAAATTAAGGTAGGTCTTTAGAAGTGACAAAGTTTTGTCTGCTTCTGAACTGAACCGAGGCGATCGATTGCTTCTCTCAAGATAGGACAGGCAGTTGTGCGGTCAGGAAGATCAGAGAGGAGAGATGAAGTTGCCCAATGAGCTGCTCTGCAGCAATGAGTCGCCTGTTGCCAGCTGTGCAGCGTTAGCACATTTTTCAGCGAGACGATAAAACAGTAGCTTGGCTTTCATACTCTGGAGACAGAAATAACGTGAGAATTTGTGGTGTTGCGTGAAGATGATAAACTTCATTTGGTGGAAAACAGGATCCAGTTGCCTTCATGGATTTGACAGCTTCAGGAAACAACTGCATCATCTCCCTCCCACTTCCAGTGGGCTGGGCAGACAGCAGAGGTCAGCAGCACAGCTGAGTGCAGGTGCAGTGCAGCTGTGAAGTCTGTGAGAGGAACTAGGGAGTTGTAGAGTCATGAAGGTTGGAAAAGCCCTCCGAGGTCATCCAGTTCAACCATCAGCCCAACACCACCATGTCCATCAAACCATGTCCCCAAGTGCCATGGCCACAGGTTTCTTGAACCCCTTCAGGGATGGGGACTCCAACACCTTCCTGGGCAGCCTGGTCCAGTGCCTGACCACTCTTGCAGCAAAGAAATTGCTTTTAATCTCCAACCTGACCCTGTCCTGGCACAATTCAGGCCATTTCCTCTCTTTCTGTCTCTAGTTGACTGGGAAGAGAGACCAGCACCCACCTCCTTTCAGGGAGCTGTAGAGAGCAATGAGCTTGTTCTTCTCCAGGCTGAACACGCCCAGCTCCTTCAGCTGCTCCTCACAGCTCTGCTATGCAGAGCCTTCACCAGTGTCAGATGTTGTGCCTGCTCTGCAGCTCTTCTCACAGCACCCATCCACCTTTGCATCTTTTTTCTAGCCGCTTTAACCAGGACCAGTCACTGCATGGGGGGAAGCTGCCCTGGGGCCTTTTGTGACGTCCCACAGCTACAGCAGAATGAAGAGGTTCACAGGAGAGGATGTAATAAGAAATAAACTTTTTCAGAGGCTTGTTGCCACAAACTTAATGGTGACACCAAATTGTTTTGCCTTCTGATTCTAGTTCTGTTTTCCTGGATGAAGAAAAAAGGGAGATCTGGGTTGTGGGCTCTGGGAGGTATGTGCAAAGGAAGCTTAATTGAAAGCTTCATTCATTAACCCTAATGCCTCTACGTGGAGTCAGGTGGCAGCATTCACATGTCACCAGCACAGAAGCTGACAGAAGCAGCTCATCAAAAGCTATTTTATATGTAAACACCTAGGAAAGCAAACTCAAGAGATTCCTCTCAACTGCATTCACCAGCAGCTCTCTGTGGATGTTGTCACTTGCATGGGCAGGTGGAGCAGTGCAGGCTTTGGTCCTCCATGGCTCCCAAAGCCTCTTGTTGGCCCCGCAATTCAAGACGCTCATCGCTGTAAAGAAACACATCTATGGATGGAACCACGTGATGACATCTAAATGCTGCATGGAATCTTAATGATTTAAGGGCCTGGAGGACAATACTTAAGAGGAGTGGCTGGAGAGACTGGAAGGAGGCTGAGGGAGACCTCATTGCTCTCTACATCTCCCTGAAAGGAGGTTGGAGTGAGGTGGGGGATTGGTCTCTTCTCCCTAGAACCAAGTAATAGGATGAGAGGAAATGGCCTGAAATTGTGCCAGGGAAGTTTATGTTGGATATTGGGAATAATTTCTTTGCTGCAGAAGTGGTTGGGAATTGGAACACTCTGCCCAGGGACCGGGTGGAGCCACCATCCCTAGAGAGGTCCAAGTAATGTGTGGTCATGGTACTTGGGGACATGGTTTGATGGACGTGGTGGGTTGGCTGCTGGACTCAATGATCTCAGAGGTCTTTCCAACCAAAATGATTCTGTGGTTAGAATCATAGAATTGGACAGGGTTGGGAGGGACCACAAGGATCATCTAGTTCCAACCCCCTGCTATGGGTGAGGACACCTCACACTAGATTAGGCTGTCCAGAGCCTCATCCAGCCTAGCCTTAGACACCTCCAGGGATGAGGCTTCCACCACCTCCTTGGGCAGCCTGTTCCAGGGTGTCACCACCCTCATGGTGAAGAGCTTCTTCCTAACATCCAGCCTGAATTTCCCCACTTCCACCTTTGTTCCATTAAGGTTCTGTAAGATCTCTGCCTGCATGATGCCCTGCAGTCTTCTAGGCACAGAGAAAGGGCAGCGCCAACCCAGCTCTGGAAAACAGAGTGCAGGAAGTGCTGTGTTCTCTGGACTGCATCTCCAGCATTGTTTTCTTGGGCTTGCCTGGTGCCTCCTGTGAATGCAATGATGTGCTGTGAGGGTTGCAGTTTGGTAGTGCTGAGCCACTTCATGTGTGAGGCACAAGGACCAGGGCAGCTGATTTTAACACCTTGTGCCTCGTGAGCTTGAAGAATCCAATTGAACACAATTTGGAAGTTACATCTGTGGCTAAGCAATAATTAAGGCATTGTGGGTTGAGTGGAACAGGTGTGGGTGTGAAATGTGAAGGGTTTAATTTACAGTTACTTAATTTCTAATGAAAATTATTTTACTTGATAATGACTTTGCACTTTGCCACTCCTGCTGTTGTGTGCTGCCACGACACAGCCTTTTGTGGTGGTGATTACAGAAAATATTGAAAATCATTGCTATAATAGGAGGTAAAAAGGATACTGTGTGTGCCCTGTGGTATCTCTTCATTAAAATCTACAGTCTAGTTGCAGGGAGATGTGATACTAAAGTCCAGCTCGTGCTTTGAGCAGGGAGCAGCTGTTGGAACACACAGCCAGAGCTGCTCTGGACCAGGTTTCTAGAACGCCCCCTGTGGTCTTGATCGCAGCCACCACAAATGGGCTCTCCCAGCCCGGAAGGAGTTGGGGCGGCTTCTTTCAGGCGTCCATGCTCTTGTGCTGTAGTTTAGGTGTTGCTTTATTGCATCTGGCCAAGCGTAAGGGAGGACATTTCTTGCTGAGCTGTGCTCTGATCTCTCTAGCATGAGAGAGCATCTGTGGAGTCAGGTCTTTCAAAAGCTGTGAGGAGTGGATGTGAAAAAAGAGGTGATGAAGGGATTTGGATTTCCTTGGGCAGCTGAAAGAAGTGAACTTGGAAGAGAGCCACTTCTTGCTCCAGGGTAGTGCCAGTCACTGGGGTGAAGGGTTGGTGGGCTGAGAAGGCAGCTTGTGTGGTTGCACCTCTAGTAATCTGAACCTCCTGGCTTGACTTTTCTGCCTTGGAAGGCTGTAGTCCAGTTTGGGTTAGGGTCAGGGTACATTACCAGGGAATGCGCAATTGCAGAGAATCAAGAAAATAATCAACGATTAAATCCGTCGTCTCTCTGCCTCAGGGAGAGGTTGGCAGTTCAGCAGAGAGCCAGTTTTGTGTGCAGATGAGGATGATTTCAGCGGAGTGCTTTTCAGACGGGAGTCAGCAATGAGCCACGTGACACGAGCTTGGATAAATGTATTCTGTGGTCCTGAGAGTTTGTGCCTCTGTAACATAGTGGTCTGAGTCATGGACTAAGTCATGCTTTAAGACAGGGTGCAAGTGTTGTAGTTGTGAAATGGAACTAGGTTTCAGGGACCTGTGTTTCAGCCTTTAATTTCTTCGTACGGATCTTTATGGAGGTCTTGCTACTGCTACTTCCTCAAGTATTGCTGTTAGCAAAGTAGAAATTGTTGCTGTCTTGAAAGGTCTACCTAACTGATGGGTATGTGGGTAGATTATACATACATCTGTATAATATATATAAATACATGTTACAGTACATTATTCATTTGTAATTTATAATTAGTAGTGTATTTATTCTATCTTTTAGATTTTGTTTCAATATATGTGTGTGTATATATATTATATTGGGTATAACATACCCTGTGGGTATGTTGAGGCCAGCAGTGCTCAGGTGTTTGTGTGACCATGGGTTTCCCTTTCTCCATCACTAAGCCATTAAATTCATGGAGATTTTAAGTCTGCACAATCTGTGAGCCTTGCAGTGTTAGAGAAGACACAGGAATTAGTCTGGTGTATAATGTTTAGTGTTTGGGTAAAGAAAACCCAGTCTTAGATCAAATATTTTTGGGGGGGTGCGTGTGGGAGGGCTGAAGCTTTTGTGTTGAATATTGTAGTTCCTGCAGGCAGTTTCTGCATTCAAGAGGTTGTCGTCTGCAGCTAACCTTGCAGGTGGTGCATCTCGAGCTTAGACAGCCCAAAATCAAAGCCATGTGTGCCCTATTTCAGTAATGAGCTATTGATTTTTAAATTACTCAGTACCATCAGATAGTACCAAAGTACTACTCTGAAATCTCCTCGTTGAAGCGGATGGAGATGGGACCGAAATGGACTGAAAGGGCTTTACCCGTGAAAATTTGGTGTGTCACAGATAGCAGGGACTGTTTGGCCCCGGGCAGAGCTCCTGTGCTCAAAGCATCTGTGAAGAAAGGCCTCTGCCGTTGCTTGAGCTCAGACCACTGAAGAGGCTTGGAATATACTTGTCACCTTGATTTGCCGCTGGTGGCTGCACCCTGTGTGCATTCTGCTGCTGCAGCACTTCCAGGACCAAAGAAATGCTGCCAGGAAGGCTCATTGTGAGAAGACTGGATCTGCTCTTATCCTGGGCACCACTTTGCCTGCCAAGAGCAGGCAGACTGTGAGCAGACCTCCAGCATGTCATCAGTAAAGAGAGATAAGAGGACCTGGTCTTGCCAAAGCAAACAAAACCAGTATTGCAAACACTCAGACGTCAAACTTCTTTTCCTCTTTTCTTCCCTCCTCTTTCAAGGATGCAAAGTGAGTTTGCTGGGAGTAGGGGTGTGGAGGTTGCAAGTTTAGTTCATTTGCATGCATGGTTTGTTTTCCATCCTTTTCCAGCTGCCAGCTCTTAGCTCCACAGCACTGGGGTGCAGAGAATCAATTTGCTGTCTGTGATTGCTTTAACCAAGTTTGAATTGCTTATGCCACCAGAGTGTTGCAGGTCCCCTTCTTCTAGCAGGTAAATGAGAAGAAATGGCTACATGGGTGATTTTCACAAACCTGCATTTCTGCTTTGCAGGCTGTGAGGGGATTTTCTTTGTGTAGCACTTGGCTGGAGCAGAATAGCTTTGATCTGTATTTACCAAGCGACAGAGATCAGCTTCCATCCTCTGTTACCAAAACTTCATGAGAGCTTCTTGTCCCCTCCCCTCCTTTCGTGTAAGCCACAAAGCTTTGTGCTGTGTTGGCAGTTTAGTTTTTCCCACTGAAACTGAGGGATGAAGCCAGGTAGTTTGTGCAGCAAATGCACTGTATATGCCTAAAGAAAATCAGAGGTGGTCTTCAGACTTCCATATGCACAGCCCTGCATCCTCACTTCATCCTCTGCCTTAGGATGGAGTGAGGACAGCCTGAAAATGCCTGCTACTTTCCTTGGCTGACTGACTGCGACAGGACCGCAGGCACCTTTGTTTGGGTTCAGATGCCCAACACTGGTCAGGTGAACAAACCCCAAGCTTTCCAAGCACTGCTTTTGAAACCTTCATCTTCTTCAGGAATGATCTTACCAGTTATTCTGGTTTGTCAACAAAAATGAAACAAGGTTTGATGAGTGCCCAGCCTGCAGGCTCCTAAGTGCACCCTACTGGTACCTGAGATGGGGCTGGGATTTGGGTAGTGGGGAGGAGGGCTCTGCTTTGTCCCAGGCACTTGCAGAGATTAGGTTCTCAAAAGCAGCCTTCTGGCTCCTATTAATCACAGAATGTTAGGGGTTGAAAGGGACCTCCAGAGATCATCCAGTCCAACTTTCCTCCTAATGCAGGTTCACCCAGATCAGGGTGCACAGGAACACACCCAGGTGGGTGATGAAAGTCTCCAGGGAAGGACACTCCACAGGTTCTGTGGGCAGGCTGCTCCAATGCTGCATTAAGCTGTTGACTGCATCCATGAAAACTTGCAGGAAATGAAGGTTATTAAGTAAAAGGCTGGAGGCAGTTTTACTGCTGACTCTTCAGTGGGTAATTATGAACCCCACCCTCAAAGTGTGAGTGGTGAAATGAAGAAAAGAACTGAGTCCTCTGGGAAGTTCAGGCAGCTTCTGTGCCATCAGCACACTGAAGGAAGGCTTCAGTCCGGCAGTGTGGGCTGCATGTTCCACCCCATCCCAAGATGCCAGAGCAGGAGCACAGCCATTTTCTTGCTATGTCCTTTCCATTGCAGGGAGCTTCACTGTAAGAAAAGGAAACAGCAGTAAGCATTCCCAGGCTGTTGTTCAGAAAGGCACCGTGGTGGCAGTCTTAGCTTGTGGTGGCACTTAATGACTCTGTCCGTTGGAAGACATTATTGACATCATCCTTGACTGTGGCAGGAAGGTGCCTCGCTCAGAGCTGGCAAGTTGCTGAAGGGATAACCTGTGAGTTCCTGGAGGCTGTCCACTGGTATCTTGCCATCATCAGCCTTGTCTTTGTTCAGAGCTTTAACCAGTTTTGCTTCAATTTTTCTTCAATTTCTCTTTCTTCCTCCACTTCTGGATTATTAATGGCACGAAGCAGATCTCACCTCTTATTGTACTGATGCTTTAGTGACCAGATGCTGTACCAGCCCAGCAGGAAGCGGAGCCTACCTCTCACTGTGCTGATGCTTTAGTGACTGGATGCTGTACCAGCCCAGCAGGAAGCAGATCCTACCTCTCACTGTGCTGATGCTTTAGTGACCAGATGCTATACCAGCCCAGTAGTAACAAGAGGAGAAATTCAGCAAAGCCAATCAAACTTCCACCTCTTTCTTTCTCTCCTAAATAGTTTTTTTAGGGATTTTAAAGCCCACCCAGCAGCCTGCTTTAAGTTGCTTACAATATTTGTGAATATTTAACCCCTGACATTGTCTTTATTCAGAAGAATGTCTTGCAGCTTGTGCTGTGTAATGGTTTTAGACTTAAAAGAGCAATCAGAATATTTTTCTTCCCCCCCACCCCGAGTTTATTTTTAGTACCCTAAACAACCTAAGCCTTTTGCAGACCATTCCCTGTGCAGGCAAGATCCCATTTTCATGTGGATTTTATGTATTTTCTTCCTCTGCCGTCTATGTGTCAGCCAATGACAGCCAGATTCCTAGGGCTGCTTTCTCTTTAAGGACATGCTGCTTACATAAATAGTCCTTTACACCATCTCCTTGTTTTATAAGATTGTTTAGCAGGAGAGGGGCAATATTCCTTGGAAATGTGTTTTCTGCTTGTGCATGCCTTGTTACTATTTCGATTATGCAGATTCTTGATGCTGTGGAAATTTGTGCCTGATGACGCCAAGGCAGCTGCACGTTGTTAGCATTGTAGGCTGTCAGATGATCATGTGGGATTCTTGCAGCATGCAACATTCAATAGGCTTGAAAAAGGGCTTTTGATGCAAGGCATAGCTTTCGGAACGTATTTGTGCCTTTTTTAGTTAGCTAATATAAAATCATAATTTATTACCTTTAAATTCAAAATGCTGCCTCATTTTTCTTCTGGTTGGTTTCATTTTGGCTTCACTAGAAGATGCATCTGGTACATCCCCGATGAGGAGTTTATTAATGATACTGTCATTCAGTGCACTTACTTTTTTTCCTTTTAGAGTCCTGGCTAGCCCACAGATTACATGATCACATGTTCGTGTAGTCCTTCATATAGAACACAAACCACCATGCATGATTTCTTCTTTCTTTCTCCTCTCTGCCTTTTCCATTCCCTTTAAGTTGCTTTGTCATGTTCTCTTTTACCGTCAAGCTGAGTCTTTGTCTTCCCCTCGCTGCTATTTGTTCTCTGTTTTCTCATGCTTGGTTACTGCAATATTATTTGATTAACGGGCTGTGATGATGATGAACCTGCACACTGGAGGAGCGGCTACTACAGTGGTGATGAAGGGATGTAATAATGGTCGCTATCCTCGGAATTCTCTCTACAGTGACTGCATAATAGAAGAAAAGGCAGTGGTCCTGCAGAAAAAGGACAATGAAGGATTTGGATTTGTGCTCAGAGGGGCAAAAGGTACGTGCTTGTGTGTGTGTGTCTCCGATGTGCGCTGGCATGTAGACATTTATACATGTCTGAATATAAGCAGACATTATTCGTGCTGCACTTGGTTGCTAGACAACAGGATTCTTTATATGCTGTGCTGCTCAGATTTTAGGGGCTTCTGTCTGAAGCGGTTTGCATTTTTCCATAGGAGAAGCACTGTATAATGGGGGGGGGGGGAGAGGAGAAAGTTTTACCTGTGTTTTTATTACGCTTGGTATGTGTAATATTCTGTCATTAATGTGTTTTGTTCTGCAGTTTAACTGTGGGAAACCTGCTTCCCTTACAAAACCTGCTGCTTTATTGCAAATGTCAGCCTAGTGAAGTAGGTCTGTGAGCAGAAATAGAGGAGAGACATTTTGTTTAAAATAGGTGTGGATCTCCTGCAAGGTGACATTGGTGCAGTTTTAGTATGAAAATGTGATCTTCTTTTATATCTTCAGAAGCTGCACATATGTTGCATGGCCTGTGGTGTGCTGTTCCTATGTTCAGCTGCATGGCACTTCTCTGGAGCCTGAAATCTACCAGAATGTCATTCTCCAGAGTTAGAAAAAGCATTTTCTTTAATGCTCTGCTTTGTAACTTTCGGTCCACTCTGCTCCTTTTGCATTAAGAAAGCCTCTCAGTGATGGTATAGTCAGTCTCTCCCCCCGCCTTAGCTTACGTGGGTTCTCCCTTGCCTTGCTTGAGCATCAAAATTATTCGTGGCTTCATTGCTGGGACATCATTTTTGCCTTCCGTGTTTCCCCGCCCTAAAGCACTGCTGCCACAGATTTTCAGTGTTGTGGAAGCCTTCTGCATTTTACTTAAAATGCTCTGGAGTTGTACCCGGCAAGCCAAGAGCAGTGCCTTTTAGCTAGCCCGTGGCCCTGGGTTGCCTGTGCATTGAGCAGAGGTTGCTCTCTCTCTGGCAGCCCAACAATTGCCCCCAGATTTTCTCTGAGGCAGTGAGGGCACCTCAGGTGAAAGACCCAAGGATTTTTCTGCTTGTGTCTACGTGACAGAGAGAGATGCTATGAGGCCAGCTCTGCCTCCTTTCCCAAAAAGTGCTTTTCTTCTGTTAGCTGCTTTGTAATGCACAGTTACAGCTAGGAGCAAAATTCAGTTTGCTCTTTTTCATCTCATCCCTCCCCCCCAGTTTGGCCAGATGCTTTTCTGGCTATGGCACACAAGTAATTTTTAGCTGGGTGTTGCCAGAGTTACACTCATTTTACTAGACACAGAAAAGGGTTCCTCAAACTAATCCTGATGATCCTGGAATGCACAGAATGCAGCTCTCGCCTCGTAGAGCTGGCTTTGGTTTGTGTCACTAAAGCAGCACGGATTTTCCTCTCTTAGCTGAGAACCTGTGGATTGCTGTTGCAGAGACACTGTTCCCAGCATCTTGACATCCTCCTGGGCAGAGTCCTGAGGCTTCTAGCACCACCATTTTTAACCAGAACTGAGAGTGGCCAGTAAGAGGCCTGTAGCCAAGTGGTATTTGCAAACACTCCATAACTTTCTTTTTTTTTTTTTTCCCTTACTGTGGTATTTATTTTTGAAGCTGACACACCAATTGAAGAATTCACCCCAACTCCAGCCTTTCCTGCTTTGCAGTACTTGGAATCTGTGGATGAAGGGGGAGTAGCATGGCAAGCTGGCCTGAGAACTGGAGACTTTTTGATCGAGGTAGGAGATCCTGGCATGTGATTCTCAGTGCTCTGTTGGGGAGATAGCAATGTTCCTTTTGGAGAATGTGCTTTGGAAGATGTGGGGATGCTTCTGAACGGCAGGTTCAGCCGACTAACGCCAGTAACGGACTGCACTTGGGTTTGAGATCTGATGCAGCGGTTAGGGAGGCAGCTGGAGAGAGCAGTGCTCAGGGTGGCTGGGAATTCTCTGTCTCTTCTCTTGGATGTTTGGGAGCACACTGTCAGAGGAAGGTGGAACTTTGTACACCTCTGCGTTACAGAACTGGGGTTTAGGCTCATGCCAGTGTTTCTTGCAGGCCGTGAATTCTGTGCTCTTTGAAATATTTGCTGGTAATAATGACGACTGTTTGAGAAGAGCACAGGAGTCACCAGAGCGAACGACTTCTCTGCGGCCATTTCTGCAGTGGTCTCGTGCTGTCTAGGAACCATGGAGAGTAAAGCACGTTTCTTTGGCTTCAAATGGAATGCTTCCAGCAGGGCACTCCAAGTACAGTCATGCACTAAATAAGGCACCAACACTGCTGCCCTAAAAGCAGCTTCATTCGCACCAAAAATATCTCCCTGTCTGACATCTGAGAGGATGTTTAGCTGCTACCTAAGGTCCAGGTGCAGTAGTTGGGTCTTCTTTTTGGTCTTGCTGGGCAGTTGGCAACAAAACCACAGTTTGGGATTTTCTCCCTATTCTCTCCCCCCNTGCTGTGATTCTGTGAAAACAGGCATTGGGAAATAGCTCTGTCAGGGTGGATTGACCAAGTCTGATCTGTAAGGTCTTTTGATTTGATTTGATCTTTCCTTTTTCAGGCCCATATGTCGTTGTAGAAAGTATTTACCGGTGCCACCACGTTTGTTTCTGCAGAGCTGGCCTTTATGTTCAGGGGAGGAGAGAATATGCAGCTCTTATTTGTGCTGTGCTTTGAACTCCCATGGTGATCGAATTTAAATAGTTGCACTGCTGCTGTAACAATGACAGAAGGAGCTTTGCAGGCTTCTAAAGAAAATAGAGGTGGATTTTTCTCTCTGCCTTCAAAGGACACCTTACTCACTGTTTATTTGCTTAAGGAGAAGCATTTAGCAAACAAACCGAGGCTCACAAATGGCACTGACAGGCACTGAGTGCAAGGAAGCTTTCAAACCTATGATTGTTAACAATGCTAGGTGGAGTTTCTAAGCAGATCTTTGTTTTTAGAAGGTGATTTCTTGTTAGGCTTTTATTCTGTAGGAAGTATGGAAAGTCTCTACTGACAGATTTTGCAGCTAGCTTGGGAGGTGAATCATTGTGGTTTAATGGAGAGGATTGCAGAATGGTGGATGTGCAGATGGAATTATTAAGAGGTCTGGGTAAGTGGTACTGCCCAAAGCTTCGCTGGTTTTCTGGCAGATGAAAGAAGGATTACAACTGGCTAGAAATGCCCTCGTGGCTTTGGCTTGGAAGAGCAGTCAGGCGTGTGCTTGCGCTGCTGGCTCAGGGCACCAGTCCCTGCCGACACCGCCCGGCAGAGTTCCGGCAGCTCCGAACCACTCAGGTGTTGGGCACAGACCCAGTCCCCTTCCCTGTCGGGTGTGCTCACCAGGGTTGTTTGTTCTGAGTCTGGCAGGAAAGAGATGATAATCCTGAGGAGTCACAACTTTGCTGTCCTCAAAGACTTTTATGTTGGGGAGGAGCAGAGTTTTCTGTCTGCTGCACTCCACGTGCTGCACAGTACTGCCCAGCTGCAGAAAGCCATCTTTGAAGATATTTACACTGATGCCAAAGATCCTGCAGCTGAAATGTAACTGACTACTCCAGCAGCACTTCCAGGAATGCCAAGCTACCTTATTGCTTGTCTTGAACCAAGGACAGAGAAACGCTGCAGGGCAATCTTGAATACTGTGTACAGTTTTGGGCTTCCCCGTTTAAGAGGGAAAGGGATCTGCTGGAGAGGGTCCAACAGAGGGCTGCAAGGATGAGGGACTGGAGCACTGTTTGATGAGGATAGCTGAGGGACCTGGGGCTGCTTAGTCTGGAGAAGAGAAGACTGAGAGAGGATTTAATAAATGTCTATAAATATGTGAGGGCTGGGGGTCAGGGAGAGGGGGGGGCAGGCTCTGCTCACTTGTTCCCTGGGATAGGACAAGGATGGAAGCTGCAGCACAGGAGGTTCCAGCTCAACACAAGGGGGAGCTTCTTTACTGGAAGGGTCCCAGAGCACTGGAACAGGCTCCCCAGGGAGGCTGTGGGGTCTCTTCCTCTGGAGACTCTCAAGGCCTGTCTGGATGTGTTCCTGTGTGCCCTGAGCTAGATTGTATGGTCCTGCTCTGGCAGAGGGAGTTGGACTCAATGATCTCTTTGGGTCCCTTTCAACCCCTGACATCCTGTGAGCCTGCGAAACGCAGAGAGCATTGATAGTCAAACACAGCAGGCACTGAGAGAGCAAAAGGCACTACACAGGCTGCAGCAAGTGGTTAGCATAGCTGGTGTGGTTAGTCTGTCCTGTTGGCTCATGCTGCTGTGGGTAGTGCCACCTCAACTGCCTGTAAGTTACCAAACACATTCATCATAAATGTCACATGAATAATAAAACAGTTAATGGGCAACTAGGATCCTAATTAGTCCCATTTATAACACCCATGGCAAGTGTCAGGCCTTAGGCAAGTGATAGTACAATTTGTCAGAGGGCAGCATACAAGAGAGAGCAGATGTTTGGCTTTTGCTTGAGGAGGTTTGCTGGCATGGGTCATGGAGGTAAGGGGAGCCTTTGCCGTTGCTCCTGACTATGGGGAGGCAAGTTTGACAGGAAGGAATGTCCCTTCTTTGGGAGCAGGAGGGATCATGAGGCTAGGTGAAGGCATCATTCTTCCTGTATAATTATGGTCTGGATCTTCTGAAGGGTGTAAAACTTTAGGGTCAGCTGCTGAGCACACTACAGCAGTTCAGTGTTGAAGACTGCCTGTGTGGAGCAGAACAAAGCATCTGCAGAGAGAAGGAAGGGAAGGCGCTGTCCTGCTTCAGCAGGTGGACAGGGCGGACAGTTGGGGCAGGGCTGGCACACTGCCTTGTCTGAGCTTTTACCAAGGTGGCAGCTTTGCTGAGAAGCCAATCATGCTGCCTTGTTCAGTCTGTACTGTTGGCAGAGCCTTCAGAGATGAATGCTGAACTTAGCTTTGGGAATAGTGTCCAGAGACTCTTCACTGACATTTCCACCAATTGTCACTATTTTTCTCCTTCCATCAAGTCCAGACATGCTTTTTGTGATGCAAATTGTAAGGTGTGTGTTGGCTTCTCTGGATAGAGCACAAATAAAATGCACTGGAGGAACACATGAGCAGTTTGAGAGCTGGAGTTAGCTAGAGATAGCTGCCATTGTATGTGGATTTTGATGAGCAGTTTTCTTGGCTTTGATAAACAGGAATGGAGCATGGCTGGGATTTGGTTGTAACTGAGAGAGGTTGCACATCTTGCTCTGTTAGCTATTTTTTCACTATTGTAGTTGGTGGTTCCTCACATCTTGATGTCTGCCCAATGACAAAGATAAAAGTAAAGCAACATATTGGGGCAAGTGCTGCCTGGTATAAAAGCGATGGCTTTTGTTAACAGGTGATTTTATATCTCCAGCTGTCGTCAGTGTGTAGAACAATGCTTCAGCCGTTGCAGGCTCACTGTAATGCACCAGGGCAGCTTTGTAAATGCTTGATCACAAAACATTTGAGCCAGAAGCTGGTTTGATTTGTTACTTGAAATCCTTGCCAGAAAGCAAGGTGTCAGCTCTGCCCCTGTGCCTCTTCTCTGTGCCCAACCTTCCTGTGCCTAGCCCTTTGTTACCTGTGTGCAGGTCCTAGTCATAGAATCATAGAATGCTTTAGGTTGCAGAGGACCTCAAACTCATCCAGTTCCACCCCCCTGCCATAGGCAGGGACACCTCCCACTAGAACAGGTCACTCAAGGCCTCATCCAAGCTGGCCTTGAACATCTCCAGGGAGGGAGCAGCTCAGTGTCAAGAGAGGAACCTGAGCACTGCTGTGCAGAGTGCTGCCTTGCCATGTGACTTAAGGAACTACTCAAGTGAGGCTGCTTCTCTTGGGATAGCTGCTTTGGTGTGCAAGCATAACCATCTTTACCTAAGGAGATCTGTTAGAGTGGAAGAGGTTTCTTGACTCAGAGGACTGTAGGGTATAGCCTAGCCTACAACATCCAAACCCAGTGGGTTGTGAAGTGTTACTGTTGTGCCTGTGAGCGTGCAGCTGTTTTGCAGGTGTTGCATAGTGTGGTGTGTGTGTGGATTTTCATCCACCACAGCACTCAGCTGGTACCAAGCAATAGTCTTACAGTATCAATACTTAGACAGTGAAACTAATTCCGCAATCCTTCAGCAGAGTAATGTGCTTCTGCTCTAAATGAGTCATTGCAGTTTGCGTTATTGAGCCATAAAATCACTTATTTTTCCAGATAAATTGAAATGTTATTGTCTTCAGCAGAGGAGGGTTGCTTGCTTACATTCCAGTTCAAATGCAAACTAGATAAAAACAGTTTATTATCCATTAGGGGGAAAAAAAGGCACAATGAAGGTTTGACATGGGGATCCAAAGCAGGGATGGCAATGGAAAGAATCTCATCATCTTGCTGTAGAAGAGTTCAGCTGGTGCTGGTGCTGAAATGGTTTGTAGTGTAGCTGCCTGTGTTGTTTTATCCTCTAGAGCTGACAGCACTTAGTAGAGCAGGCTTTCCTTCAGGTGTTTGCCATCCACTGTTATACATAGCAGGATGGGAGCCTGGCGGTAAATGAAACTGTCTGCCCTCTGACTCTGTAGGAAGTGGCAGCAGGCATTGAGGGAGGCATTGAAAGCACATGGGATATTTATCTGAGGGACACACAGAAGTATCTCTAGATTGCCAGGGGGCTTGTAGAAGTAGGTTAGGTTTGTGCACACAGCTTGAACACTGATCTGGAAGGGAAGTTTTTAACTTAGGCTGCAGTCGTTATTTCTGGCAAGTGCAGCAGTGTTGTGTGCTCCATTTGTGTTCAGTGGCTGGATGAATTAGTGGTTCCACAAAGCCATCTGCTAGTGATTTACATCCTTTTAGCAATGGAGAAACCTTCCTATCCGTTGGTAATCTCCATTAATTACCCTGTGGCTGTTTTATTTCTGGTGTGAGCTTTGCTGCTTCTCTCGCCAGACACAGCTCTAAATTGTGTATGTTTTCTCCAGGCAGCTACATGGGCATGATGATGGTTTTTCCTCTCTGGAAATAAGCAGCGGCTTTGTTAGCGCCTCTGTAACAAGGTGGATTATCACACTGGAATCTTCTGCAGTTGCTTTCTGAAAGTTTATTCGTGTTCCTATGGTTCTGTCGTTCTCCCCAAAGTGTGGATGCCCCCTCGATGCAGTGCTTCGGAAGAGCCTCTCTAATACTGTGAGCGGGAGGAAGAAGGAAAAAACCCCCACAACGTTCTTGCATTTTTGTATGTTGTCTTTACCTCTCACACTGAGGCCTTTCGGTGGCCCAGAAGGCTAAGACTCGATTCACGGTCTTGCATTAGGCTTTTTGCTGCCAGTTTGGCTGCTTGTGCTGCCCATGCCCTGAGCTCCTCTTTGGCAGGTTGAGCAGGAGCAGAGCCAGGCTCGCTGTGGCGCACACTGAGCTCTTCTGTTCCTAGACAGCGTCTGGATGGGGTTTTGATTCACCTGTGCGTCCCTTTAAGGATAAGAGATTTAGCAAAGCTGCAGCAGTGCTGCCGTGTTTCAGCACATGCTCCACAGCTGTGTGACACAGTGAGCCTTGTTGTGTGCTCCTGTGCATGGTCATTGCTCGGAAGCAGTGTTCTCACTCATCTGCAGGTCTGAGGCAGAGCAGAACTTGCACACCTAGGCTGGGCACCAGTCTTTTTAAGCCTGAAAAACTGAGGGTGCTGGAGCTGCACAGACAGGCAATGGTGTCCCCTTCTCTGGAAAGATTCCAAACCCAAATGGATGTGATCTTGGGCAACCTGCTGTAGGTGCCCCCTGCCTTAGCAGAGGTGGTTGGATTGGATGATCTACAGAGGTTCCTTCCAAGCCCTACCACACTGGGATTCTGTATATTTAATTGATACATCACTTGATTCAACCAGCCTTTAGAGGAAAAGGTCATTTCTGTTTACCATTTAGTCATCACCCTCTTGGCCACATCTCTAACCAATGCCTATTAAGCACAAGTGTACCCCTGACAATTCTCAAAATGAAAGTTGTCGCAGTCCAGAGGAAACTTTCTGCCTTCTTTGATTATGCAATTCTTCTGCTTGAGCGCAGCTGCAGAAGCACAGGAGAAGTGGGACAGTGGTGTCCTGGGAGAGCAGCAGCTCTAGTACAAATGTTGAGCAGCCTGGAGTGGCTGTGCAGTCTCTGACCACATGGATTCATTTTCCACCTGATGCAAAAGTATTTTCCTCTCTGCTTCATCTCAGTGAGTGAGAGTTTGGCTTTGCTTTGATGGTGTTTTTATTTCAGTTATGTTTTTAGTGGATGGAGGCAGCTGAATGAAAGAATTGTTCCTTCAAAGTGCTTTGGATGTGCACAAACACACTGCAGAAGGGTAGCAGCTATCTGGGCATTGTCCTCTTCATCTGTTTAGATGCAGCTTCTAACCCACAGGAAGTGATGGTGTTCCAGATGTGCTCGGTGAGGCCATAGAGAGGTCTGGGTTGGAAGGGACCTCCAGAAGTCATCCAGTCAAAGCCCCTCTGCACTCAGCAGGGACATCCGCAACTAGATCAGGTTGCCCAGAGTCCTGTCCAGCCTCACCTTGAGTATCTCCAGGGATGGGCCCTCCACCATCTTGAGCAACCTGGTCCAGTGTTCCTGCACCCTCATAGTAGAGAACTTGTTCCTGCCATCCAGTCTGAATCTGCTGTGCTCTAGTTTGCAGGCATTGCCCTCGTCCTGTCACCGCAGGCCTTTGCAGACTGTTTCTCCACCCTTCTTGTGGCCTCCTTCAGGCACTGGCAGGCTGCTATTAGACTCCCCAGAGCCTCCTCTTCTCCAGGCTGAACACCCCCAGCTCCCTCAGCCTGTCTTTGTAGCAGAGCGTCTCCAGGCCTGATCGTTTTCGTGGCCCTCCTCTGGACCTGCTCCATCAGATCTGTGTCCTTCCTGCATTGAGGGCTCCAGAGCTGGATGCAGTGCTGCAGGTGAGGTCTCACCAGAGCAAAGTGGCAGAATCCTCTCTCTGGCTCTGCTGGCAGCGCTGCTTTGGATGCAGCCCAGGCTGTGATTTGCCTTCTGGGCTGCAAGCTCACGCTGCCTGCTCCTGTCCAGCTTCTCGGCCACCAGCACCCCCAGGTCCTTTTCCTCGGGGCTGCTTTCTGTCCCCTCCTCCCCCAGCCTGTATTGACAGTGAGGAGTATTATGGCCCAGCTGCAGGACCCTGCACTCGCTCTTGCTGAGCCTCATGAGGTTCACCTCTCCAGCTTGTCCAGGTCCCTCTGGATGCCATCCTGTCCCTCTGGCATAGGACAGCCGCACTCAGCCTGGTGCCAGCTGCATGCAGCTGGTGGTGCCCTCGAGCCCCTGTCTGTATCGCTGATGGAAGCATTAAACAGCACCAGTCCCAGCACAGACCCCTGAGGGACACCACCTGGCACTGCTCTCCATCTGGAAATTCAGCCATTGGGCACCACCCTCTGGGTGCGACCGTCCAGACAATTCCTTAGCCACTGAGCAGTCCACCCAGCAAATCCACACCTCTGCAGCCTGGCCAGCAGGCTGTTGTGGAGGCTGTTTCCAAGGCCTTGCCAGCACTCCAGATCACTCCCAGAGGTCTTCCCTGGTCCACTGACATAGTCACTGTATCACAGAAAGCCACCAGGTTGGTCAGGCAGGGTTTGCCCCTGGTAAAGCCCTGATGGCTCTCTTGAATCGCCTCCCTGTCCTCCCTGGGTCTTAGCCTGGCATCCAGGAGGATCTGTGCTGTGATCTTCCCAGGCAGGGAGGTGAGGCTGACAGGTTGGTGGTTCCCAGGGTCCTCCCTTCTACCCTTTTTAGCAATGGCTGTGATGTTTCCTTCCTTCCAGTCCCCAGGCACTGCATCTGGCTGCCAGGACTGTTCAGATGTCATGGAGAGTGGCTTGGCAGCTCCATCAGCTAATTTCCTCAGCACTCTGGGATGCATTTTGCCAGGTCCTGTGGACTTGTGTATCTCCAGGTTCCTCGGATGATCACACATCTTGGATGGACCAGCCCTGTGTAGTTCTGAAACCACCTTAACAGGACTGTTACCTCTTCAGCAGAGGTGAAGAGGGGCAGCCCAGAGTGAGTTTGATTCTTCCAAGAGCTCAATTCTTCCTGGCCAAGCAAACAACAGGCTTTGGAGTACTATTAAAATGACACTATTTAAAATCTCTTCTGTCTGAGAAGCAGTCTGTTTGCTGCTGGCACATGTACAAAATGTGGCTCTGAGCAAGACTGGGAAGTGTTCTGCCTTAGCCTGGAGTCTACAGGAGGTGCATCTGGGCTTGTAGCCCCAAGGGGGAAGAGAAAATGATGGCATTTGCCCCGACTCCTAGAGATGGAACAAGCACCCATTTGGTGCTCAGAGCTGGTTTTATGGTGCTAGGGGCACAGGGAAGGAGTTCTGGTGATGGTGGTAGTGACAGTCAGATGGGCTCTGTGCCCATTCAGTTCTCAGGCCTTTTGACTGCAGTGCCACAGCATTTTGGAAAGAACTCTGCTAAGATTTCTGTTCTGGGGGGGATTCTGCTGAAGCTCATGGGATTGTGTGTGGAGCGTGCAGATAGCTGGAGGGAGCTTTTTGACTTCTTGCCCATATGAAAGCAAACATTTCCCTTGCTGCAACCTGAAAACCAAGACTCACTAGCAGCAAATGCTCTACAAGTAAGGAACATGTTTGAAGCCAAGCTGCTTATAATAGCCAGCTCTGGGCCACCAAGAAGCCATCCCGTGGTAGCCAGCCATGGAGCTGAAAAGGAGGCTGGGTGAGGCAGTTAGTTGATTAGAAGGGTTAGGTGAGAGGTTGGACTCGATGATCCTAGAGGTCTTTTCCAATCTGGTTAATTCTGTGCTTCTGAGTTGCAGAATTGTTTTAAGCTGGAAGAGACCTTTGAGATTGAGTCAGTTGTTAACCACTAAGCCATGCCCCTCCCCACCACAGCTACGCAGCTTTTAAACCTCTGCACCTTGGCCATCAGTGTGCCACATAAAGCTCAGCTCTGGGTGGGCCTCACTCTTGCAGAGTCTGTCTCTGCTCTGTTCACATAACACGAGAGTAATGCAGCTCTTCCTTTTCTAGCTCCTCCATGGTGAGGGTGGGCATTCAGGCTACCGGCACCATCTGAGTAAATGCCATTTGTGAGGCACAGTTTGGAGATTTCCAGAAGACATTCTATTAAAATTAATTCCTCTGAAGCCCGTTAGCTTTTTATAGTCTTTGATACTATGGAAACCTACTTAGCAGAGTGGAGCTATACGAAGAGCAGTCCTTGTGGCTGGCATTTTCGGGGAGAAAACACAATTTCTCTTAATTGCTGATGTTGCTACAAACCTGCAGGATTACAGGGTAAGGAGAAGAGATGAGCTGGTTTAAATGGTGGAGGGTTGACTGACTGACTCCTATTTGCTGCAGCAGAACTGATCTCATACCTTGAATTTATTTTTGTTTCTGTTTTCCCCTTATTTTGGGAGGTACAAGTATCTTACAAGCAGGAGAAGTACTTTGAAGTGGAGTTGCATGTGAGTCTGCAAGGGGGGGGTTACATATTTATTTATTGCCAGCTCTCTTTTCAGGGCCAGGCTGGATGAGGCCTTGAGCAGCCAAGTCTTGTTGAGAGGTGTAGACTCTCCCATTGCCCATGGTGGGGAGGTTGGAGCAGATGATCCCTGAGGTCCCTTCCGGTGTGAACCAGTGTAGGAGTCTCATCCTGCTATGGCTGTAAATATGAGAAAAGGAATCACAAGCTTTTAGTGTCCATTAGTCTGGTTTGGGTCCTGTGGCAGCATCGGGGTACATATGGGCATGCCCTGCAGCTCCTAGGGTGCAGCAAACCTATCTAAATGAGGAACCTAAAATACACTTTAAGTAATCAGGTTAGAAAGAACATTTTATGTCCTGTTGTAGCACTGATAGGAGTCTTTAAGGAGGCTCTTACATAGAACAGTAGATGGTAACACTCCTTTGTCATTGCTGCTTCATTTGTGCCTGTGGCAGTAAGTGGGGAGCTGGATTTCCAGTTCTCCTCTTCTTGTGGCAGAAGGTTTTCGCTTGTTCTAGACCCATTATTTCTCCATGGTGAGGATTTTGCTTGTTGGTTTGCAGAACAGGAACTCCTCAGTTGTCTTCATGGCAAGTGGCAACGTCTGTATTGTGGAGTTCTGGATCTGAAGGTCTGTGAAGGCTTTGCTGGTCAGAACAATGAAAATTGTCCCAGCGAACACATTAAAGGCTTAATGGAGCTTCTCAAGATGGGTAAATAGGTTGGCAGGATGACAGCAGGTAGCTAAATGTGTCTTTTATTTGGTGATGAAGCTGAAGTATAAAAGCGTGTAGGTACACAGAGAAGTTGTGGAAGAGTTTATTTACACTCTGGAACAGAAAGGGTTGGTTATGGACAAATACTGTGATTGTTCAGACACTCATTGGAATGAAGATGAAAGCTGAGAGAATCCTGACAACCCTGAGCTCAGTAAGTGACTGTAGAGATCAGCTCCACCATGAAACAGCCACGGTTTACCAGTTCAGTTGCTGCTAGGGATCTGGCACTAGAGATGGCAGACAGCCTCTTTGTAAAGACTTGACTTGGACTTGGCACTGATGTCATACAACAAAAAGTTGTAACCTTCCACATGTTGATGCCAGCCTAAGATGCTAAAATAGCTGAGGAGATGTGTGGAGTTCCTGCTTTGTCCTCCCCAAGGCAGGGTGCCGTGGGTCAAGCTGCCCCATCACACAGGTGCGGGGAGCAGATGCCACAGCCCTGCCACGACTCCCTCGTGTTTTCTTTTGATGTAGCCTAAGTGGCAAGAGCAAAGAATCCTTTCTCTGGTTTTAATTCATAATATAAATATCTCCAGCATTTTATTGCCAGTTTTTGTCTTCTGCAGTTGTTCTGCTAATGGGCTTCAACCAACTGCTATTGCTTTCAGTGGCATGCACCTCCAGCTTGGCTTCCCATCACCAGCCAGACCCGTGTGAGGCAGCTGCCACTGCAGACAGACGGGGAAGTTGTTCATGGTGCTTCTGGTGTGTTTGTTTGCACTGAGGCTTGCTATGACTCACTTTAACTGCTCAAAGAAGGAGGCAACTGTTTCTCAGATGACCAGCAAACATTTATTGTAAGTGTTTGCTTAAAGCTGCTTGTTAGTTTTTTGTACCTAGATCTGCTTTGTTGACCCTGCCTCTTGTGGAGCTGGCTTTGACACAAGCCAGAGAGACCAGGGCTTGACTTCAGGGTGGGTTTTGTCTGTGAGCAAGTATTTGGTCCCCGTAATTGCCTGTGCACTATTTAATAGAAATCAAGAGTACACTTAGCAAATTGGTTGTTGTTCAGAGCTGGAGATGCTATAGGCACCTCTTGGCCCAGAATCAAAGGTTAGGCTTGTTCATCCCCAAGTCTCATGGTCATGCAACATCTTCTGCCATTTCTTCTCCCTGTTCCATGCAAACCTCTTCAGAAGTGCTGCTCAGTTCTTTAGTCCTTTTGCTTCTTGTGATATGGACCCAGCTCTGGGTGCTCGAACTTGTCCCATTTGGTCTCTCAAAGGTGTACTGCTGTGCTTTCACAGCATGGTGGTTGAGGTAGTTTTCTCTGGATAAATCTTGTTCCACCTGTAAAGGTGTCAGAACCTTGGTACCGAGACCAAGACTCACCTGGTAGTGAGCAGTGCCAAATGGGCTACTGCTGCCTTCAGACCTTCACTGTGCTTCTGTCCTGGCTGAGTGGCTGGGATAACTTGCAGCATTGCAGAGGTCTGTGAGCAGAGTTCTAACTTCCCGTGCTCATCCAGGGGCTCACATTCCAGCTTCTCTACTGGAAGTGGAAAGTCAGGATGCAAAGCTTTCCCTGGATGTGGAAACTCTCTGGTGGCCATGCCTGGTGGATGGATCCTCTATTAAATGCCCCTGACCTGGCTAGTTTGAACTTGTCCTTTTGGCACCGACTTCTGGGTTTGTTCCTTCTCCAAGGGAGACTAAAATGAGAGCTGAAGTAATTCCATACAGGTTAGGATGCTCTAACGTTGATGCAGACTGCAGTGCAGTAGAAAGGCTGGGTAGATGGGGTCGTTTCCATCTCTGAGGGATTTTTGCAGTTAGCAAGTTCTTGTGTTCAACAGGAAGGGTTTGGGACATAAAGAAATGTGGCCTGGCACAATGTGTTACCCTGCTGCAGACCCCATCAAGAGCAGGTTCTGGAAACAGGAATGTTGTTGTCTTTCAAACATTGTAGAGGGGTTTTAATGGAGAGATTCCTCCCTCATCTGAGTGCTAACCCATATCTAATTGCTAGATTACTACTTGTTTATTAGAAATACACTGGATTTTGCAAGCAGTTTTCTGTACCACTTTGCTGCTTTTATTGTATGAATACATCTCATTAATACAACTTAATTTGCTGCGTGTTTTGTTAATGATCTTTTGATGTGAGGTGGAAAAGCTGTTTTGGTTTCCATTTTTTCAGTGATGATCTTATGAGCAAAAGTGTTGCTGCTAGGCAATGATCCACCCAGAGAGCTTTCAGCCTGGTTACTGGTAATGAGCACCAGATCAGTGACAGTGATGGGATTTGGTAGGTGCATGCTGCCTTTCGAACAGGCACGGTTGTACAAACCAGGGGGCAGAAAATGCTGTTTATTTGTGGGAGAGAAGGATACAAACCCAGAGGAAGGAAAAGGCTGGAGTTAACGTGAGCACACGTGCAGGGGAGGTCTTGCAGGGCCACTTCTGTGGCTCAGTCAGCAGAACAGAATCAGAGAGTGGTTTCTGCTCACTCGCTCCCAGTAAATGGTTAAATATTTGAGTTTGAACTGTTGTGGAAGTCAGTTTAAGCAGCTGATGTATGAGCAGGTGAAGGGAACTGCACTGTCATTCATCCAGAGTGAGGTATTTGCACATGGCTCAGCTTTGGAAAATGGGGACTGGAAAAGAGAGGCAGGAAACCTTTATCCTTATCAGTCACTGCCAAAGCGACCTGGTGGGGAAATGCAGCTGAACCACCCAGGGTAGCTGAGGTGTAGGTTGTTGAAATGTTTGCTGATGCAGAGCAGGCTTTAGGGGTTGGTTTGTTAGTGATTTTTTTCCCACTAAACCAGAGAGCAGATGCATCTGGCAGTGAATGGCTGTGTTGCTGAGATTGCTGCTTAATATACACAGATTCACAGAGGCACAGATTGCACTGGGTTGGAAGAGACCCTCAAAGCTCATCTTGTCCAACCCTCCTGCAGTCAGCAGGGACACCTCCAGCTAGATCAGGCTGCCTGGGGCCATATCAAGCCTAATCCTTCTCATTTTCATCCTTAAATGTTGTAAGTCTCTAAAGTGAGGAAACTAGCTCTCAACATTTGACTGACACCTCACGCTTGTCTTCTGTTAAATGTTGGCTTTGCTGGGCTCTGGCAGTAGGGAGCAATATATAAATACATGAATACATACAGTGCTTAGCCTAATGCTGAGCTCTGCTCATAGCTGGAGCTGACACTGAGCAATGGCTTAGTACTGTGCTGCATTTTTCTTCAGACAACTTTGTTGAGCCTGTTGGTGTTATTGGCTAATTTCTCATCTTGGCTGGTTTGGCAGTTCTCTGCCATTTCTGTCCTCAGAAGGTCTTAATGGAAAAGTACCAATGGTTTGTTGGGGTCTTTTTGCTTTGAGGTTGTTGTGGTTTTCCCTTCAAATATGTAAATGCCATCATTTTTCTGCAGCTTGGAGAAAGGTTTTTTCCCCCATTCTGATTTGGCTTCTCAGCCCATAGGGTTCTGAACAGAGAGCCATTGCCTTCAATAACATGTGCCACGTTATTGTTCTGTAATAGCATCTTTGGAAGACGTGTCTTTTTTGAGTTATTATTTTAATTAGCTTTGATTCACTGTGGTTATTATTCTCTCCTGTGCATAGGGAGAGCTGTCTTGCATCAAAGTTAACTCTGAAAACTGCCCCGCTCCAATTACAGACATAAAAAAATTACATATCAGCTCCTCCTGAATCTACTCCCTGCAAGCAAAGATGCTTTGAAGGTTTGTCTCATCCTATGTCGCTCATGCGCTGCCCCACTGGGCTCTCCAGCAGTGCCTGCTACAGGCAGGATCTTGGAGGAAGAGAGTTCAAACCCCAACTTCCTCTGTAGTTATGAGAAGGTTCCTGCTTGCCTGCTCTTTCATATCCTAAACATAGAAGGGGATATTTAATCTGCACACCCTGAATTCGCATACATCACCAGAGATAATTCAAACTTAGGGCAGGCTTATTAAACCACCTTCCAGAGGATGCTTCTGCTCTCTACAAGCCCCCTTCTGTTTCTAGCAGGAGAGGAGTTTGATTTGATTTGATGCTTTTAGTGTTTATAATCTGGATTTATGAGAGTTTGTAAGGTCCAGTGATATCCTACTGCTCTCCACTTGTCTTTGGTAAGTTAAACTTTGAGTGTTGTTTTCTGATCTTGATTCACCTAATAGTAGATGGGCTGCTATCAGAAAGGCAGAGAAGCCAGAGAGAGATCAAATGTAATCCCAGCATACTTCTGTTCTTTTGCCTGCCTCTTTGCTAGAGAGAAAAATCAAGGGAAAGAAACCAACCAAAACTAACCAGCCATATAAATGTAGTCAGAGAGAACTGGAGAGGAAACAAGAAAATGGGAGAAAAGTTACTCCAATTTTCCCTTTTTTACCATCAGTGTACTGAGATGTTTTGAGCCAATGGTTTAACAGCCTGGGATATATTTTGTGACACAGAATAGAGCTTCAAGATATCACACTGAGGATCAGCTTTGGCAAATTGCCATTGACTGAATGACTCTTCTGGGTTTGGGAGTACTGGGGGTGGGGATGCTTAGATCTAGAACGGCAGGAACTAGTTTAAAAGGTAGCTTGCACCAAAGCTGCTATGCAGTGTAGAAGGTGCAAAGCAGCAAACTCTGAGGAAGAGTAAACAGCAGAGAGAGTGCTTGGGGTGTCAGTGTAAGACGTGTTCAGTAGGTGAAGGTTTTTGAATCAGCCTGAAGTCCTAAGCTGTCCAAGGCAAAATAAACCAGGCCCTTTTTCCTCAAAAGATAAAGGTTTCTTTCTCAAGGCCTCCAAAGCCATAGCAGAGCCTTAAGCAAGGGTCTGATTGTCAGGTCAGGGACAAAAAGCCCAGCAGACACTTCAGCCAGGCACCTAAGTTGGGCTGGATAAATCCAGTCCTTGTGTTTCTGCAAACACACCAGCAGGGAGCCAGGGGCCGTGCATGTTCTGAGAGCTAAACATTTGAGTACTGTCAGATTTGTGACTGGCTACTGACTCAGTGAGGGATCATCGGCAGCCAAACATGGAAGCAGGGCTGTGACACATTGCTTGCATGTGGTGAACAGCAGAAACCCAGCATCTCCTGACAGCTGCAAATTCTGACTAAGCTTTAAAAAAAGGATTTTTGTCATCTCAGTTTCTCATTTTTGAAGGGTTTCTTGAAAGGCTAAAAGCATTGATTGTGTTTGTAGAACCCATAGTCTCCTTTCATGCTCCCATGGCTTGCCACCTTAATGCCAGCCAGGCCACCTGATTCTTCTGTCAGTTGCTACAGATCATTCTGTAGTTCAGGCAGAGGTCTCTCAACTGCTGCCCCTTAGCCCACGGTCACAGTGAGGCTTCAGACCCCAGCAACGTCCAGAGAGCTGGCACTGAACGGGGGAGTGCAGCCCCTGTCAGCCCTGCTGCCAGGCTCCCAGGCTGGGGGTCCAGAGCCATCCCTTTGCTCTCAGCATTACTAACACTGCCGGCAGCAAGAGCTGGGTGTAGCTGCTCCAGCTACCATATGTGTCCATCCCTTCAGGCTGTTCATCTTTCATGGCACTTCTGGCAGCCTGCCAGGGTTTTTCTGAGTAATGCAAGTGGTGGGGAATAATAAAATTAGCCAGCCATGAGCAGGATTATGTGGAGTGGACTGTGCTGTGCTCCTCCCCTGCTTGGCCTTTCTCCTCCTCTGTGCCCATCAAAGCGCCCAGTTGATGGTGTGTTAGGGAGCCTAAGCAGAGAGTTGGCTAAGGATAGACTTTCTGAAAGGTGATGGGGTAAGAAAAGCAGATGACATGATTCCCATTCCGCATAGTTTCCAGCAAATGGAAAAGGTGGTGCCTGGTTCTTGGTCTTCCCCTGCTCTGCTTCCCTGCCAAGGTCAAATGAGAGTGGCAGCCACAGGGGTTAATGCTGACAACCCTTCTCCATCCTTCTTTCTCTTCTAGAAGTGAAAGATGTGCAGTATCACTATAATGCAGCACTTGCAGACTTCTTTTCTTTGGTGAACCGAGAGCTAGTGCTTCCTCACTTATCTCCGGAGTGAGTTCTGGATCAGCAGAGGACACGAATCCTGCTCTGAGAGCTGGTGGTTTGGGAGGCTTGAGTTGTGGTAATGCTATTAAAATACTGACAGCATGTCACTGCCTGAAGGATAAGACTTATAACTTAATGAAGGCAGGACAAAGAAAGCATGGATCACAGAACTGAGTTGGAAGAGACCTTTAAAGGTCAAACTAATAATAAGAATAATCTTCTATTTCCTGTGCTACCTGTGGTGTTACCACAACATTGTCTGTGCCAGGAAACTGTTGCTTTCTGGTACAGGGAAATGAACACACCAAAAACATGCTTAAGGACTCAAACTTCCCAGGGGAACAACCCCAGACAAACAGAAGACAACCACAACCTTTGTTTTACTAACAGTGCTGATGTGCTGATGAACTCTGCCACACCATCACAGTCTGCACCAGTGCCTGTTGGAGATCTCTGCACCAGACCAGAGCCCTTTGCCAGCTACCATTTGCTGGGCTTCTCTGCTTAGGTTAGTGCCAATTCATTGCACCCACAGAGTTCATCCTCTTATGCCTTCCTGCCTCATGCCTTTACTGGAGGATAGGGGTGCTGGTCTCTCCTCCTTAAGGGACCTTAAAGACCATCCAATTCCAACCCCCTGCCATGGGCTGGGACACCTCCCACTAGCCCAGGTTGCTCAAGGCCTCAACCTGGACATGAGCACCTCCAGGGAGGGGACATCCACAACCTCCCTGGGCAACCTGTGCCAGTGCCTCCCACCCTCACTGGAAAGAATTTCTTCCTAATCTCCAGTCTCAATCTGCCCTCCTCAAGCTCCAGTCCATTCCCTCTCCTCCTGTCACTGCAGGCCTTTGCAAACAGTCCCTCTCCAGATTTCTTGTAGCCCCTTCAGCTATTGGAAGGCTGCTCTGAGGTCTCCCTGGAGCCTTCTCTTCTCCAGGTTGAACAGCCCCAGCTGCTCCAGTTTGTCCCCACAAGGGAGGTTCTCCAGCCCTCTGATCATCTTGGTGGCCTCCTTTGGATCTGCTCCAGCAGCTCCAGGTCCCTCTTGTGCTGGGGGTCCCAGAGCTGGAGGCAGTGCTGCAGGTGAGGTCTCAGCAGAGCAAAGGAGCAGAATGCGCTCCCTGTGCTGCTGCTTTCTCTGCCCTGGATGCAGCCAGCACCCAGCTGGCTCTGAGCTGCAGGTGCAATGTGTTGGCTCCTGGGGAGTTCTTCATCAACTGACACCCCCAAGTCCTTCTACTTCAGACTGATTTTAAGCCACTCCTCACCCCGCCTGAATTTGAGTTTACATCTTAATGGTCCTAAAGGTCTTTTTCCAGCAAACCAGTTCTGTGATTCTAAGATGTAAATTTGATGCCTGACTGCTGTTCACTGTGGTCAGTGTGGGGAAGCAAGGTGGGCATGGATGGCGTGTTGCAGCCTCACATGAACTGTTGTGTGTCAGCCCAGCAGGCCTGCACCTCCCCACAGCTAGGTATGAGCTTCCCTGGGTTTCCTGCCTGGGAGCAAACAGTGCCACTTAACTGGCTCTCAAGTCACCACCAATGGAAGCAGTGCAATTATCAGACATGTGGGCTCATTCCACAGCTGAGCTAAACCAGCTGCGTCATATGTTATGATCAGAATCCTTCACCATTCCATCACCCAATAAATTAATGGCTGGGAATCATGGATTTGTGCCCCAGTCTGTCACAGGAGTACACCAGTTCCATTGCTGGTCTTTTGGATGAGCTGCTCTGAAGGGGTTTCTTTAGCTGAAAAGAATTGTGGCTGTTTCTTGCCATCACTTCTAGGTGGACTGAGTGAGCGGTCTCTGGTCTATGGAAGAGTGATGCAGCTTGAAAATAAGGCGGTGTTTCTGTAAGGAATTGGCTTCCCAGGGGCCCAACTGCCCCATCAGTTTGGTGAGACATAGGCCAGCTCCAGAGAGCTCTCAAAATGCTCCTGGGTTGCTGCCCAAGGAGCAGCCTGGATGCACTTCATGTAGGCTGACTGCTCTGGAGAGAAAGTACCAGCCTGCTGCAGCCCAGCCCTTGCTACAGCACACTCAGGGACAGGACTTCAAACCGTCCCACTCTGGCTGAGCCAGAGAGTCATTTCTTGTTTGCAAGATGATAATTTGTTTAAACCAGAGCCCTTGAAACGTTCTTCTGAATTCAGCTCAGGATGATTTCTCTGAGCTGTTCAGGTGTTTGCATTTGCTTGGGAACTGGGAACTTTGCATCCTTCGCTACAGGTCACCCTTGCTTTAAATGCTTGGCAGAACAGAAGGTGCCTGCTCGCTTCTCCCTTCCTTTCTTCTTTCTTCTCCGCCACCATAAAAGGCAGGATAGGTAACTGGCTTCTAAGCAATGTCACTTAGAACAAGGAAGTCTTGCTTCAAAATTGGAAATGAGGACAAAGAGAGGAAAGCTTTCAGGTGCTGCAGATTTCCACCTGTGGTGTGGCTCAGCAGAAAAGACCTTGAGGAAGAGCCAGCTAAAGGCAGAAAACCTGGTGACTGTTGTCTGCCTTTGAAATGTATCAGGAATGGGAAGGTCTGTCAGAGGTCAGCAGCCCTGGAAGGTGATGGACCTTGCTTTTGAAAGAGAATGCCTTAGATGAGAACCCCAGGGAGTTCTTCGTGGTACTGTTAGCTGTGGAGGGCCTTGTGGTATGGCTGCTTCCTCAGGACGCCAAGGATAGAGCCCAGAGGTGCAAGTCTCACCTGGCTTGGGCTGGCTGCAGCCCAGCCTGTTGGTCCTTCACTATACCTGTGTGCTAGTTTGAGCCTAGCTAGCATGTTTTGGTGAGAAGAACTAGATGATAGGCTGTAAGATGAAAACAATGGTGAGGTCTACTTCGCTCACAGTCTTGCTGAGATGTATACAAAAGAAGAAAGGCAAAACAAAGATTAGGGCATTTGCTTCTTCTCCTCGCTGGGGAACTTTGCCTGCTGGGGAGCTCGTGGCTGCTGGCTGGACTCCATCTTGCTTTCTAACCTCACCCTCCTTTGCTTGGCTGCTTCACCTTGCTTTTAACCCTTTTGGCCGAACCTCCATTCTTCCTTGGGACTGGGGTAAGGTTGAGAGGGGTAGGGGGAAGGTGAAGGGGTGGTTGAGAGCCCCTCCTGGGGACTCAGGTTTCTGGGAGGGGAATTGTGTTTGTATTACTTTTTTTTACCTTGTATATTTCTGTATATAACTGTATATACTGTGAATATCTGCTTGTAAATTGTGCCAGCTGTAAATATAAGCTTCATTCAAATTTCCAGAGCCGACTGAGTCTAGTCTGGGTAATTACTAAAAGTGTGGGGGGCGGGGGACACCCAAACCATCTCAACCTGTACAGTTCTAGGGATTTCTCCTGTCCTGTAGAATCACAGCTTCCTCTCTTTCTTTGGTTGGTTTAGGCTTTTTGTGTAACCACTAGGAAAATGCTGTGGACAGGATTCAACACTGAGAATACTCAAAGCGGTTTTGAAAGGTGTGTGAGGACATTTGACTTTCATACAAAATATGCATCAGAGAATGCATGAGGGAGGATGGAAACCCTTCTGTGTCCTTCCCTCCTAAAGACCTCAGTCACCCAATCTGCACGAGTGAGGAGGAGAGCCCTGAGCAAGCAGTGTGTACAAGATCTCATCTTGACAGAGCAGCAGAAGTCAGTGCCTGTAGTGCTGCTTGATTCGTAGCACAGCAACTGTCTCCAGGCAACTATGCAGCCAACCGGGAGGTGCAAGGGGGTGTCCAAACCCCACACAGGGACAGGCAGCAAGCCAGACAGCTCTGCCAGTGCACACCCTGTGCACCCAGTCTCTGTGTCATACCTCTTGCTGGAAAAGACAGGCTCCAGCTGTGTTGGAGAGAGCCCTTTTCAGTGAGATGCAGCTATTCCTGCAGGTGGAAAATCAGATTGGGTCATCAGCTGCCCATGTCAGTCTGGGTGCTGAAATAACTCCAACATATTAATCAATGCAGCGCTCTCATCTGCACCAGCAGTGCTTGGCAAAAGCTCGTTTTTGCAGTTAACTGAATCTAAACAAGGTCTCAAACCCAAAATAATGTTGTTGCAGGCACAGCTTGAGATAGCTGTTGGTGTGGCTTTAATTTGCTCCAGTCGATACAGTTCATAGGGTCAGTATCATTCCTGCCTGGCTGCTTTATCTTAGTGCAAAACTAGCAATGTATGGATGAGAGTTCATTTGAAAGCTGACAGGCAGCATTCCTTGTCCTTCTGGTAAAACACCATCTGGTGCTAGGCTCAGAGACTTTTAGCCTGGAGAGGACTGAGAGAGGTCTTCTCTGAGGAGAGGAGGCTCAGGGCAGACCTCGTTGCTGTCTACAACTACCTGAAGGGAGGTTGTAGCCAGGTGGGGTTGGTCTCTTCTCCCAGGCAACCAGCAACAGGACAAGGGGACACAGTCTCAAGTTGTGCTGGGGGAGGTATAGGCTGGATGTTAGGAGGAAGTTTTTCACAGAGAGAGTGATTGGCATTGGAATGGGCTGCCCAGGGAGGTGGTGGAGTCACTGTCCCTGGGGGTGTTCAGGAAAAGACTGGATGAGGCATTTAGTGCCATGGTTTGGTTGACTGGCTAGGGCTGGGTGCTAGGCTGGACTGGATGATCTTGGAGGTCTTTTCCAACCTGGTTGATTCTATTCTATTCTATTCAATGCATGTAGATACCTAAAGCGTGGATGTCAGGAGGGTGGGGCTGGGCTCTTCTCAGTGCCCACTGACAGGACAGGGGCCAGTGGTACAAACTAGGTCACAGCAGGTTTCTCTTGAACTTAAGGGAAAACTCCTTTACTTCTAGGGTGCTGGAGCCCTGGAGCACGCTGTCCAGAGAGGTTCTGGAGTCTCCTTCTCTGGAGACTTTCCAAACTTGCCCAGACGCTTTCCCGTGCAGCCCACTCTAGACAAACCTGTGTTAGCAGGGAGCTTGGACTAGATGGTCTCCAGGGCTGCCTTCAACCCCTTACCATTCTGTGACTCTATGACTGTTTCATTTTAGGACCCATTCCAACCCTGTAGAAGCTGCAGGGCTCAGCAGCCCACCTGTAGCAGAGTTTAGTTTTGGCATGGTATTTTGGATCCTTTTTGGGAGGAGGTTGCAATGATGAGGTAACTTGCCTCAGCAGCTAGTCACTAAAGTTGGGGGTTCATTTCTGTGGTGTGATTAGCACAGCCAGCCATGTGATTGGTTGTAATTTGGCAAAAGTGTTTTCAGACAGATCACTGCTGGCAGTTCAAAAGGAGAAAAGCTGTATCCTTTGCTCAGAGAGCTGAAGAGATGGGAAGAGGGAAAGGGAATGAAAGAACTATTCCCAGAAGGGGGACAAACCCAAGGTGCTTTGGATAATGGCTTTTGTTATCAGTGCTGATGTTGTGTTTGACCAGAACTGTGGCAGAATCACAGCATGGTAGGACTGGAAAGTAACCTCTGGAGATCATCCAGTCCAACCTTCCTGCTTAAGCAGGGTCCCCAACAGCAGCTTGCCTGGGATCTTGTGCAGGCAGGTTTGGAGTCTCTCTCTAGAAGAGATTCCACAACCTCTCTGGGCAGCCTACTCCAGGGCTCCGGTACCCTCACAGCAAGGAAGTTTCCATTCTCGTTCAGGTGGAGCCTCCTGGGTTCTTGTTTGTGCCTATTGCCCCTTGTTGTGTCCCCGGGCACCACTGACAGGAGTCTGACCCACAGGAATCTGGCTGCTGCTTTGGCAGTGGCACTCTGAGCTGCAGCAGCACAGTGCTAGTTGCATGAAGCATGGAATGGGGTCTGCACTGTGCCAGGGTAGCTGTGACACAGCTACAGGAGGCAGCAGTTCCATTTCTCCTCAAGTTCTCATCTCAGGCCAGATCTGCTGTTTGATGATAGTTTGCTGTTCCTTTTTCCCTAGCCTAAGTTGGCAGACTTGTGGGTGATGCTGGGAAATGCACTGGAAGGTTTGCCTCACCTCTCCCAGTTTGTTTCCTGCTCTCTCCTCTCCCAGACCTCTGCAGAGTGCCAGTGACTGGGTTCTGATAGCGACCACACCCTGACTACGCTCCTTCTGCAGGTGACATTCATTAATGCTGTTCATCCCAGAGCTTTTTGCTGATCTCTGTGGTTCAACCAAAACCCCTCACTGTCACCAATTCAAGGTCTTCTCCAGCTGTAGTTATTTCAAAGCAAGGGAAAGCTTCTAGGCAAGAGTGTGGCAAGTTATGCTGCAGAAGGATTCTGATGTGCTGACAGTCCTTCAGGAGTACCAGCTTAGATGGTTAATCTCTTCCAGACCATAATTATTGTTATTATCCAGTAAAAAACAAGTGATTTCTGACTTTGAAGTTCAGACGATGGATTTACTCTTCATATACAAGGATAGACTCAAGCTTGGAGGACTGATGCTGAAGTCCTCAGAAGCATAAGGAGTTTGAGATAAAATGTGAGTAGAATCATTAAGGATGGAAAAGATCTCCAAGGTCATCCAGTCCAACTGCTGTTGCCACTAAACCATGTCAGGTCATCCAGTCCAACCGCTGTGGCCAGCAAACCATGTCCTGGAGGGCTGTGACTGCACCTGTGCTTGAACATCTCCAGGGATGGTGACTCCACCACCTCTTCCAATGCCTGACCTCCCTTTCAGGAAAGAAATTTTTCCTAATATCCAATCTGAACCTCCCCGGTACAGCTTTCCTCTCATTCCATCACTAGTTATTTGTAGAAGAGACCCCTGGCCTGGCTCTGGCCTCGGCTGCTGCAGTATCTGTAAGTCTCACTGCTAAGCGCTGTTAACATTTCATGTTATTGATTGCTTCTGGTCCTCGTTCATGAGTCACAGAAGTGGCACAGAAGCAGCACTTGGTGCACTCCAGTCAGTTACAACCATCCACGTTCTCAAGATGGTATCATCCCATTTCATTTTCCCCTCCACCACAGTGAGAAAGTAGCTGAACAAAGGCACTTATGTGGCAGATACCTTTTGCAGGATGCAGTCTGAATGCAGACCTTGGAAGGGTTTTACCTGAGTAGGGAAGATTCCCATGAACTTGGCAGTATGGGTAAAATGCCTCTGCCAGCAGGGCTGCAGGATCCTGCTGCCCTATGTTAACCTTTGGAGGCTGGAGTGGTAGCTTGAGGTATCTATATACAGACGCAGACATGTTCCTTTCTGCCTGACAAAGAGATCAGAGCTGCATCCCACCCATTCCCTGATTAGATCCCCAGCCTGAGAGTATGATATATATATATACATTGTGTTGCTGTGAATATGGATGAAGCTGCTGCTCCTCTCCTCTGCCTCATCCAGGATATTTTCCTGTGTTCAGAGGCAGTTTGCTCTCATTAGCTCACCGTAGCAGCAGGAGGGAGAAAGCTGAGCTTCTCAGAAAGTCTGAGGCCTGAGGTGCCCCAGGCCTTTCCATGAGGTAGCTAAGGGATCAGGACAGCTTCCAGGGAATGTCATGCCTGGGGCTGATGCTGCAGCAGCTCAGGCATGAGCCTGTCCTGCCTCTCCGCTTCCTGCGGAGACAAATGCAGCAGGTGCTGGCAGTCCACAGCTCCCCATCCCGCTCCTTCCCTTCTCTGCTCCTCCACCGTGGGGTGCACAATAAATCTGTCAGCCGCTAAATGAATGTCCTAGAAGTGAAAGGCTGCTAAAGCAGAATCACCCAGGGGAGTTGCACGGGAACACGTCCAGGTCAGCTTAGAATCTCCTGAACAAGGGATTCCACAGCCTCTAGGGGCAGCCTGGCCCACTGCTCCATCACTCTCCACGTCAAATATTTCCCTGTGCCTGGGTGGACCTTCCCGTGTTCTGGTTTGTGCCCGTGGCTCCCTGTCCTGGCAGCCTTGCTGTGTGCTAGTCAGTGCCCACACCAGTGGCAGGGATGCTGCTGTTTTCGAGGAATACTCTGACTTGTTTCTATGCCAGGAGCTAATGCTCACACATCCACGGTGCCCAGTCTCCCAGAAGTGGAAGAAAACAGCTCTGCTTGGCAAGGTGTGATGTGTTAGACCTGAGCCTTTCCTGTTCTCCAGAGTAACTCCTCATTTGGTGTGCTGGAGCATGGACGTTTGGAGGTGTCCAGTTTTTCCTGGCTGTGTATGTTTAAAGTCCCTATGGGGTGGCTTTTCCTCAATGTTGAGAGGAGAAACCTCAAAGTGTCCAGTGAGGTTTGGCACTGCAGTGACTGAGCTGTTGATGGCTGTTGGCTAGAAGCTGTGGAGCCAGATAGGCTACAGTTTCTTGTTCGTACCCGGCACTTCTCTTGTGGTCTGTTCAAGCAGGGAGGCAAAGGAGGGTAAAGAGTGCTGTGATGAGTCTTGTCAGTTGCTTCTCACAGAAGTCTGAGTGTCAAGAGAGATCTGGGGTCCCTGTTCTTGACCTTGGGGGTGTTGGATCATTTCTTCTCCAGCTTCACCCCTCCCCAGCCCCCATGCCTGTTTCTTTCTGCTTTGCTCAGTGATGTCTCTCAATAGGCTGTCCAATGTTTGTTGTCCTTCACAGACAGAATTTGCTTTGCGTGATTCTTGTGCTTTTTCGTTCTGATACTCTTTGCCAAACTGTAGTGACAAATCAGATGTTCTGCTGTGTCCCAGGTGAGCCCACTGACGATGCAAAGATTCTCTCTAGTTCAGCCTTCTGCAAGGCAGTTCTTTTCATTCCTTAGATCTGCTGAATTGATGCTTATCTATTTAAATCTGTTGCCAAAGTACTTAACCCTGCAGTGTAATTCCCCTGCCAAATCAAGTCCTTTTTTCCCTCGATATTATTTTTGAAAGCCAGCAATTCCTGCCAGTGTAGAGCAGGATCTTTAAGAGAACTCCAAGAGCAAGTCGAGAGGTGTCCCAGTTTCCTTCTTCCAGGCCCAGTGGAAGAAGCAATTTGGTCTCTTTAAGCAGCAAGGAGGTCTCCAGGCAGCAGTGGCGACAGGCTGTGCAGCAGCAAAGATGTGCTGTGGGAGCAGAGCTCCTAGTTGAGGGAAATTTAGGGTGGGCTTACTCCACAGCTCTGACCTTGTAAGAGAAAAATAAATGCAGAGTAATAAATTAAAATGAATGTGAACTTTTTTTCCCCTCCAGAAGGCTCACAGCTCAGTCCAGAAATCAGAAGAGCACAGACCTGGCACACTGGTGGGCATGGAGGGTACATCTGGAGAGGCAGGGGGCAGTGGGGCCAGAATGTCTGGGGACAGCTGTTGTTGGTTGTGTAAATGAAAATACCTTTTTTCCAGAGCTGTGGCACAATCAGAGATTTCTGAGTAGGGCAGGTCCCTGCCCTTGGTTCCTGATGTGTTCCCAGAAGCACAGCTTCACTCTGTGTGTGTGTGGCAGCGAGGTCAGAGCTCTTTGTTCCTCCCCACGGCACAGCTGAGGATCACCCATGCCTTACCCTGCCCCTCCTTCGGAGTCTCTCGGTACTGGGCGAGCAGCCAAAGGGCATTGCTTGGGCAGTCCACGGTCCTAGCGGCTGGAAGCTTCAAGTGCTGCTGGTCTCAGGAGGCACAGGTCTTCCTGGAGTCCCGAAGTGTAGGTGGCTGCCCCTGAGCCCAGGAGCATTAAGAAGTTTGAGCAGCCGAACACATAGGGAGCTTGCATTGCCGGTATTCTCCCTGAACTCAGTGCTTTCTCTTCTTTTGAGTAGTGCTTTTTAAATCATAGCAGTTTAAAAAATGCATCACAATCCACAGTAGTTTTCAGACCTTTTCAGTTTGATGGAACTGAGACAAAAAATAATGCTGGTCTTCCCTACTTTTTGGGTTGTTTATATTTTTTTCCCTTCTTGGAAGTACCAGTTTTGCAGAAGAGCAAAATTACATTCCCAAGTGCCTTTCTTTTGCTCAGATTGCAATTAGCAGCAAAACTGCTAAAGGTGGTTTGGTTTTAATCAAACGGGCCTTTGGAAAGACACCAACACCGTGTCACTGCCCTCTGGAAGAGGGGAAGAGGGAGAAACAAGAGGAGAAACAGCACACAACTGAGAAGGAGATGTAGTAGACAATTGTTCAGCCACCATTTTACTCCTGCTTAGCAAGAGGAGTTTTAGTCTCTCCATGTGTGGCTTGAGACCACTTAAGAATAAATAGCTGAAATGTCACCTCATGCTGACATTTGCACTTAAAAGCAGCCTCATGCATCTGCCTGGTGTTGGTCTTACTCACAGCAGCTAAGGAAAGTCAGACCTTCAGATTCCAGGTTCTCAGACTAGTCCTGAATTCCCTTTCTGGTCTTAATATTGCAAAGGGTTGATCCTTGTTGAACTCTGATCAGGCATGTTCTCAAAGATCTGGAATCAAGAGACTGTTTCTTTTTCCTGAATATCCTTTGTCCAAAGATGCAAACTCAACGTCACAAAGGTCATCGCTGGACAGGTGGAACAGGTTGGCACCTTGGCACAGGTTTAAGGGAGCAGGTGGCAGGACACTACTGAGAAGGTGTGCTGGCTCTGGAACCAAAGCAATGTGGTTGTCAAGGGTAATCCTCTGCAGGCTGTAGTTTGGTTGTTGCTCTTAAATCCACTTACCCACATCAGGCAGGGCCTCACATCACTGTAGGGGCCAGAATTACAAACAAGCATGGAGGAAGTGGAGAGTAGTCCAGTAGTGAGTCTTAGACATGGTTTAAATGAAGGTTCTGCATCCCTCCAGACTGAGAGCATGGGGAGAGTGCACAAGAGGTGCTTGTGTGCTGACTCTTCTGTAAGGCTCTGCATGAGCAGCTGCTGCTGCTGTTGTTCCGAAGGGCAGGCAAGGAGAGCTGAGCTTGGGGTGATCTGTAACTCCTGCCGACTCACCTTAGCCCAGACAGCAGAGCACAGGCTGCAGAGACGTTGCCCTACCTTCAGGTTTTGGAATGCTTCCATTTCTGCAAGCCCACAGTGGAACACTGTGCTGTGTTTGTGCAGGTGTCCCTTGGCCTGACATGGCAGCTGGTTAGATCTGGCAGTGTGAAGTGCTTTAGGGCATTTTCAGAGGGCTGGCAATGGCTTTCCAGGACACAAGACACGTTAGTGTGACATGGACTCAAATCCAAATAGAGGATTTCAGTATTTTTTAGCCACAATTGCTATCCCCTACCAAATGTACAAAGCTAGCACTTTATTCTTTCCTCCACTTCTTGTTCTCTTAATCTCTCAACCCTGGCTGTAACACCTTTGTGATTATGAATTTACAGTGTATAAGGGCAGAAAAAGGAAGCTGCTAAAAGAACACAGAGCTACCCTTAACTGCATACAAATATGAAGAATCTATTGAAGGAGGTGGTTAAGGAAATCTCCTTTGTACCTTGTTTCTATCAATGTTACTGTGAGCTGCCATCCATGCTTGACTGAGACTGATTCTTCAAGGGCTTGCTTTCTATCAAATGACACATTAAAAACCCATGGTTGAATCTGGGGAGTTCATGTGACTTTCTCTATCCACATCCCAACACAGCCTAAAGAATAACTTCCCATATTTAGTGTGAATCGAGTTCTTCAGCTGGGTGTTGACACGGACCTTATGCTCACCTGCTGAGGAGCTGAAAGGAGGAGAATTGAAAGGTGTCACCCTTAGAAAGCTACCCATGTAAAGGCAGCGTTAACTTGTGATTTCCGTGGCTGTTAGCCCCGGGTTTTGACATTGTTTCAGATTGTCTTTATTTAAGGAATAACAGCCCTTCAGAATATGTCACATTTAAAACCTGGGTGACAAAAGAGTTTCTATTTCTAGACAAAAAATTATATGGTTTTTAAGCTTCTCGACACCAAAAAATAATCATATAATGTTGAATCTTGCATGTCACACACTGTGATTTGGGGGTAGCTCGTTTGTTTTCGCTGGCTTGTTTGGCAGGAGCCGAGGAAGTCTTCTGAATTCTATTTTTAGCGTTAGAATGGCTTTGTAATTCTCGCCTTTAATTCACTACCTGCTGGGAAGAACGCCGAGGTTCTCCCTGTCACCGTAGTATGCCGAGCGTTTAAAGGCAGCTCCTCCGTGCTCGCCTGTTCTGGCAGCGCGGAGGGGCGGACAGAGCTGGCCCGGCTGGCTGCTGCGGGGGCGCCCTTGCTCCCGGGGAGCCAGAGCTGCGCCCTGCCTGCGCCCAGCTCGGGCACAGGCGCGGCCCCCGCGGGCTCGCCGCCCTCTGCCGCTGTCGGCAGGCGCCTGGGCTCTGGGCGCGATGGGCAGCAGCCTGACCACCGGGGAGTGCGCATGATTTGGGGCGACTGGGACAGTCTAATGGCGTCTGGAGGCTAAGAAGCTGACTATCTACCTGTATCCTCAGTCTAGGTCCATTACGGTTTACAGGCTGTAAGCATTCTGCTCTCGCCGATCACTTGTGCTCCTGTTACTCTTTTCCAGTTAAAGTGGTGATTATTATGGTTTTTTGCTCTCTAGTTTTTTCTGGGGCTGGAACTATGCTAATGTGGGAACTGACGGAGCCAGCTAGAGCGCATCCCTGTGTACCCTTGCCACCGGAAGATTAAGGTTAGAAACAGAGTAAATTTATATACCTGCATTTATGAGTGCACCGGTGTGTCTGCAGAGAAACAGAGTGCGCCGGTGCAGAAACATCTGTGGCATTTGGGGGTGGCAGTAGCAAAGGCTGTATTGGATTCCATTTTTCACTACTGCAGCAGTTTTTTAAATAGAGAATCATAGAACACAGAATGTCAGAGGCTGGAAGCGACCTTGGAAGCTCATCTGGTCTGGCCTCCCTGCCAGAGCAGGATCACCCAGAGCAGATCACACTGGAATGCATCCAGACAGTTATTGAATATCTCCAGAGAGGGATATTCCACAACCCCCCTGGGCAGCCTGTTCCAGGGCTGTGTCACCCTCATAGGGAAAAAAATCCTCAGGTTCATATGGAGCTTCCCATGCCTCAGCTTCCACTCATTGCCCCTTGTGCTATCACTGGGCATCACTGAGAAGAGGCTGGCTCCATCTTCATGGTGCTTACCCTTATATATTTATAAACATGAGGTCACCTCTCAGTCTCCTCTCCCCAAGCCCCAGCTCCCTCAGGCTCTTCTCATAAGGAAGATGTTCAGCCACCTTAATCACCTGTGTGGCTCTGTGCTGGACTCTCTCAAGCAGCTTCCTGTCCTTCTTGAACTGGGGGGCCCAGAACTGGACACAGTACTCCAGATGTTAACAACTTGGTTTTGGGAAAAAAAATAGCATTTGGATGTGACTGAGGTTTGGATTGGTCCATGTGGCACATGAGAGCCCCAGATTCCGCTTCTGTGCATCCAAGGCTGTTTGATGAGTCTGGGATTTGTTTGCTGGGGAGCACAGAAATGCTGGCACTGATAGCCAGAAGTGGCATGGTGCTGGGAGGCAAGCTGCCCATGGCAGAGCGTGAATGGGTCACAAAATACATTCTGTGACTTTCTCACCTCTACAGTAGTATTCTCAGGATGTGGCCACATCAACTGGAGGTGGCAAGTTCTGCCCCTTGGTTGGCGTTGGTGACATCGGTGGTGTTGCTGCAGCTTTGCTGAGGGGCAAAAGCTTCTGTTTGCTTAGTGAGTGCATGCTGATACCTCAGAGCTGGTGCTCTGGTGCCATCAGGAAAACGCCTCTGGTCAGCACTGTCTGCTCAGAGGCCTCTGCTGACACAGCACCAGTGCTATAACATACTGCATGCAAAATTAACCTGAAAAAGAGGGAATAATGAGAGGAGTTTTAGAGAAGGCACAGCTCAGCAGTAAGCTGTAGATCCAGGTCTGCTTCATGCTGCTGCTCTGGTAGGTTTAGCAGAGGCTTCTGTTTGTACTGCTGTGAAATAAGTAATAGGGTGTGAACTAGAGCATAGAGGCAGGAAAGGCTTCTCCAGTGGCACTTTGTCTGGAAAGGAGAAGGGCAGGAAAAGCCCAGAGGTGCCAGAGTCAAATGGGAACTCTGAAGATGGCAGGTGGAGCTGTTTGTGTTCTCACAGCTGAGTGAACAGAGGAATGATCTCAAGCTCTGCTTGTGTCTGGATAGTGTTTGTAGACCTGTTTAAAAGAAGGAAGTGGTTTATATCTGAATTACTGATCTCCGAGAACATTTGAAGTTCTCTGGCAATTTATTTGTCATCTGCTACCTCTGGCTGTATTTTCAGGAGAAGTGGCAGCAGGGATTACTTCAGGATTTAAGGTGAAAGGCAAACAGAGATTTCACTATAAAAGCTAGTGCCAGCGGATGGCAAAAACGTGATCTATGCTGCCCTGGGCTCAGCATGGGTGCTGGTTCTTTTCTTCATCTGTGACAGAACGGAGAGTACTTTGAATGCCCTTCAGAGGTGGTCAGACTTCCCCAAGCACGTCCCAGATCGTGCCACTCTTAACCAAGCACATCTGCTTTCTATGAAGTATTTATGCACCGCTCCCCACAAAGGTTTGTTAGCAGCCTACAGTGCCACACGTGGAGTCCTTGGCTGCATCCACATCTTCCATTTTAGCTAGCAGCAGGCTCACTAATTGAGATGTTTTAATGAATGAGTCATAACTTTTGTATAATAGCACCAAAATGGTAATTGTCATTTTATTATATTCATAGATGTATTTTTAGTCAGCCCCCCTGGATCTGAGCTGGGGAGAAGCTGTTTTGCACACTTAGATCCAAAACAGCAGAAAAGCAGTCTAACCCCTGAGAAGGTTCTGTGCAGCACTTGTGTAGTGTTAAACAGCACCGCTCCGGGGGGGTTGGATTTCAGCTGAGACAGGTTTCTGTGCTGCCATTTTGGCAGAGATTGCCCAGCTCTCCTTTCAGTTACCAATGTTAGCTTTTCAACAGTTTCATGTACTGTCCAGTTGGTAAACTGGTGGAACTTGCTTTGATCAGTGTGTAGGGCAGGTGTACTGCACCCTGCTACTGCAGATCTCAGGCTGAGAGGCCTTTTAGAGGACATTTCTCTATCACACAGAAGAGGCCAGGAAAATGCTGTGTTATTTCTAAACCAAACAATCATCCTGCACAGTCTTCTGGGAGTCTTGAAGGCACCACCAAAAAAATTGCTGTGCTTCTAGACAGGTAGATTGAAGCTTTCCCTGTGACCGGCATTTCTACCATGTTATCTGGGACTAGTAGCGTAAGAGAAAGCTTTGTCACAGCCAGTATCTTACAGCTGACCACCAGCAGGTCTAACAAGTAGCAGCTCAAGGTTCGCTAATCGGTTAGAGCGTGGCTGCTGCTTTGAACGGTCAGGTTTTGCTAGCTTGAGCTGCATTATGTGCCAGGGTTTTTCCTAATTATTATCTGTCTGATTTTTGTGGCACAAATCTGGGAAAAGCTGGATGGTCTGGAAGGGTCAGGGGATCTTTCTGAAGGATGCTTGCTGCTTAGTTGGTTTCCTTAAATGCATGGCTGTTCCCTCATACCCCAAGAGGTTTTGATACCTCACTTTAATTGTGAGGTTCCACAGGCACTGTATAAATAAAACTGAGTGGCCCAAAGCCATCTGTGCATGGCTCAGATAGAGCTGATCCTAGTGCAATGGCAGGCAGATCGCAAGGCATCTCCTGGCTTTCTTCCAGGCATTTTCTGCTTCTCTTACCAACATTTTCTCTCCAACTCATCACATCCAACTCAGCATTTTCCTTTGCTCAGAAGGTTGCTGAAAGTGTATTTATTTATTTTACACTTTATCTTTTTGCCCTGTGGTAGCAAGCTTGATGATCCTAGGGCATCTGTGGTCAGGAAGGCAAGTTTAGGTAGTATCTGAAAGTATGTCCCCTCCATAGCTGCTTTGCTTAGTTCTGATGCTAGGTGAGGAAAGACTCTGCCCTTGTTGTCCACCAAAGAGTGCCAGCAGTCCACTGAGTGTTGCCTTAACAGCCTGACATGGAAAAGATTTTTATTAGCAAGGGGAGTTTGTTTGTTTCTTTTCTGGAAAATAACTTGCCCAGATTCCTGACCTCTTCCAGGGTAGAAAAGCAAAGAGAGGTTCCTGTACCATGGCTGGTTCTGCCGTTTCTGGAAGAAAAGTTGGCAAGCCCTCATGAATGTTGTGTTTTGGTAGGCTACTGAGTTAGAATTTTGTGGGGAAGAAAAGGAGTGTTTGTGCTTAACAAGCAGCAAGGACCCTGAGGAGGAAGAGAACTGGGTGATTGCCTTTGCACGCTGGATGTCTCCCTCCCGTTGCCCTCCTTGCCCTCTTTGGGTTTGGAGGTTGAGGGAGAGTGTTTGTTGGATTGTTTAATGCAAGGCCTGTTGCTGCAAGAACATGAAAAGATGTAGTGTTGAAAGATAGCCCACAGTAGCCTAAGAGTGTGCACTGTGTCTTCTTGCAGCAAAAGACACCCAGCGGTGAGGCTGAGCAGGTGCCTGGCTCTGAACCCTTGATGGTCCTTGCCTGGTACTTGGTATCAAGTCTTAGTTAAGGTTCCATTTGTCCCTGTCACTTCTTTAAAGAATTGCTTAGTCACATTGGAAGGCTTAACTGTTTGTAATGACCAAACTTACTATTTTTTTATGTTCACAAAGTGATTATTACAGGGCATACTACTGTAGGAAATATACCATGCCTGGCTCCCATCCTAGATATGAATACATTTAGTCTTAAGGGTGAAGATTTTGTCAGCGTATTGGTGAATAAATGAGAGAAGTCCTGTTAGCCTGGCAGGTTTGTTTAGCTACATGGAGTACCTGACCAGAGCACTCACAGAGTTTCTTCCTACGCAGGAGGAAATTCTCACCTCCTCCTCACTGTAGAGGTGATTTTTCTGCCATCTGTATTTACATCCTTTCATCAGTGAGAGAGAGGAGGTGAGAATTTCACTGGACAGGAACAGTTTGTGATGTGCGTGAGGTAGGTGAGCGTGTGGCATTCCTGCTCCTGGTCAAGCACACACCTTTTGCAGCCCAGGGTTTGTCATTTAGCAGAGGAAGTTGCTGCCCAGTGTGATTTTTGCTTCCTATAATTAGATGAGTAAAATCAAAGAACTGAGAAAGAAGGAGGTAAACATTGAAGCCACATCCCATTTGCTTGGAGATGGAGTTAGAATGAGAGGGAGGAAAAGGGGAGAAGTAAACGCTGAAGTTCATATTTTAAGTTCTGTCTTCTTGCCACTCCTACATGGTTTCTATGGGAACAGAAGCAGAAACTGGGCCATCGGCAGCCAAAGAATCCATTTACACTTTAAATTTGCTGCTTGAGCAGCCATGCAGTTTTCTTGTCCAAATTAAATCGTGGTGGAGTAACACGTGCTGAGTAAATTGGGGGTAAGATAAAACACCAAATATTAAATATCCTTCCACAGATATGCCAGCCCCCCACCTTTTTACTGGCAGACCTTGAAACACCAAGTCAGGTTATGTTTGAAAAGGAAGGGCCTTAGGTGTGGCTCCAGAAAGGTGCCTTGGGAGGCTACGGAATGCTGCTGCTTTGTGCTCTGGGTAATGACGGCATCTGACTGGGAATGCAGCTAACTCTCCTAGGCAGCTCAGCTGTTCCTGTGCTTTAGATGCAGAAAGCATCTAAACAAGCTGCACTTTGCTTACTGCTCAGCTTCTGCTGAGTGTGGGGGTGAAATCCTTACGCGCTGGCGCAGCCTGGGCGTTGTGTAACCGCTGCTGCCGTCGATTTGATCTGGTAGAGAGCAGCTTCTTTATCCTCTTGGTGGGAAAAGACTCTCAGAAGCCTGCTGCTGTTGGTTACCAAGTGCTTGCTGAAACTCTAGTGGTTCGCAGTGATGCTTTCTGGTGGAGCTGATTGTCCCTGTTTTGGTGACTTTTCAGTTTCTTTTTCACTCCAGTGATCTTTGGTTCTAAAGCTGAGAGTGCTCTTGTGCCATGCCATAAGAGGCTTTCCTTTGACAGAATACCCACATTGGAGCCTATTCTTTGGGCTGTGTTTGGTTCTGTTTGTCAGGGCTTAAGCTGCACTCATTTCCTCAGCTGAACTTTCAAAATGTGGTGAAAATCTCAGCTTTTTTGTGCTGCAGTGCTAATGAAGTTGAACTGTTGGGACACCTGCTTAGAAGACTCTGAGTGAGTGAGCAGCCTCAGATGAAGGAGGAGTTTGTAAATAGATGTGGAAGAGCAACAGGAGCTAAAGAGAAGCAGTGAGTATGGTGGGAAAGAGAGAGGACCAGCTGGAGAAAGAGAAAAGAAGAATGGGTAAGGAGAAAAGGGAATGGATTGTGAGGGGCAGAGGTTAAATGACTACAGAACAAAGAAACGTGAAGTGGGGATGAGTGTATAAAGCTAGTGGGTTTGAGGGTGGACTGGGTAGACTGAGACTGGCAGAAGGTTGAGGCTAAGCTTGTGCTGAGAAGCTTGAGGAAAGGAAAACTGCCAAGGTATATGATGCTAGGATAAGAAACTGTCCTGTGGTAAAGACAAGGCCTTTTCTGAGCCTGCAATGGCAGCTGAGAAATGCACTGGAGAACTATTTAGTCTATATTTGAGACCTCTCTTAGCCTATTGCCACATTTTCCCTTGGTGCTAGACCAAGTGGGAGCTGGAGTCCCAGCAGGGCTGGTCGTTCAGCACTAGCAGGGAGACCAGCACCATGGATTACCGGCGTGGAACTCAGCATCAGGGCAAAGCACGAGAACTGGGCTTGTCTTTGTGAGCCTCGTTTTCATCCAGACTTACATTATGTTTCCCAAACAGTTGATGGCTTTGGGTATTGCTGATGCCAGCAGAATGTGCCACTGTGCAGGTAGTGAGTGCTGGCAGTCAGAGCAACTGTTTTGACAGACCATGAGATGTGCAAAGAAAATGTTCCTCCATCTTCTCCTTCCTCCTGGTCAGGGAGAAACCCCTGTGTGAAGACTCCTCTGTGTGGGAGTTCGGGAGCTGCTGCTGCATGTGTTTGGTAGTGGTGCCTGCAGTGTTTTCTCCCAGGAGGTGACACTGGTTGATGGCAGTTGGTAGGTTGTGTTGCCTTGTGGGATGTTTCAACAGTAAGGCCTCACCTGACAGTATTGAAGGTGAGGGTGTGACCCCCACACCTGACTAAGAAGCAGAGGTGGCTAATGCAGTGGGGTTAAACAGCAAAGCAGTGAGTAGTGGTGAGTGGAGCTGCACAGAGGGGAGGTGGTGAGGAACTGGTGAGGAGTGGGTTCTGTTACCTGTTTCCCTGCGAAGGAAAGCATGAAGAGGAATACAGGAAGCGCTCAAATAGGCAAGCACTAGAGGAGCAGATTGCAAGCTGTGGAACTTTGGTCACTTCTGGGTTGTTGCCGCTGCAAGCAGTTTACATGTGGCATGGCAACGTGGCTTTGGATGAGGTGATCCGTGGGACAGCAGTGCCACTGCAGATGAGGGTCCTACTGGGTTTTTGAGGCAAGATTTTGGTAGCAGAGGTGTGGAGGAGGCTTCAAGGGTGGCCTATGTGAGAAGAGATCAGGGACCTGCTGCTGGCTGAAGCTGAGGCTGCAAGTGACACTGGTGGTGCTGCTGTCCAAAGTGGAATGGGGGAGAGAAGGTCCTGCAGACATCCAGGTCAGGCAGCAGCAGAGGGAACAGGCTGGTCAGGCACCAGCAGCAGGGATTCCCCTGCAGCATGTGGAGAAGATCAGGGAGAAGCAGGTTGTCCCTCTGCAGCCCATGGAGTGCCACACCAGAGTAGGCTCCTGGTAGACTATGGAGAGGAGCACCCATTCAGGAGAAAGTTTTCTGGCACTACCTGCACCCTGTTCATGGACCCAAGCTGGTGAGCTGGTGTAGTTTTTCCTGAAGAGGCCATGGAGAGGACCCACACTGGAGCAATTCTTGGAGGCATCTATCCTGTGGAAGGAGTCTAGACTGGAGCAAGGAAAAATGTGAGGAGAAGGAACAGCTGAGGTAAGCTGTTCTGAAATTATCCCATCCCCCATTTCCTGTCCCCAGCACAGGAGGTAGATGAGTTGGGAGTGAAGCTGAGCCCAGCAAGATGTGTTTGTTTCCTCACCATGCTCCTCTGATTGTGACTGGCAATAACTGAAATGAATTTCCCCCAGTCAAGCCTGTTATTCTGTGGTGATAACTGATAAGGGTTCCCCCCATCCTTCTGTTCACCCACAAGGTTGTCCATCTTATTTTCTCTCCTGGTCCTGTACAGCCAGTGAAAGTAAGGCAAAGGAAGACAAAGTAGAACTGTGGGCAAGTTCCTAACTAGAGAAAATGAGAGGGGGGAGCCAGAAGCAGCTGCTGTGCAGAGAGAAAGACAGCAGTTCACAGGGCTGAGAGAAAACAATTTGGGGTGCCCAGTACCAGAACTGCAGCAATTGGAGAGGTGGGAGGCAAGGGTGACTCTCCAGGCTGTTAGAGCCAGCTGAAACACACCTCCTGCCAGGGAGCTTTGTCAGTGGGGGCTCATGAAAAGAGGAGATAGATCTGTTAGGCGAAAATCTAGCTAACAATATTGGCAGCTAAAGGAAGCAATAGGAGCTGGTGTTTGAGGAATGGAAAAGAGGCAATTTATTGTTATTACTGCTGGAACAAACAGTACAGCCAGATTCTTGCTGAAGCAGGAATGCCAGGGTGTGAAAAATGCTCCCAGTCACTGCAGATTAGGTGAACTTCAGTGGGATTCCTCTAGAGAAATAACTTGGAATCATCAAACGGTTTTGAAAATAGTCTGAAGGGAATGATGCTGCCAGGAGAGAGTTGGGATGCTGGGGTTTATTGAGCTCGCTGTGCAGAGGGTGGGTACCACCCAGACAGCTACAGGACTGTTAGGCGCCGGGACTAAGTATGCAAAGCACGATGAGAAAGTTAGCAAAGAGGGATGAGAGAAGCTTGTAAGTCAGCGAAGCCACCGATGGCAGGGGCACGAGAAGGTGGCAAAACAGGGCACAAACCCTCTTGGGCCGGTGGAACATTGAGACAAGCAGGGCAAGCTTTGAAAGGTTAAGATGATGAAGCAGTGCAGTTAAGCAGTCTGGAGAGCTTTGGGAAAGCTTTGGACCGAGAGGAGACAGGCTTGTGTCAAAAGCTGGTAGCAAAGACTGACGCTTTACTCGCACGATCAGCTCTTTGAGGAGGGTACAAAGAAGCAGAGAATCTGCAGAGATTTGAAAGGATTGAAAAGTAAGGCAAATGAAAAATAAAAAGCACGCGAAGCAGGCAGGGGCTGCTGTAATCTGCATCCTGCAAGGCACACTGACACGGCAGGGTCGGTGCCTCGGACACGGGCAGCCTGCTCGCTTCTTCCCAGCGCCTGCGCTTTGCTCCGCGTCTGGAAACAAAGCTGCCTGCGGAGCTGGCCGCCGACCGAACCAGGGGAGAGCCAAAGCTGCACCCGCGCTAAGAACTGTGCACTGGGGTGACGGGAAGGCTTGAGAGGGAGCTCCTGCTCTGTGCCGGGTGGCTGCAGCTGCAGGAGCTATGTGGCAGGGTGAGGTAAATGAAGTTCCCAGCCCTGCTCTGTCAGATGCTTGACACTGGTAAGCAGCAGTTTCATCTGACAGCATCTGCCCTGCCTGATGCCCTCTCTTTCTCAGTCCGAGTTCTGTGGGAAGGCCTTGGTCTGCCCTACAGAAGAACTATTTTCCTGTGTTTTTTTTTCCCCCCATGTACTTTCAATTTAAGCAACTCTAACACCACAAGCTCTCAGAGCACCTCTGCAGTCTGCAAAGGGCTTTCGGGGCCACGCTGGTGGCAGCCTGCTGACGATCAGCAGCTCAGGAGCAGACATTGCTGCTTTGTCACCTGTTTGCCTGTTGGAGACTTTCAAGTACGTTTCCTTTTCCATCAGTAGGCAGTTCAGTGGTCGTGCAGTGTGGGATGTGCACAGCAGTACAGACTCATAGAATCAGCCAGGTTGGAAGAGACCTCCAAGCTCATCCAGTCCAACCTAGCACCCAGCCCTATCCAATCAACCAGACCATGGCACTAAGTGCCTCTTCCAGGCTGTTCTTGAACACCTCCAGGGACGGCGACTCCACCACCTCCCTGGGCAGCCCATTGCAGTGCCAATCACTCTCTCTGCCAACAACTTCCTCCTAACATCCAGCCTAGACCTCCCCTGGCACAACTTGAGACTGTGTCCCCTTGTTCTGCTGCTGGTTGCCTGGCAGAAGAGACCAACCCCACTTGGCTATAACCTCTCTTCAGGTAGCTGTAGACAGCAATGAGGTCTGCCCTGAGCCTCCTCTTCTGCAGGCTGCACACCCCCAGCTCCCTCAGCCTCTCCTCACAGGGCTGTGTTCCAGGCCCCTCACCAGCATTGTTGCCCTTCTCTGGACATGTTCAGCATCTCAACATCTCTCTTGAACTGAGCAGCCCAGAACTGGACACAGCACTCAAGGTGTGGCCTGAGCAGTGCTGAGCACAGGGGCAGAAAAACCTCCCTTATCCTGCTGGCCACACTGCTCCTGAGCCGGGCCAGGATGCCATTGGCTCTCCTGCCCACCTGGGCACACTGCTGGCTGTCTCTGGCGCTGACTGTCTCTGGTGCTGGGCTGCCCATTGGCTTTCTCCTGCTGGGCTGGTGCTGACGTTTCAGTGAGCTCAAGCCCCATAAGGGTGGCTCTCTACTATGCTGCTTTGCCTGGTTGCTACTCAGCCACTCTTTTGTTGCCAGTGTGGAAGTGCGGGACACGACAGCTTCACTCCAGGCACCGAAAGGCATGACTCATTCCTTCTCCAGTTCTTAACCAGCTTCTGCTTCACGGCTTTACCGTGTGCTGTAAGAGTCTTCTGCACCGAGCTCCTCAAAGGGCTTTGGCAATCAGAGGGAACTGTTGAGGAGCTTCAGCTCTCTGCACCTCGTTCGCCTCACGCGCTCCACGTGCTGCGAGTTGTGGCTTTCATTTCCTGGGACGTGCTTCCATAAGTTTATCCTTTGTTGTTTTGGTCAGGGCGCCTGGTACAGGGGGGCTGCAGTGGATTGGAGGCTTGGGGTTGTCACAAATGCTTCTGACTAGAGAGAGTGTGGGCAGGAATGGTGAGAGGTGTTGATGGGTAGAGGTCTTCATCAGTCACTCCTGCAGAGCTAAGAAGATGTGCAGCTACTTCATCTGCACAATACTTGACATGAAAGATAGGCAAATCCTGCCCTCAGGTCTGGTGTCCCCAGCAAGGAGGCTACAGAGATAGTCCCAGGGCTGGAGCAGCTCTGCTGTGAGGACAGGCTGAGGGAGCTGGGAGTGTGCAGCCTGCAGAGGAGAAGGCGTCAGGGGGACCTCAGAGCTGCCTGACAATAGCTGAAGGGATCCTGCAGGAAGGCTGCAGAGGGACTTGTCCTGAGGGTGTCTTGAGACGAGGAGGAATGGTTTGAAGCTGAGACAGAGCACAGGCCTGATCTGAGGAAGAAGTTCTTCAGTGGAGGGTGATGAGAGTCTGGCAAAGGCTGCCCAGGGAGGCTGTGGCTGCCGCCTCCCTGGGGGTGTTCAAGGCCAGGCTGGATGAGGCCTTGAGCAGCTGAGTCTAGTTGAGAAATCTCCCTGCCCATGGTGGGGAGGTTGCAGTAGATGATCTCTGAGGTCCCTTCCAACCTGAGCTGTTCTAGGATTCTACCACAGCTAACTTGTTGCTCTCCTAGCTAGAAGTGTTCCACACTGTTTCATTACAACTGTGGAAATTCATCACACTGTTCTTTCAGTTCATGACAACGTTTGGTACTCATCTTTACATCTCGACAGAAAAACAGAGCGAACAAAACCTGGGTTTAGATTTATAGGTGGTTTAGGGGGAATATTTTTGTAAGCAAAAAGAAAATAAACACAGTTATGTGAACATGAGACACAGGAACACGTTAATTTGATTCCATCTGCTAAATATTTTCTGTGAGTTTAACTGCACCTCTGTGTTCTGCAAAACACATTAAGACATATGTTCATAAACTAATGGAATATAGCTGCTGGTCCTGGCAGCCAGCTAAGATGCTGTTAAATCAACAACAGCAGTGGTAGGTAGGAATTATTTCAGTTGTAGAATGTTAAATGTTCTCCTCACCATTTTCAGTTTGGAGAATCTTGTGACAAAATGAAATCTAGGCTCAGAAAACTCTGGGGAAGCAGCCCTACTTACAGGTTAGTTGCCAACAGGCATTCTGATTGGGATGTTGCTATTTTGCCCTTTGTGTGTTTTCGATGTGAACCCAATATTGCAGCTACTTTCAGGTGGTTTTGTTGGGCTGCTGTACGCTGGATGCGGCTGCTGTAGCCTCAAAGAACTTCTGCCTTTGTGTCTAATTGAGAAGTATTTAAACACCACCTTGTGTCTTGTGTGTGAGACTCTACAGCTGGCTATCCAGGCGTGTGCAGAATCTGCTTCTAAGCACAAATCAGAGAGTCACAGACTGGTTTGGATTGGAAGGGACCTGGAAAGGTCATCTAGCCCCCTGCAGTAAGCAGGCAGCTGCCCAGCTAGAGCAGGCTGCTAACGTTGTTAGGAGGGCTGGTAAAGGTTACCAAATCAGTACACCAGGAGAGCTCTGGAAGACAGGAAAGACTTCATTTTATTTATTAGGTTTTTTTTCACCCCACTGCTCACCTCCTTATGACTTCAACTGATCTGCTGAATTTTATGGCAGTTGACTGTTCTGGGACCTGTGCAGTCTGCTAAGATTGGCAGCAGTCTGAATAGCCTGGGATGAACCAGAAAGCTGGGAGACATTTGCATGTGGAGCAGGAGTTGAACAGATTCCTGCTGTTTCCCAGCAGGTTAATCACAGAACCCTGCCTTCCTCTGCAGTCAGGGTTCAGGGGCAGGTAGTGAGCCCAGAGTAGCCTATCTGCTTACTAACGGGGGTTAAAGCAGTGAAAGGATCTCTCACCTGAGTGCCTTTTAGAGAGAGGAGCAGGAACATTGCTTCCTGCTTTGCAGGGGGGATGCACAGCTGGAAGCCGAGGCACATCTGGTTGCTGCAGTGAGGATGCAGTGATCTCCACACAGCCACTGTCGTTGCTGGAAGGTGTGGAAGTGCAGCTGGGTACTTCACATAGCATGAAGTTAAAAACCGTGGCAGTTGCCCCCAGATGTTTCATTCTGTGTTGAGTAGGTCTCAGCCCAGCTTTAGGTTAGCTTGACTAAACACACAAACAAGTGTTGCTAATGCTGTTGGTATTTACAGGGTGGGGGCTGCCCGTAGTGCTTGGTCACTTACCAGCTGGGAAAGACACACAAGTGTCGTCTGCTTTATTTGTCTGCTTAAATATTTATGGCTTGGGTTCTTCTCAGGATGATTTTAAATCATCCATCAGCTGTATCTTCTGACCAGAAGATTGCTGCTGAGGTACGGTGTCAGCTGTTAGTGCTTCCTTGCACAGACTGGCAAAACATGTGACAAGTGTCCTGAATGCAGGAGAAATGCCTGGAGGGGTTCAGCCCCTCTCAGCTCAGAGGGCACTCTGTAACTCATCCCTGCCTGTTCTACCTGTAGTTAACAGATACAGAGTTAAACCTGCTTCTGCTGGTAACTGGTTGAATCACCTTAGCTGAAGAGTAGGGCAAGTACAAGGAATTGCACAGTGCTAGTTTCTCGCTCAATAAGGCCGGGCAGGATTACAGAATAGTTCAGACTTTCTAGCAGGGTGGGGTGTGTTGAGGAGATTTCCAGCCACAATCTCTTGCCCAGAGGAAGTCTGAAGCTATACCTAATGATACAAGAGACACTAGGCATGAAATTGAAGTGAAAGCCTTGAGGAAGGATTTGAAGATCAGGCTCTTCAGTGTGTTGATGTATTAGCGGAACTTCCAAGGGGCACTCTGGAGGGAGGAGAGAGGAGGCAGGAGGGGTGTAATGGAGCAGTAATTCCCCGTGTTGCAAAGATGAAGGGATGCTGGAGCAGCAGCTCACTGCTTACCGCCTGCTCTTCAGGGCAAGGAATCTCTTCTGTGGCCCAGTTCTTCCTCAGGAACAAACCTTTCCTTTCTCTTCCTAGCAGAGCTGTGTGTGTAATTCCTGTGTCATCTGGATAGAAGCAAAAGGATATCCACACACTGAATCCAGTGTCCTTTTTTAGCCTAGTTTCAGGGTTATGGAAGTTTGCACTAATTTTTTGTATTTCCTAAAGTCTGAACAAGAAGACAACACAGAAGGAGGCACAAGCAGGCTTTAGAACATGCCTTAAAGGTGTCCTGTCTTTCACATTGCTTTGCCTCTGGGATGTAGTGACCAAGCCCCATCAGCTGAGGTTGTCAGGCTGGAGTGCAGTCAGGGACTGCTAACAGAGTGTTTCTGTGTAGTCATCCAAAAAATAAGAAGGCTTCAAGGAGAGTAACTGCAGCACCTGTGATTGGGTAGCAGAAGGAAGGCTGAGAATGGAGCCTTCATTGGCTGTTGCTGTAGGTTTCAGTGTGGCAAGCATAGTAAAACTTATTTTGGGTGTTCTGCCTCAAACTGTTTTTAAACCAGACTAGTTGAGGGTTACCATTTTGCAGACAGTTCTATCAACAGCCCAGCCAAGCAGTTGTATTAGAGGGACGAATCACAGAATCCTAGAAGAGTCGGGGTGGGAAGGGACCTCTGGAGACATCTGGTCCAACTGCCCTGCGAAGGCCATTGCTGCTGTGCCATGGCTGCTAAATAACTTGTTCCCTTTTGCTTTGCATGTTAAGAGAGGTGGTCTTTAAAACCTTGTGCAGGTGTAGAATGTTCATTAGGCATCTCCTGTTTCCTGATTGAATGTGCATTAATAAGTCATAAGAATTACTCATTTACAATGGAATATGGATAAAATGTGGTTTGACTGCTCCTCAGCTGCGTATTTCAGCACTTCTATGCTGTATAACATCAGTCTTTGCTTGGCAAAATAGACATGAAGGAGGCCACAAAACACATCTAAGGACCACACACAGACTGGCTTTTGCTCTTTATACTCCGTGGTTCCCAATAAGTAGCAGAGTTAAATGGGAAAGGGCACCAGGAGAAAAAATGGACCTGGCTTGCTTCTTGGGAAACAAAGAGAGGACTTTTCTGGAAAGGATTTTGTCCTAGGTAACGTTTTGCTCCTGGGCGTGCGGAGCGCGTAGCTGCCTGGGTACGTACGCTTGCTGTGCCAAGGTGTAATGGGATTAAATACATAACTCGATTTTCACTGGGCCAGATTTCATTTATGGCCATTAATATTAGAAACTTTAACTGTGCTAAAATGGCAACCTGAAAATCTAATCCTTTAACGTATACATTCAATTTGGAGGAAGCCAATTAATGGAAGGTCTACATAGGTAGGGCCAACTGCTTCATACTGTGCTATTTTTCACCACTCTTCTGGAAGTACCCTTTGTATTTCTGGCCTCAAAACACTACTGAAATCCCTTTCCTTTGCTAAGAACAGGCAGTCTTGGAATTTTCTTTCTCAGTTCCAGGTGATCAGAAAGTCTCACAGTGTGTGTTGTGCTCTAGACTCACTGAGACAAGCTTTCCATCAGCAAGAGTTACATCCCGAGGGCTTCAGAGGGCCACTTTCTGCCCCTTACTCCCAGAAGTTTTCTCTGTTCTACCTTGGACCTTCTCTACTGTGAGTGTCTCTCAGGAGCACACTTGACATGTAGCTGGCCAAACAGTTTCTAATATGTAGATAACAAGGGGACACAGCCTCAAGCTGTGCCAGGCGAGATCTAGGCTAGATGTTAGGAGGAAGTTGTTGCCAGAGAGTGATTGGCATTGGAATGGGCTGCCCAGGGAGGTGGTGGAGTCACCATCCCTGGAGGTGTTTTTAGGAAAAACCTAGATGAGGCACTTAGTGCCATGGTCTGGTTGATTGGCTAGGGCTGGGTGCTAGGCTGGACTGGATGAGCTTGGAGGTCTCTTCCAACCTGGCTGATTTTATGATTGTGCTGAGCCCTGCAGGTGTGGGGCTCCTCCAGGTCTTGGATGCTCCAAAAGGTCACGACCTCCTCCTCCTGCTGCAGGATCTCTCCATCTGCCTGCCTGCCACAGCCTCTCTGGGTTTGCAGGCTGGGGAAGAGAATGTCCTCCTGGATGCACATTAGGGCTGTAGCTGTGCTTGAGGGAAGCCCCTTCTGTCAACTCATTGCCTAGGTGTGACCTTTGGTTTCTTCGCTGCTTTGTACTTGGAACGTGCTTTCTGGCAGCACGGCTGTCATTGACCCACCTGTGTACCCTTTCATTAGCACTACAACAAAGGAGTCTCCTCCTCAGGACTGCTCATCTCCCCACCTAGGATTACTTCAGGGCTGGACTGAGATTGGAGATTTGGGTGAGCCTTTTGTTGGTATTTTGGTTGAGAAAGGTAACACCATTCAAGTACTCACCGTGCTGCTCAAGCCTGAACAGAAAAATTCAGTAGCAGTTCTCTCTTTTCTTCACCCAGCCAGTCTGAAGGAATATGGCTTTGCACTTTTGGGGAGAAGTTTCTTTGTTTTGGTGAGTTCCTTTTTAAAATATGGGCCGAAGAGCTGTGAGAGTGATGTTTGGAATTCCAGCTCAGAAGTGTTTGCCTTTCGAGAAGGAAGGGGTTGGTTTGAAAAGTAAGAGTAACACAGAAGTAATGAACACTTCAGCTCCCTAAGCCAAACCCAACTTTCACACTGGTTTTGGATTTGTGTTGATAGGTCCCAGATGTTTGTTTTACCAACCCCACCGCACCTTGGCCCATGAGAGGTGTTTGGAGAAGAAGCTGTGTGTCTGGGTGAGGGCAAAAGCTGGCAGACTGCAGAGCAGTGTGTTTGTAGCATGGCTTTGTCTTAGGAAATTCAATTTAGGAAAGCTGCATCTCAGAGCGCCAGAAAAGCCTAAACCAAATCTTCCTCCAGTTACTACTTTCAGCAAGTAACATTTTCACTGCCCTGTTTCCTGTGGGGGAAATGCTCATTAAAACCCCATTTAATTGGGCGGTAACGATGTCGTTAGCTCCTCCACATGTTCCGTGTGAGTCCTCCTCCACATCTGCATTCTTTTTCCCAGTTTTCCCCCATTCACTTGCTTCCTCAGATTGTCTGTCCCCAAACCCTCTGCTGCTAGGGAAAGGTCTGCTCCGAGAAGTGTTTTCTTTGTGGGTCTCGACTGGGTTCCTTTGCTTCGGCAGCCAGTGCCAGGGTGCTGGGAGCCAGTCCTGCACCGCTCTGTGCACTTACACAGTCTGTTCCTGCATCCCAGCGGCCTTTTTCCACCAAGGGATCCCTTCAAGCCTCAGAGAATGTTCCCTTCATCTGCTCTCCAGACCACAGTTTAGCTGCAAAATCGCAGAACCTCCTTGCATGGCAAGACCTTTAAAATCATCAAGCCCAAGCCTTACCCCACTGCTGCCAGGTCACCCCTGAACCGTGGCACTCAGCACCACATCTCCATGGCTGTGAAACCCCTCTGGACTCCACCACTGCCCTGGGCAGCCTGGGCCAGGGCTTGACAACCCTTCTGGGGAAGAAATTTCTCCTATCTAAACCTCCCCTGGCACAACTTCAGGCCGTTTCCTCTTGTCCTAACACTCGAACCCTCATAGCAGAGATCACCCCTCACCTGGCTTCAGCCTCCTTTCAGAGAGCTAGAAGGTCTCTCCTCACCCTCCTTTTCTTCCAACCAAGTAGCCCCAGGTCCCTCAGCTGCTCCCCACCAGCCCTGTTCTCCAGACCCTTCCCCAGCTTCATTGCCCTTCTCTGGACGTACTCCAGCCCCTCAATGTCCTTTTTGGAGTGAGAGGAACATGATACATGGTAAAAATGTTCTGTTTCCATCTCTGTCCTACTTGACTGGAGAAAAGTGAGGAGCAGACAATGTAATGTACTCCCTACAATGAGGAAGAGTGGAAAGATTCATAAATGCTGGCTTGAGTTAATTCCTGCTGATAAGAAACTGCCTTAGATTGAGGCTTGTTTGCTAGCAGACTTTGATTGTGGAGTCGATGCCATTTCTGCAGGTAAATGGTTATCGAGGAGACTTCAGACAAATTGATTGCTCACTTAGATATTATTTACTTTTATTTTGAGCCTGGCTTCCTAAGGGGCAGGTTCTACAGTCTACCTTGCCTGCCTGTGCAGCTATTTATCAGTGTCCAACCTCTTCCCTATTTTTCGACACGTTGGTTCATTGCGTGCAAATCCGACCGAGCCAGCAGCCATCAGATCTCATTATTAGTCATTAGCTTTAAGTCGTTAGTCATAAGCATTCCTACAAACATAATAAAACCTGGTGGTTGATTTGATGAGAGGGATCCAAAATAGTTCTTTCACTTCAGGGAAGAGTGAGGCAGAGCCTCACCTTGGCACCAACCACTTGGCTTCCTGTGGGCATCCTTGTTAGGGCTGATGCATTGCAGGTGCCAAGTGGAGAGCGCAGTAACTGCTCCAGCCGCAGAAGGGTTTGTGTCGGGGAGAAGCTCCCTGGTAGCACAGACAGGCACTGCAAGGAGAGTGGCACTGAGGTACAACAGCTTTAGTGGGCAGATATCCCCGGGAGTGGATTTAAACTAGAGGAGGAGAGATTTAGATGAGGTCTAAGGAAAAAATGTTTTACAGTGAGGCTGTGAGCCACTGGCCCAAGCTGCCCAGAACTGAGCTTCCTCCAGGGGAAGAGTCCTGATTGCAGTGAGCTTCATGTGAGCGCAGAGACAACTGGTGCCAAAAATGATGATGTAGATTTTGCATCCCTGTTAGCTTGTGTTAATAAGTGACAAAACAAACTCTCCTCCTCACCAGCTGAGCTGAGCTCATTACTTTTAATGGTTCTTCACTTAATTAAATCCATGTGTCCTTGATTAATACCTGTCACTGCAAATATGGACACGTAAGAGTAGGGTCCTGGCTTCACTGCTCCGGTATGTGATAGGTGAAGGGAACTCACATCTTCATTAGCTTTGCCATTTATTAATTAGATGTTTTACTTGTTCTCAGGTACTTATGTTTAGATAGTGCAAGTCAGTGAGCAGTTTGCTTATAGTACACCGAGCCCTTAATTCCAGGGATTTGTGACGCACTGAGAGCACAATCAGCAGAAAAGAAGCCATGAGATGACCTGAGGGAGCTGCGATGGCTCGGTGCAGGGACTGGCCATGTTCTGCAGGGAGCCTGATTTGCTCTTTGCTTTATGTAATTAGGACTGATGGGCTCTGCCAAATTCCTAACCCAAACTCTGATGAAACATTTACACGTGACAACTTAAATATGCTCCAGTTAGCTCTGTGAAAAGGAGGGAAATGAACTTTTGATTGCTCTCTTCTGCCAGTTCAGCTTTTAGAAGGGGAGCTTTAGGTCAGATATTAGGAAAAGGAGTGGTCAGGCACTGGAACAGGCTGCCCAGGGAGATGGTGATCACCATTCCTAGAGGGGTTCCAGAAACATGGGGAGGTGGTTTGATGGCTGTGGTGGTGGGTTGGTGGCTGGACTCAATGACTGAAGAGGGCCTTTCCAACCTTAAATGATTCTATCATTGGATGATTTTTTGGGACAAGCTGTTCAGCTAGCTGGGGACAGTATGCATAGGAAAAGAGGAATATTCCACCAGCTCTTCGTCACTGTAGTCTCCCTGAAGTTTATGGAAGAAGTGTTGGGTTGACTGATCAAGAAGTACATTTAAAATAGCAGAGGATTTATTTTTAAGTTTGTTAATAATTCTTTTACTTTTCTGTCTGAGTCTTTGTGCCCTCCAAATGATACTGTCCTGCTCTGCAGGGGGGTGGACTCCAATGGCTCTGAAGATCCCTTCCAACCCCTGGCATTCTATGATTCTATAATGGGTTTAATCTGTTGCTATACAACATATAGAGGGAAGAAATGCTACCATCAATAAGGGAACTGTGTGGAGAAAGTGCTCCATGAAGCAGCACTTTGTCCTGAAAGCTGTGGGAGAGCTCTGTGGTGCACCTTGCCGTGGGCAGAGCACAGGTTCTGCCACATCCTTAAGCTGCTGCAAGTGCCGCAGGGAAGGCAAGTCCTGTGCTGGCTGCAGCCTCTGCCCCAGCGATTAAATCCACCTCCTTCTCAGAAGGTTATTCTGTTACAAGACCGGCTCTGGAATGTGAGCTGGCAAAGATGTGTTGAGACTACCAGCTGTGTTAAGCGAGGACAGTAACGTGACTGATTTAATTAGCCTTTAGTATGTATTGTATGGCAACAGTGTCATACACATGTCCCACGATCAGTGCCAAAAAAGCACTGCCCCGTGTCTCTCTGCAAATGTAGACTGCCTTCTGGAAGGGAATTCTTTATTAGCTAATAGACACCAAGATTAGGAATCATAACAGTTCGTTCTCTGCCAGCCACGCTGCACCGTTTTCAGTGCTGCTCTTCCGTAGCTGTTAGAGCAATCTGTATCCACTTAACCGGGGGTCGAGCTTTAGTGGTGGGATGTGAGAAAGCACAATATTGGCAGGTTCTGCAGGGCTGGAGGCATGATGGGCTAGGGAGCCGCAGCTCTCCTCTGGCGAAGCTCTTGGAGCTCTGTGAGGATGTGTGGTGGTCCCTCCCAGCTCAGGCTGATCGCTGATCTGAGAGCATGTTCTGGCTTTTTCTGTGGACTGCAAAAAGTCATCTCAGACACCAATCCTTTCTCTCTGAGACAAAAGTAACCCTCCTAAAATCATTGGGAATGCCAGGGAATTTTCAAATTAGACAGGTCATGAGAGGGAGTTGAATTCATCACACTGCTGTGTGTAGCAGGATGCATTCAGTGTAAGCATGGTAAAATGAGACAAATCCAGGTGGTTTCTTCATCCTGAACTTCAGTTTTGAGCTCACATTTTTTTTTCACCCAGCAGTGACCATACAAATGCCAGGTTTTGGTTGTGCTGCTGTCTGGACATCTCAGCTAAGCTGGCCACAGGGCGTTTTATCTTTCTGTGAAGGTGAGCTGTTGGATACATCATGGTCCTGAGCCTAAAAGAAATCCTACTGTCAGCATGAAAGCCTGACCACTGATATTTAGTGACATGTTGGTATTGGAGGGGAATCTGAGTAACAGCTTAAATCTGGTCACTGAAAAGGAGAAATAGAAAAGAAGGGATAAAAGCCACAACTGAGTTCATAGAATCACAGAGTGTCAGGGGCTGAAAGGTACTTCAGAAGCTCATCTGGTCCAGCCCCCCTGCCAGAGCAGGATCACCCGGAGCAGATCACACTGGAATGCATTCAGACAGTTCTTGATTGTCTCCAGAGAGGGAGACTCCACAACCCCCTTGGGCAGCCTGTTCCAGGGCTCTGTCACCCTTGCAGGGAAAAAATCTTCCTCAGGTTCACATGGAACCTCCTATGCCTCAGCTTGTACTCACTGCCCCTTGTGCTGTCACTGGGCATCACCCAGCAGAGGCTGGCTCCATCCTCCTGGCACTCACCCTTACATGTTTATAAACTGGAATGAGGTCACCCCTTAGTCGTCTCCTCCCCAAGCCCCAGCTCCCTCAGGCTCTCCTCGTAAGGAAGATGTTCAGCCACCTTAATCATCTGTATGGCTCTGTGCTGGACTCTCTCAAGCAGCTCCCTGTCCTTCTTGAACTGGGGGGCCCAGAACTGGACACAGTACTCCAGATGTAGCCTCATCAGGGCAGAGTAGAGGGGAAGGAGAACCTCCCTCGACCTGCTAACCACAGCCCTTCTAATACACCCCAGAATGACATTGGCCTTCCTGGCCACCAGAGAACACTGCTGGCTCATGGCCATCCTTCCATCCACCAGGACTCCCAAGTTCTTCTCCCCTTCACTGCTCTCCAGCAGCTCAGTCCCCAACCTATCCTGCTCTCTGTGGGGGTTGTTCTTTCCCAGGAGCAAGACTCTACACTTGCCACTGTTGAACTTCATTCAGTTTCTCCTGCCCAACTCTCAGCCTGTCCAAGTCTCTCTGAAGGGCAGCACAGCCTTCTGGTGTGGCAGCCACTCCACTCAGCTTGGTGCCATAAGCAAACCTGCTGACAGTGCACTCTGTGCCCTCATCCAGGTTATCAGTGAATACATTGAATAATACCGGTGCCAGTACCCACCCCTGACAAACTCCACTAGTTACAGGCCTCCAACTAGACTCTGTCCCACTGACCACAAGTCTCTGACTTCTTTAAGCTGTTCCCAAGTTCAAGCAGAAGCCAGATTGATTTTTCTGGTGGTCGAATGTTTCCATCTACTACTGCATGGGATTTTTCTGGTGGGCTTGAGAGTGCCGTAAGAGCAGCAGAGAGGGAAGAAGAGCTGCAGGGCTCAGTAGGACTAGCTACAGCTACTAGATGTGTAGTCAGCTTACTTGTACATTCAGCACATGCAAGGGAAGCAGCTGACATGTCTGAGTACCGTGGCATGATTCACTGCTTACATTTTTATGGGGAGATCAAGGGCATTAAGACTATTTCTTTGATGGCATTCAAAGGCCTTGTGGCTTAATAGGCACAGAGATTACAATCCCAACCTGTTTGTCCAAGTAATTAAAGGGACACCAGAAATCAGTGTTGAGGCTCAAGGGATCAAATTAATTATTCACATTCACTTGCCAGAACCTGAAAGCAAGAATGATTCTGTGCTCATCAGTGGCTCTGATTGAGCCAGCAGGGATAAGTTAACTGCCTGTGTGGGCTGCAGAGGGATGTGGTTTGTGTAGCGATTGTAGAGATAGGAGGCTGAGGTGCAGCAGGTAGAACATGAAGTATTTTCTTGGGCAGCATTCACTGCTCGTCCTTCTGTAGCTGTCAGCTAGCAGGGCTGTTACTGTAACGTGGGCTTGCTTGGGAACGTGCGGAGACCTGAAGCACAGTGGAGTTGTCCGAGCCAGGCGAAGTTGCTGGAATCAGGAAATTGTCACCTAGGGAGGTTTTTTTTGGAATGCTGAGCACTTAGGCTTGAAGACTCACAGCTCCTACTCTGGGAGGGCTGGTTGAGCTGAACAGTGAGATGAGAGGAAATGGCCTCGAGCTGCACCAAGAGAGGGCTAGGTTGGATATTAGGAAAAAATTGTTTGCTGCAAGAGTGGTCAGGGATTGGACAGACTGCCCAGGGAGGTGGTGGAGCCACCGTCCCTGGAAGTGTCCACTTAGAGGCATGGTGGTGTTGGGCTGATGGTGGCATCCAATGATCTTAGAAGCCTGTTCCAACCTTAATGGTTCTATGAGCAGCAGGGAGGACAAAAAGCAGCCAGTATCCAAAGCAACAGTGTGGAGCATTCAGCTCTTCTTTGCCCAGCTGCATTATTCAGCACCTTTCACAAGGCGCTGGTGGTCTGATGGCCTTTTCAGCAGTCTGTCTGTTAGCAGAGCCTCATCAGCTTTATGTGATTGCATGGAAAAGATTGACTTGAAATTCCAGCCCCAGTTTTCAAGGAAATTTTCTGTGCTTGCTGAAAAATCCAGTGGTGTTTCCGTGAAGTCATCTCCATGGTGCTTCAGCTACGGTGCCTCGACCACACTATTTGGGCGTGAAAACGTTAACAGTGGCACACAAAAGTAGAAACCTCTTTGATAGTGTTCTTGAGTTCTGTATGGCAGAGGAATGGCAGTGCCTTAGTATGGGTGGCAGCAGGTTAGACTGGATGTGCCTGAAGAACATTTTGAGCCTGTAAACAGGAGGCGCAGCCTAAGGAGTTTAATTACAATCATCAAGTGCATCTCCCAATTTCTTTGTAATTGAGCCCCTGATAATGGCAGAGGCTTGATTGGCTCCTCAGACTTTCTTCACGCAAAAGTCCTGCAATAAAGGAGTGGTCTGTGGGTGTGTCTAGCCTGCGGTCAGAGCGGGAGTTGAAGTAAGGATGTAGTAATAGTAGCTGTTGAAAGAAAAGGTGGGGCAGTGTACTGGCTGCAGTACCACCTGCCAGCCTGGCTCAGGGCCCCTTCCAGTGAAGGTGTTGCTGCCACTTCTGGATCTAGGCCTCCTATTAAGATATTAGTGGTTAAGATTGCTTAGAAATCATTAAATGGTGACAAATATGTGTAAGAGTGACATATTCCCAAATGACAGCCACAGAGAGCTCCATACGATAGAGCAAATCAGGCAGTGATTGGGGCCCTCCTAGACATGTTGTTGATGGAATCATTTCAGGAGCTTTTCTCCTCTCTGCCAGACAGAGAGAGTGACTGGTGCCAGACTGGCTTCCTGCTCTCCTCAGACTCTTGAGTAGAGGCTAATTTAGCTCCCGAGAGCTGTGTGCCAACAAGTGACCTCAGGGTCTGGTTTAAATGGCTTTTCATAGCAATAATGATTATGAAAATCTTTGTGTATCAGTAAATAGACTCCGGCATTAATTTAAATCAATAAATAATGGAATCAAAGCAGTATTTTTATTGAATTCCTACGCAAGAAAGTTTATTTTCTGGAAGTGATAGGAATCCTGAGGGTGAGGGCTCCTCACTGCTCAGACACAGTCCCTGGCTGGGACAGATGGGGATATCGTAACTCTGGAATGGGCTGCTCAGGGAGGTGATGGAATCCCCATCCCTTAAGTGTTTCAGAGAGGCAGAGCTGTGGTGCTGAGGGATGTGGTTTAGCACCAGCCTTGGCAGCGGTAGACAAGGGTTGGACTAGAGGAGCCTAAAGGCCTTTTGCAGCTGGAATGATTCTGTGGCAGTGGGGCTGTTCTCCTTTCTGTGGCAGACTCGTTCAGAGCTTTGCTTTTCTAGCCTGTTTCAGTGGCTTGTACCTAGATGTTTTTTACGTGCTTAGGAACGTGCCTTGGTTCAGTCTGCAGAAGAACTTGTGCAGTTACCATTCTCTGCCATGAGAAGGTGACTGCCGTCGCTCCCTTTCTCGACTTCTGCCAGCAGAGTGTTTTCAGGGGTAATAAAGGTAATGGAATCTCTTTGAACGCTGCAGTGATTAGAGCAGATGATGTGAGATGCTGACGGAGTTGCTCGCGTGCTGCCTGCGGCATTTCTATCGCTGATTTGCAAGAAGTCACCATGATTGGCTCCTAATGACCAAAGGGTTCTCGGTGAGAGCAAGCTGTGGAGATACGCAGCTTGGAGGGCAGGAGGGAGGTGTTTAACCTGTTGGTGCTGTTGCTAGAGCGTGGCACAGTGTGGGGTGAGCATCCGTTGCCGTCTCTAAGCCTTGCAGGAGGTGGGAGCAGGATAGTTTTCACTGGTCCCAGACATCAGATGGGCTTCCAAGCAGTTGCTGTTGGCAGGTTGCCAGTGAAATGTCAACATGGAACGAAACACTTCAGTTCCTGTTCTGTGTAGATGGTGATACCAGCAGCTGGAATCTGAACCCGTCTTACAGAGGTAATTTGGAAAGGGAAATACGACCCTGAGAATTATTATCTGTGGGGTGGTGCTGTCCAGCTCCAAAGGGCAAGAGGTCTCCACAGCAATGCACTGGCACTCCTTTGTGTTTTCTTCAAACACAAACTGACCTGAATTTAAATAGATTGAAGTCTTCACAGCCCCAGGTAGAGATAAGAAGGGTTAAAACTCCACACAACCAGATGGAAACACTGCTGATGAAAACTGATTTTTGCATCAGGCTTTTGGTTAATAAATTGATCTCTGTGCAAATGAATCTCTAGTGAGCAGATGCAATAATGTGAGATGCAGTAGCTGTGGGAAATAAAAGATACAACAATCACTGGCACTTGCATGGAATATGAAATCCACACAATTGAGAAGGATGAGCTGAAAGGAGAAACTCGCCTTCAGATCTCACTATTTGCAGAGATCTGTTTATTCAAGGTGTTTAAAAGACAGGCACATGTTAACATGGGGTCCAGCATCTACAACAGAAGGCAGGGTCACTGAAGATAAAACTCCACATTGCTTACTTTTTACAGTAGTGTCCTCCTCCTTTTGTGATCAATGCCACACTCTTAAGTGGGCTTGTCTACAAAATATGTTCCCAGCCATGGCAGTGTGTAGAATAATGATGCAGGCCGGCAACAGGCCAGAGTTCCTCATCCTTAAATGCTTCTGAATTAGAGATAACCTGAATTCTGCTGCTGCTCTGAGTGACTTAGTGACTCTTGGAGTGGATTTGACAGGGTAGTGCTGAGTGCCTGCAAAAGTATTATTGAATCATGGAATGGCTTGGATTGGAAGGGACCTTAAAGATGTACAGATTCAGGTGACACTCAAAGCTCTCATCTTGTCCAACCCCCCTGCAGGCAGCAGGGACACCTCCTGCTAGATCAGGCTGCCCAGGGCCACATCTGATTTTGAATGTCTCCAGGGATGGGGACTCAACCACATCCCTGGGCAGCCTGCTCCAGTATTTCACCACAAGGTCATCTAGTCCAGCCCCTCTGCCATGCACAGGAACACCTCCTACCAGACCAGGTTGCTCAAAGCCTCGTCCAGCCTGCTCTTAAACACCTCCAGTACTTTGCAGCTGGGTGGTATTTTAACTTAACCTGTATCTTGGCAAAAGCTCTGGCTCCACTGAAGTCGTGGTTGTAGTTTGGAATACCTTCTCTGCAGCAGTCTGTCAAACCACCGCTGTTCCTCTTTTATTTCACCTGGACTTTGTTTTTCTTTTCATGGACTCTCCAGATCAATTTGCTGTGACAAATGGTATTAATTTCTGAATATTCAGGGGAAAATATTCACTGTGAGCCAAGAGATTCTTACTCCTTGAATCCCCTCTGCTTCAGTGTGTCTTTCTAATGGCAGTGTCGGTGCTGGGGTTTATCCTTCCCTTCTGCCCATCTCTCAAATAATTCACCTCTGCACTCACAGGACAGTATTTAGATTGGTCTTTGTCACATGGATGGAACCCTCACCTGGGAAGATGAAAAGAGCTTCCTGCTGCAAATGGAGATGTCTGTCACCCAGTTTCTTTCAGTAAGTGTCCTCAGCACTTCTGTCCTGGTAACTCTGCTCTGTCACTTGTCTGCCACGTCCCAGCAAAGCTCCTCTCTTTCACCTCCAAATGCATTGCAGTCTTTTTTCCTTTAGCTTGACTTTCACAAACTAAAACAACTAATTGCATGTCCTTATTTCCTAGCCTTTGACTTTACATCCAGAACACTTCTTGCTTGGCGTTGTTTTCAGGAGTTAAATTTTTCTTAGGCTTCCCTCTCCCTGAGTTTCTATGGCCCAAACAGTTTTTGGTGCAGCAGTGCTGTGCTGTGCAGGATCTGTGTGCAGCTGAAGCGCTGTCGTTTGTACACTTCCAGCTTTGCTCTCCAAGCAACCTTCAGGTTTTATCAGGCCTGTTTGTGTTTCTCCCCAGTGACCAGCTGGATTTCTGCATGCTCTTCTTTATGCTGACCTTCCCCTTCTCCTAAAGGACCTCTCTTTTCTCTCTCAAATCTGCTACTTCCAGCATTTATATGCTGACAGCATAACTGCAGCAGTGTCAGGTGGGACTCTTCCTTGGGCTGCTATTATCTCAGAAGTCTTTTTATTACATTTCTTGGATAATGACCACTCTCTGATGTGTGTGCTAGCAAAGAAATGATAGACTTGGTGGGTTTTGTCAACAGATATAGGTGCATAAATATCTAAGGCACTGTGAGCAAGCAAGGCCTGTTTTCTGCTGAAGGAAGAAAGTAGAAATGGTTAACCAGAGTGCACCAGCTGAGCTATTTCCACTGCTGAAATACAGTCACAGAATCACAGGTTGTTAGGGGTTGGAAGGGACCTCCAAAGATCATCCAGTTCAACCCCCCTGTCAGGGCAGGGTCACACAGGGCAGGTCACACAGGAACACATCCAGGCAAGGTTTGAATGTCTTCGGAGAAGGAGGCTCCACAACCTCTCTGGGCAGCCTGCTCCAGGATTGTGTCACCCCACCAGTGACAGGTTTCTCTGCTGTTCCCGTGGAACTTCCTCTGCTCCAGCTTGCACCCAGTGTTTCTCTGTCCTGTCAGAAACTAATACAATTCCAAAGAGGTGCTTCAACAGGGAAGGTTTTTCATTGTTTGTTGGTGGATAGTTTCTACTCTGATAAAAAGGCTTCTAATATGGAGACTAATTGTCTAGATGCTGCAGGGATGGATGCTGAAAATTGATTGCACATGATCTGTGCCTTCCTGAAAGGCCACTGTAAAATGTCAGAGTCGTCTATTATGGGGGCACTAATGAGAAAGAAACCCTGAAAGGAATTTAGGAATGTTTTAGTGGTGGAAACTGCCTTCTTTGGTTTATCAGTTAGAGAGACTGTGGAGAAAAAGGGATGAGGAAACTTCTGTAAAGAAGTCATTGCTAAGAAGAAAAATGTATCTTTTTCTACAGCTCGTTTGTTGTTCTCAGAGAGGCACAGGCCTTTACTACTCCCTTCCATGTTACTCTCTTGGCATCCATCTGTTCTTACAGAGGAGAGCTGGAAACGAGGTCAGATAGCGTCAGCGAAGTCTTAAATGGCAATACAAGGAGGCAGAACTCTGCGTTACAATTCTCCGCAGTTCTCTTCTGTCTACCAATCACATTTTTATGTCTATCCCAATTCATTTGTACTTTAGCATGGGGAGGGGGGGGGTTGATGTGCAGCAGTGGGGGGTTTGGAAGTGTCTCATGTGCAAGAGAGACTCTCTCTAGCTGCCGTGGTGATGTACAGCAGTGGAAGCTCTTGGCTTTGTGAGCACTGCCTCTGTGGCAAGCAGAGATGTGTTTTGAGAGTCATAGAATCATAGAGGTTGGAGAAGCCCTCCAAGACCATGGAGTTCAGCTGCCAGCCCAACACCACCATGGCCACTAAACCGCATCCTGAGTGCCACATCTGCACATTCTGCAAACACCTCCAGGGGTGATGACTTCAGCTGTCGTTACTGGGTGATGCTGTGTTGTGAATCCCAGAGACTCACAGAGTAGAGGTTCATACAGCTGCAAAACATCTTCTGTCTCTGGCAACTTTTTAACCTGTGCAGTTGGACTCCATGTTCTTAGAGGTCTTTTCCAATCAAAACAATTATACGATTCTCAGAAATCTGGGTAGGGAGACTGATGAGCCCTTTAAGCATCCATCTGGGATGTTCTGGGTGTGCTGAGGGAGACATCTGGGGAGGCAGAGACAGGAAGACAGTCTCTGCTCCTTGCTGCATGCAGGTGCCTTCCTGCTGGGAGACCTGTAGACCTCCCTAACAGCGGACCTGTTAATGAGTGACTGGAATGCCTCCATCCTGATCTTCATCTGCCATCTGCTTCAGGTTTGAACTGTGAGAAAGTTTCTAACAGCCTATGGCTTAGTTCATTAACTTAAGGGAATATTTTAAGTTAGTCTCTGCTGTGGCTACTCAGGACATCTGCCTTCCTCCTCAGGTGCTGAAGGGTAAGAGACTCTTGGACTTTGTGTTGGATGCAGCTGCTCGTTCCTTTTATTTAGCAGGGAAATCCTCTTTTCAGTCTTACAGTAATCTACTGAAAGATTTTGCTTTTGTATTGTGAAGAAAAATATGCCAAGTCAGCTTTTCTGATTCACTGTGTGGAAGAAACTTTTGTCCAAACCTGTCTGTTAAAACCAAGGATAAGGAATTTGACCACTTTAAGCATGGAGACCAAATTCTTTGTCCTTGCTTTTAATAGAGTGGTTTGTGACACAAAAGACAGATGCCAAGACACAAATCAAACTTTGCAGGTGTGAGGGGTGCCCAATTCTTCCACTGCAGAGAGCTGTCTCCTTCTACTGCTCCCCTTCTTCCACTGCAGAGAGCTGTCTCCTTCTCTCACCGCTCAGTGAGGAGTCTGAGCCTTGCTGCATCTGTATGGGTGAGGCGCGCTGCATGAGGAGGAGATAGCTGTGCTGCTTCCTGAGTTCCTGTGCCACACAATGAGTGTAGGTGGAAAGCATTCCAAGTTTTCACATATATATAAGATCTCTATATATCTACATTCTTATGGCTTTTATTATTATTTAAAGCCTAGGAAGAAACTGCTTTTACTGCTAGGACAATTCATTTTCTAGTCTAAATAGCTCTCTTTGCCAGAAATCATTCCAAAGTGCAGAAGAAAGAGGATAAAATTATTTTGGTGTCTGATCTAATGCTCAACGTGGCAGGACTATGAGAGCTGTCACGGAGTCTGTTGTTGCTTCACTCTTCCAAGTTTGTCTACATCATGAAAAGAGTTTCACAGAGGAAGCAAAAGCTAAGTGGAGAGTTTAAGCTTTAGAGAAAGCCATTGACAGTGTCATTGTCGTAAGAGCCAGTGTTAGCTGTCGGTTTTGAAGGACAAGAGGCAGTGACCTGGCAGCAATCTTGTTTGGGACTAGCAGTGAAAGATCAGTTGTGTTGAACCTGCAGGGCTTTTTCTTGTTTCTCTGCAGAATGGTTTTCCATCTCCAGCAATTAGAAACTGTGCTTTAAAAAGATCACTCTGCCATGTCTAAATAAAACAAGGCTGAGGCCAAGGTAGGCTCCAAGTAGGATAAGCCTTCACTGCAGAGAAGGATGATCAAACCCAGAAGTAATTGATTCTGGATCAGGCAGTGGCCAGACTGTCTTGAGTGTAAGCACCAGTATGTCAAGGCCATTATTTTGCTGCTGCGTTAACAGCTCAGAAGAGAGATGTTGAGGTACCGGAATGTGTCCAGAGAAGGACAATGATGCTGGTGAGGACCTTGGAGCACAGCCCTGTGAGGAGAGGCTGAGGGAGCTGGAGGTGTGCAGCCTGCAGAAGAGGAGGCTCAGGGCAGACCTCATTGCTGTCTACAGCTACCTGAAGAGAGGTTATAGCCAAGTGGGGTTGGGCTCTTCTCCCAGGCAACCAGCAACAGAACAAGGGGACACAGTCTCAAGCTGTGCCAGGGGAGGTCTAGGCTGGATGTTAGGAGGAAGTTGTTGGCAGAGAGAGTGATTGGCATTGGAATGGGCTACCCAGGGAGGTGGTGGAGTCGCCATGCCTGGAGGTGTTGAAGCAAAGCCTGGGTGGGGCACTTAGTGCCATGGTCTGGTTGACTGGCTAGGGCTGGGTGCTAGGTTGGACTGGATGAGCTTGGAGGTCTCTTCCAACCTGCCTGATTCTATGATTCTATGATCTGAAAACTATCTGCTTGAGCCCAGAGAAGCACCAATCAAGCAGAGCTCTCTGGTGCAGGTTCAAGCAGGAGGAGCTTGTCTGCTGGGCTGAGCATGAGCAGCTCCTGGTGTCCAGCTGTAACTGAGGAGGTTTGCCTTTGCTTTTGTTGGTTGAAGGCTGCTGTGCTGTGACAGCTTCTGTCCTCAGGTACGGCTCCGTGCCGTGCTCTGCACTTCACAAACATCAAATATTTGAATTTGCTGTCTGGAAAACTTTGGAGATGGTTAGACTCATTCTTACCCAGTGACACATGAAAGACATTTAATGGTTTAATGGTTTTCTCAGTGTCAAAATATAATTCATGTGTTTATTATGGGATGCACATGTTGAAAATTTCCTGTCTTTGCCTGAAGCTGTTCACAGACAGGGTTTGTGTTTCAGGAAGAGGCACTGCTGCTGCTCCCTGGGTGAGCACTGCAGGTACATGTCTGGCTGCCTTCTGGCATCACTGCCACACAGGAGCTGGTGGTTGTCTAAACACTTCTGTAGTTCACGTCCCACTCTGGTGATGGCTTGGCCCTGGCTGGACACCAGGTGCCCACCAGAGCTGCTCTATTGCTCCGCTCTTGGTTGGACAAAGGAGAAAACACGAACTGAAAGGCTTGTGGGTTGAGAGGACAGGGAGATCCCTCAGCAGCTACTGCCTCAGGTGAAACTGACCAGAATCGGGGAACATTGATTTGTTATCCATCAAATCAGAGTAGGGCAATGTGAAAACAAATCTCACAGCACTTTCCTATCACCCTTCCCTTCTTCCCAGGCACAACTTCACCCACAGTTTCTCTGCCTCCTCCCTGCAGCAGGCCAGGGGCATGGGGAATGGGAGCTGTGGTCAGTTCACAGAATCAACCAGATTGGAAGAGACCTCCAAGATCATCCTGCATATTTTCTCTGCTGCTCTTTCATCCTCAGGAGGAGTACTCCTCACATTCTTCTCTTGCTCCCTTCTCTTGCGTGGGTCCCTTCCAGGTGGGATTGTCCTTCAGCAAAAGACTGCTCCATCATGGGTCCCTTCCACGGGGTCACAACTCCTTCCAGCAGACCTGCTCTGGCATGGACTCCTCTCTCCATCGGTCTGCGTGTTCTGCCAGGAGCCTGCTCCAGTGTGGGCTCTCTATAGGGTCACAGCCTCCTTTGGGCATCTCCCTGCCCCAGCATAGGGTCCTCCCTGTGCTGCCCACAACGGTCACTCCATGGGCTGCAGGGGAACCTCTGCTCTGTCACCTGGAGCAGCTCCCCCACCTCCTCCTTGGCTGACCTTGGTGTCAGCAGAGTTGTTTCTCACCTATTCTCTCTTCTCTGGCTACAGTTGCTGTTGTGCAGAAGCTTTTCCCTGTTATTAAATATCCTATTCCAGAGGTGCTACAGCCCCTGTTGATGGACTGAGCCCTGGACAGTGATGGATCATTCTTGGAGCTGGCTGACATTGACTCTATTTGTCACAGGGAAAGCTTCTAGCAGCTCCTCACAGAAGCCACTCTGAACCCCCACACACACTCCCAAAACCTGGCCACACTACTCCAGTGCAGCTGTCTGGTGTGAATTACTCACTCTGATTTTCTTTGCTCTCTACAGTTCCCTCCCTGAAAGGAGGTTGGTGTGAGGTGGGGCTTAGTCTCTTCCCTCAGTGAACTCTAGTGGTAGGACAGCAGAAAGTGGCCTCAAGTCACACCAGAGTAGGCTCAGATTCTGCCTAGGACAAACTTCTTTGCCGCAAGAGTGGTCATGCAGTGGAACAGGCTGCCCAGGGGGCTGGTGCACCGTCCCTGCAGGTATTCAAAACATGCATAGATGTGGCACTTCAGGAGGCGGTTTGGTGACCATGGTGGTGCTGGCTTGCTGGTTGGGCCTGATGATCTTAGAGGTCTTTTCCAGCCTTAATGATTCTAGGATTCTATTCTGTGCTGTCATATGAAACAAAGCAGTGAGGTGAAATCGGCAGAGGTAAAATTCATCCCTGAGCATCCCGAGGTCCATAGCAGAGTCTTACTAAGAGAACAGTTCCAGCTGGGGAAGACTCGGAAGACACAGCAGCTATTATTAGCAAGCCTGCCTCAAAAAGGTGTTTATTTTAGTCGTGTGTGACTCATCCTTATTCTTACATAAAAGACAAGACAAAATGCAGTTCACTGCCTCTGGCCACTAATCAAAGTGCTGGCAAAGCCTGCCAGTGCTTGCTGCTTCTTTGTCTGGCTTTTTCATCTGTCTTGCCACACGGCAGCAGAAGAGGAAATAAGTGGCCACAGTTTATTGTTTCTATGACTATTATCTAGGAAGCTTTTAACTAACACAGCATCCACAGTGCTAACAGTTGTGGAGCTGTGTAATGCTCAGCAAGGGCTTCATCCTTTGCTGCTTTTTACTTAGCTGCCATAGTCTTGTATTAAATCATGGCTTTCGGCCACCTTAGATCTCCTGCAACCTTCCAGATGGGCTACAGTCCTGTCAAAGAGCATTCTTCATCTGTTCTTGATAAACTGTGAGGTAACCCTGGGGTGAGTCAGATAAAGAAATAAATCCAGTTATGCATAGTAAAGTGAGGGTGTTCTGTGTTCTTCAGCAAGCTGAGGGCCAGCAGTGGGGTTGCGGGATACAGAGGCAGCTCAGAGGCGCTTCAGTACCAGGCAGCCTGCTGCTCTGAGGGCAAGGCTGCCCATCTATCTTTACAGCACGTGGCACCTGGCCTTAAAAAACATGAAGAAGGGAAAAAAAGTCAAAGCAGCACAACTGCTTGAAGGCAAAATGATTGCAACTCTTCCACTGAAAACAAAAAGCGAAGAGAAGGTAATTGATAACTCCTCGAGTCCCACTTGGTAGTTAATGATTTCCCAGTGGCAAGGTTTAATGGGACTTTGCTGATGCTTGGAGCTGTGATGAATGCAGCATTCTGGGCCTTGAACAAAATTAAATGTGATTCAACTGCACTTCCTGCTTACGAGGCAAAGCAGGAGGTGAAAGTATGAAATGTAGGACTTCTCCCCATACTGACTTGTAATGAGCCTGCTGCTTCTTGGCCAGATGGAGGGAAACAGCCTCTGTTTTTTTAATCATAACCTGCAATCCATCCTTCCTTTCTATTTTTGGCATGAAAAGAATTGCCATGTCACCCTCTTATTTAGGGATATTTCTGCCTGGCTGAAGACAACAGACTCTGGCCTACTTACCAGTGATGCTTGCTTAGCTTAACTCCTTGGTGCTAGAAGAAATGTACACCTTGGGGCTTACGTCCGAAGGTGAGGGAAGGAGCCTGCCCTAATGAAAGATGTCCCTGGCCATGGTGTTGGGGTGGGACTGAGCAACATCTAAAGGTCCCTTCCAACTCAAACCATTCTAGGATGCTGTGGCTCCATGGTGAGGATTATTTCTTTTGGAGGAATGTTGGAAATGTATTAGAAGGTAAACTGAGAATCTGATGCTTTGAGGAGCCTGCATCAACTTTGATCTAAACCAAAGTGACTTTCAGAGTTCTTGTGTCCACACAACTTTCTACATGTGGAAGTTCTGTCTGTCTTGTGGGGGTCAGTCTCTTCTCCCAAGTAAAAAGTGATAGGACAAGTGGAAATGGCCTCAAGTTGCATCAGGTTCAGGTTGGATATTAGGAAAAATTTCTTCCCCAAAAGGGTCGTCAAGACCTAGAAGAGGCTGCCCAGGGCAATGGTGGAGTCCTCATCCCTGGAGGTGTTTAAAAGCCAGGGAGGTGTGGTACTGAAGGGCATGGTTTGGTGGTGACCTGGCGGTGCTGGGCTGACAGTTGATAAAAGTCTCCTCCAACCAAAACAGTTCCATGCATGAGCTATCATTTGGCTTGAGTCTGGAAGAACTGTTGTTGTATTTGCTATCCATAGACAAGGGTCAACTTCCCAGAGAGTCTGTGCTACCCTTTGGAAATAAAGCTTGCCAGGAAAGAGTTTATCCAAGATCTTTCTCTCCTGAACACAGCAGCTCAGCTTGTTAAAACATCTCAGCATCCCTAGGGTGACTTTTTAATCTGAAATTCATCTTTAAGAATGATTGAAAGTCCTTGGCCTTTAGAGTGGGGGTTTTGTTGTTGAAGCAAAGAGTTACTCCATAAGCCAAGGGTAACTTCTTAAAATGCATTGTTAATGCTGGTATGGGAAGCAGAGTGCAGGTGATGGAGACCTGCTACAGTCACAGCACTTAGCAACAGAAAAGGGGGAAAAGGGGAAGCAGTCTGCATAATGAATAATGCAAGGAGCACGTAATTCACATTCTTAGTCTTTCACACAGAAATGCATCACTTAGGAGGGACATATGGCCCTGCAGCAGCCTGGAGAACACTGGGGAAACAGAAAACACTCAGGTGAGGTGGGTCCAATGTATGTAAAATGACTCAGGTGAGGTGGGTCCAATGTATGTAAAATGACTTTATGGTGGCCCATCTGTGTGGCAGTGGATTCAGCAAACGAAAGGAAGAAGTCTCCGGTTATAGAGCAGCAAACAGCAAGGTGTGCATTCCCTAGCTAAATTAAAGCCTGCGCTGGGATGACTCTTTCCACATTTACAGCCTTACTTACAGTCTCTTTTAGCTCTAAAATGCAGATTGCGTGTGCCCACTTAATAACTGGGAGCTACATATCTGAGGGTGTCTTTGATTCACCTCTGCAAACATGAGTGTACTGCTGGTAGCTTTCCCTTTCCCTGGGCAGTGGGGGGTGCAGGGGGCAGTGAAGAGTGTCTGGACTCTTCAGAATATCAGTAATAAAGCCAAGGAGAGCTCTGGTCACAGAAGGGCAGGAGGAACCCTTCTTACTCTCACTGTAAGATGGGAATGTGCATCAAGGAAGAAGTTTTGCAGTCACATTGTCACATTTATCCACCTCTTGCAGCAGATGACTGCCTACTTACTGCCTGGATCTGATGGTGCTGGTGCCATCAGGGCACAAACCCATCCTGCTTGTGATGGCATTTTGAGAACTACTTTGAGCACCTCCAGCAGCAACCTGTATGTGTCATCCCTGACCGCAGCCCTCTGTGTTTAATGTCAGCAGTGTGGGTGCAGACATTAACACTGGGCATGGCCTGCTGAGCTGGCACCGAGTCTATGAAGTGACTGAAATGTGCTGACGTGGTGCTAATGAGCCCGAGGGCAGCCCCGTGCTGGTGTGACTGCGCTGCTGGCAGCGCTCAGGCTCTGGCTCTGCGCGGTGCCAGCCGCATCACCGAGGCATGCCCACTGCTCCCTGCCAGCTCAGGTGCAGCTTTCCTTTCTCTGTGCCAGACAGGTCCTCAGAATAAATTATAGTGAGGTAAAGGACAAAATGCCCTTCAGTATTTTACAATCAAAAGGAGAGGAACAGGGACATTGTTTGTGGATAGGATGGTAGATGGCATCACCACATTAAATAGAGATGTCAGGAGTGCCCCTCCCATGAAAGCCATGAGGCTCATGGGGACAGCACAGGAATTCAGGAACACCTGAATATTTGCCCTAGCCTCGACACACAAACCCCATGAATTTTGCCACTGAGTTTTGCCAGGTTTGGAGAAAATCAGCTTCTGAATTAAATGTTGAAGTGAGTCTCTGCAGGACCATACCATTTCCAACTCTTTCCTTCTGAGCAGGAACGCTGAGGAAGAACTTCCATGGGAACATGAACAGAGTTGCCTTAAAGGCTTTCTGTTGAGATGAAGTTGAAATTGGAGCCAGGTTGATGTTGAGCAAACCGAGTTGTTTTCCTGGTCCATCGTCCTTTTGTGTCACTTTTCTACAGCCCTTCCCTGGTACCAAGAGTGACCCTTTGATGGACTAAACCCAGGCTGTGTGGGATCATAGCTGCTCTTCCTCATTTAGAAAACATTAAGGACTAATTAACAGCATCTTTTGTTGGCTTTAGTTAGTTAGCTTTAAAATGCTGCCTCGGAACATCATGGGATTTACAGCTCCCATGCCTATTACCAGAGTTATTTGGGGCAGATCTATCCATTGTCAAATGCACATCTGCATTTGTCTGCATTCCTCTGGACAAAATTTGGCTTCTTTGGTAAGAACCATACTGCCCCTCAAGCAAATCGTACAGCTGTGTGTGAAGGGAAGGGCATCATCAACCTCAGGTTGCTAGTTCAGGCAGGATGTATTTAGAATGTGCAACAATGTTTGTAGTTTCAGCAGCTCTCAGGAGTTTGGGGTTGGGATCAGGAATCCTCTTCACTCCACAGAGAGATGCTGCAGACTGACAGGCATGGCATAGTGCAGCCCTGCGGCAGAAGGAGTTCTGCTGTCACAGGCTGGGGCTATTCCAGCTGCACTGTCTGTGCAGCACTTGGGGCGCACCTTAGCATGAGTGAGTAGCACACATGAAGGTTACTTTGTGCAGCAAGTGTCTTAAAACTGAAGCTTTCCTCTTACCATAGCAAGACTTTAGGATCTAAATCACATTTTTAGTGGTTGTCTTGGAGCCTAAAAGAACTCGCCTAGAAATCAATTAAAAACATCTCAGGATATGCTAAAATTGTCCCTCTGCTACGACCTGCCTGACTTGACAATGTCAGTAACAGGGGAAAAGCTGATTTAGGTCAAGGCATTTGGAGAGAAATCGGTTGTGATTCTACTGCAATTTGGGCAGTTAAGCAAAGAGGCTGGGATTAAAAACAAACAAACAAAAGAAAAGATCCCGTTCAGAGAGAACCACTACTCCCCCAAAGTCATGTAAATGTGTAGGTTAGCCTGGTGAGTGTACCTGCTGCTCACAGCTCTGCATGTGAGTGTGGCACAGGGCAAAGCCATGTGAGCAGCGTCTCACTAAAGAATTGTTCTTGCCAGCTCTGAAATGAAACCAGCAACTACTGGGGGGATTGCTTGATGTGTGTTTGGCAAAGCACAGAGTTCTTTTTCCCAGAGACATCTCTAGCATGTAAAATTCACATGCTCTAGTAAATGAAAGTAGTAAATGTTCCCTGGCGTGGTGGCTGCTGGCATGGATGGAGCAGTGTACTGCCATGCAGCTAACATCAGCCTCCTAAGCAGGGCAGCTGCATCTGTTGTTTCTCCTGGAAGTGGTCCTTGGCCTATGCTGATTCCCAAATCCTGCAGTGGGTCTGGTCAGAGTGCCCTTGCAGGCGCTGGCCAAGCAGAATTTAGTAGCCCAGCAGGGAGCTCGGTGCTCAGGAAGGTGGCCAGGTTGCGGTGCGTAACTTGCCATCTGTGCCGCCACCTGGAGCAAGTGTTTGACTGGCCCGTCACTGATGATGATGGTTTACGGTTAAGCTTTGGCACATAAGTCACTCCAGCACCTTGAGTAGCCCTATCTCCTTTGCAGTGGGATGTAGGTTGCCAAGTACTTCAGGAATATGAGCTGCTAAGTCTCACTGAAGGCATCCATTACTGGTGGAACACTGCAACAGATTGTCCAGGGAGGTGCTGGAGCCCCCATACCTGGAGACATTTAACATCAGGTTTGATGTGGCTCTGAGCACTCTGATCTACTAGATGATGTCCTTGCTGACTGCAGAGGGGTTGGAATCATGACCTGTAGAGGTCACTTCCAACCCAAACCTGGAGTCATGGGGGAGGCATTCTGGAGCCCCCAACAGAAGAAGGATATTGAACTGTTAGAGCGAGTCCAGAGGATGCTTAGAGGGCTATAGCAGCTCTGCTGTGAGGACAGGCTACAAGAGTTGGGGCTCTGCAGCATGGAAAAGAGAAGGCTTTGGGGAGACTTCCAGTATCTGAAGGGGGCTACAGGAAGGCTGGGGAAGGACTATTGACAAGGTCTTGTAATAACAGGACAAGGGGTAGTGGGTTTAAACTGACAGAGGGGAGATTCAAACTAGATGTTAGGAAGGGGTTCTTTAGAGTGAGGGTAGTGAGACACTGGCACAGGTTGTGCAGAGAGGTTGTGGTTGCTCCCTCCCTGGAGGTGTTCAAGGCCAGGTTGGATGAGGTCTTGAGTGACCTATTCTACTGGGAGGTGTCCCTGCCTATGGCAGGGAGTTGGAGATGGATGAGCTTTGAGGTCCCTTCCAACCTAAACCACTCTAGGATTCTACGATTTATCTCAGGTTCAAGGGTAGAAGACAAGTGTGGCTTTTGGCTGCAGGCACGGGGAAATGCTGTGTCTCTCCACAGTGTCTCTAAGTTTTGATTCTTTGCATAAGAATTTGGTTGACAATTAAAGTTAATTCTCCAACACTTAGTTAGAAAGCAATATAATTTAAATGGGAAGGGATTTTCATAACATTTGGGGTTTAAATCCAGGCTTCACCTTCTGGAAGCACCAGTCATCTCTGCCTTTCTGAGCCTGGCACTGTCGGCCCTTTCCATTCGTCTTTTGTTGTACATACCGTGTCTTTTTTGAGCTTTCCTTGCTTGCTTTAGGCTTAATTCACAGGCCTAAGTATTTGTCACAGGATTAAGTTTAGTGAGAATCTGCTTTTAGTTTGGGTTTGTTTTTTTTCAATATGACGCACAGAGAAGAGAAGCAGCAGGTAAACAAGTCTGGCAGATGACCACTGTTGCAGGCGAGGCTGGCTCCTGATTGAGGAACCTGTCCTCTGCACTTGGGCTTCATTTGTCTCCTTCTCCTCAGTGTCTGTGTTCCGTTTTGTGGTGTGTTCATCTCAATAATGCACTTCTGATAGCTTGCTGCATTTTCAAATGGCTGTGGAGCTGTTCAGTGTGCTCCTAAAATATCAGTGCCTAATGGCGCTGATTCATCCCATCCACCACCCAGCTAACTTCTCTTTGGGGAGCAGGCACTTTGAGTGCTAACTTCAGGTGTTGAAAGAAAGGAGAAGGTAGGTTTGGGTCCTGTTGGCAACTAGAAGGAAAGAATTGTTTCAAAGGAGTGTTTTCCTCTTGTTTTGATAGAGAATTTGACTGTGGAACAAACATTTCCAAAGGCCAGGCTGTGTCATCTTGCTGCTGCTGCAGGCACTCGCAGACTAGGAGCAATGCAGAAGGCAAAGCCCTGCTCAACTGCTTTTGCCTTCTGCTGCAGGGAGATTGCCTCGGGACAAGCGTTCTGTGTAGGCTAGGTGGAGCCACTTTAAAGGCCAGAAAATTTCCTCGTGCCTCATGAGTCATCAGATCATACAAAAATAGATTTTCACTTCCAACTATTTACAAATAAAATCAAACTTAATGAAAGCTTGGTTGATCCTTATTCACTATGACAAAGTGCTCTGAGGAGTCTGCTGTTACCCTTCTCTGGGGCTTGTTTGCTAGCCAGAATGCATTGTTTCCTCTTAACAGAGAAGCTTTTTGCACTCATACTCTTGCTTGAGATGAGAAAAAGTCATTCTGTGTGGATAGTAAGTGAATCAGAATGTTGCTTTTGAAGTGGTAGCAAAAAGGCTTATTACAAATGAATGAAGTTGCTCTTATAAACAAGGTCGTTTTGTTTAGAGAGCACTGCCAAATTTGTCCTGTGGTGCTCTTGACTTCTGGCTGCTTTGAAGCTGTGGAAGGCTTTGCGTTGGCGGCCGGTGTCTGCCCTGCTAGTTGCCAGCATCAGGGGGTTGTGCTTTTACAAGGTAGGACAAGGAGGATTTCTATTGTTGGTCTTCTGGATGAATCTGGTGACTTCTGACACTCCTCAGGAAAATCAGATAGCAGAGTATTGTCATAGAATCAGAGAGTCATTAAGGTTGGAAAAGCCTTCTAAGATCAAGCCCTACCATCAGCCCACCACTGTGGCCATGAAACCATATCCCAGAGGGCCACATTGATGCATTTTTGGAACACCTCCAAGGATGGGGACTCCACCAGCTCCCTGGGCGGCCTGTTCCAGTGCTTGACCATGACTGATTTTTGTCAAAAAATCTGTCAGGGTTTTCCTGGGCCTTGGTGGCTGATGGTTGTTTGGGTACGTGGTGGTGGGTTAGGTGTTTTCCCCTTCTCCAGACTGTTGAACCAAAGCACAGGCTTACAGCTCTCAGGCTGAACTGGGATTTTTAGTGCAGTGTTTAGATGCAGGACTCAAGGAAGAATAATTCTGAAACAAAAATATGGAATTCTACCCAGTCTTCTTAAAGAAGCAGAATAGTTAAGACTGGATTGAATATAAAGAGTTGGTAAGCAGCTAGAACAAACTGCATCTGCCATTGCAAGTGATGCACTCGAAGCAAGATCTGGGAGCTGACTTTCACACCACATACCTGGAGCTCAGGAGCCATTCTTTGGAGGTGGGGAGCAATCTGTTGCTGCAAACAAGGTGCCTCCTCTGGACTGCATCTTTCTTTAACTTTGGTCATTCCAGTTTATTCCTTGCTGATAGGTAGTTCCAAATGTCACTTGATGTGGTTGGTTATTAAACTGCACATTTCCACGCTTGTGGCAGCAGTCCTAGAATGGTAGAATCACGACTCTTTGGGGGCTGGTTTTCTGTTTCAGAAGTCTGGCATGAAGCGTGGATGTTCTTTTGGCAGCCCATAGGAAATTGCAGTGTGAGCAGTGCAGCTGGCAGTTTTCTCACCTAGGGTGGCACCCCACTGATGTTGCCAAGTTCCTGCTTTGGCTGGATGAGAGGTGTTTCCTACATTTCTAATACATAAGCCACGTTGGCATGTGAGCTTGATTGTTCTGCACATGCTGAGGCATTTCTTAAGGCCAAACTTCACTCTTGTCTGCAGGTATAACTATGGCAAAATGGTCCCCAGGCATATATTGTTTCTTCAACATATATGGTTCTTCATTCAATAGTTAATGAGCATAAAGTTAATCAGATGAGGACTTTGGTGACTCAAAGGATGCCTTTCTGTGGTGTGGGCAAACAGCAGCCAAATGATCCAGTGGTCTTAGAGCAGCAAACGCTGCCACACTTGGGCCTGCCCGCAGGCTCCGTGGGTCTGTGGTAACAGATGAAGAGACTTGTCCATGCAGACAGTAGTGCATTAATGGGTGTTGAAGCACAGACCCACAGCCCTCCCCAGTGTCAGTCATGGAGACAGGCATCAAGTGAAATGCACTGCAGAAGGTGGCATGGTCTGTGCGGTTGGAAAACTGAGCTGGAGCTGTTCCTGCTGAGGTTTCTGTTTCTCTTTGTGCTCTTCCATGAAGGCAGGGAGAGTGTTGCATGCCAGAATAAGGACTGTTGGCTCACATTTGATTTATCTCTTTGAAGCTCTGTGCTGTAGCTCTTATTGCCTTGCAGCCTGTGTCTCTGAAGAGCAAAATGATTGCCTGCAAGTCTCACTCTGAAGGCATCAATCTTTTACTCTGGTTTCCTCTAGCTTTGTATAACAAATGTCAGCACAGGCATCCCTACCTAACTATTCCAGCAGTTTTGACAACAGGGTACACAGCCTCCAAAAAACACTTCTAAGCAATTCCAAGTTTTGAGGCAGCCTGGATAAGGCTAAGGTGACTTTAAGAAAGAATTGCCGCTATCTGCTGTGAGTTCAGGTTTTTCTGCATCCAGAGAAACCCACAAGCAATGCAGTTTTTCACTGTTTCTGGTGCAGATGCCGTTTCTGTGTGGGAGGAGGAAATCTGGTTTATCTGTACTTGATGGCAGCACATTCTGTCCGTGCAGCTTCCTGATCTCTGCAAAGGTTTGAGCTGAACACCACTGACATGGACAGAACTTAGCAGTTGGTGTTCCTTGCGTTATGTTTCATCTGAAACATCCAGAGGATTGTGGGCAGTAGGGTGAGAGAGGGGATTCTGCCCTTTGTCTCTGCTCTGCTGAGACCTCACCTCCAATCCTGTGTCCAGTTCTGGTGTCCCCAGCAGGAGGAGGACACAGAGCTGCTGGAGCAAGTCCAGAGGAGACCACAAAGATAATCCAAGGGCTGGAACATCTCTGCTGTGAGGACAGACTCAGGGAGCTGGGAGTGTGCAGCCTGCAGAGGAGGAGGCTTCAGGGGGACCTTGGAGCTGCCTGCCAGTACCTGAAGGCATCCTGCAGGAAGGCTGCAGAGGGACTTTTCCTGGGGGTGTCTTGGGATAGGGCAAGGGGGAATAGTTTGAAACTGAGGCAGAGCAGGGTGAGAGTGGAGCTAAGGAAGAAGTTCTTCAGTGTGAGGGTGATGAGAGTCTGGCACAGGCTGCCCGGGAAGGCTGTGGCTGCCTCCTCTCTGGGAGCGTTCAAGGCCAGGCTGAATGAGGCCTTGAGCAACTGAGTCTAATTGAGAGGTGTCCCTGCCCATGGCAGGGAGGTTGCAGTAGATACTCTCTGAGGTCACTTCCAACCTGAGCCATTCTGTGATTAATTCAAGTTGCCTGCCTGCTGTGTGCTTACCTAATGAAATGGAATTCTCATAGAGAGATCTGTATTTTGATACATGCTTTAGAATTCCTCCCCTAGTACCCTTCAATGCAGGGTCTTAAAATAGAAGGGCTCAGCCTGCTCTCTGCTTCCTGTTGTAAACACTTAGCAAATGGTTCATTCAGAATTCACATAAAGGTCTATTGTCTTCTCAGCTCTTGCATAATGCTGCTGTACTCCAGATTTTAAGCAGGATATATCTTTAGTGTTGAACAGCCTCATGTTTATAAAGTGTTGCATATGGAACTGTGTAATTGGAGTCTGAAGCATTTAATCACTTCACAGGTCAGAGTGCAGCTGAGGAGTGCTGTCCAGGGAGCTGATGGAGTCACTGTCCCCAGAGGTGTTCAAGAAACGTGGAGATGGCACTTTAGGGTATGGCTTAATGGCCACAGTGGTGTTGGGTTGATGGTTGGACTCAAGGATATTGAAGGTCTTTTCCAACCAAAACAATTCTGTGATTCCCAGGCTGTAGTCAGGAGAGCAGCGGTAGGAATAATGCTGCCTTTGGCTTCCTCTGCTCTCCATCCCCATCCCCGTGCTCCCATTCGGCTGCTTGGGTGCAGTTGTGAGTGAGGCTCCTCCATGAGCTAGCTCCAGGAACAGGCCTAGCTAGAGGTGCAGTCTGCTCAACCCGGAGCCAATCTTTTGTGCCACCCTGCAGGAGACTGCCCCGGAGGAGCTGCAGGGTGCAGCAGTGCTGACCAAAGCCAGCAGAGGTGGATGACTATGGACATGGCAGAGACATGAGGAGAGTGCAGCTCTGGTTGCAGCAGTTCAGCAGTTTTGGATTTTCATGCATGCTTCCACCTGTGAAGGGCAGATATGGTAGAGGAGTTTCATTAGGATATGGGTGACCTCCACTCTGTTATTTTTGGCACCCTATTTCTGGTGCTGGCTGTATACCACCAGTTATAGGCTGTGACAGCATCTGAGAACAAACTAAACTTAAGAGGCTAGTTCATGAAATGAATGCTGAGATATTCTCTGTTGCACTTCAAGCCTCATTTTAATTTTACTGAATTTTAAATTAGAATTTATTTTTTAAAGCCTTGGGATTTAAAAAAAAGAAAACTTAGTTACCAGTTTACCTTCAAGGGAAAAAATGAGCATGTGTGTGAGGTATCAGGTACTACTGGGACTCAGATGTGCAAAACAAGTGCATGCTGAAAAGCAAAAGGAGCAGCAAGTACAGTGTGAACGAAATTAGGGCAAAGGGTGAGGTGCATGCCAAGTCCAACCTCTGTGATTAAATTAGGCCAACCTCCTCTGAAGAATCCTTATGACCCAGACAGATGACGTATTTGGCTCTTGCATGCTCTTGAGTTATCAGAACAAAAGAGGCAGAAAAGAAAAAATATTTGATAAAGAAAAGAGATCAAATCTGAAGCTGTGCCCAGGCTCTCTTCCTGGCTCTGGACCAAACTGTGCCCAGGCTCTGTACGCGGACCTTCAGTGCTCTTTCCCTAGTGCAACCTTCCTGTCTGATAGCTCCCCTGAGCATGCAGAAATGGAGAACTGGTCAGGGGCCACCCAGACCACTGCATGCCTTCTGTTCAACTTTGGCATTCCCAGACCACTAAATATCCAGTGAATATAAGTCACGTTCTGTGAAAACAGCTTAAAATATCAAGAGGAAATGGCTTCAAGTTGCACCAGGGGAGGTTTAGGTTGGAGATTAGGAACAGTTTCCTTGCAGGAGTGGTCAGGCACTGGGACAGGCTGCCCAGGGAGGTGGTGGAGTCCCTGCTGGGGTTCAAGAAACCTGTGGCCATGGCACCTGGGGACATGGTTCGGTGGCCATGGTGGAGCTGGGTTGGTGATTGGACTGAATGATCTTAGAGGCCTTTTCCAACCTTAGTGGTTCTATGCTGATATCCCAGTTAGGTGCAATATTGTCCTGAGGGCTCCTTGGAAATGGGAAATTCTTCAGCTGTGTGTGTGAGAGCAAACCAGATGTGCACAAATCACTTGATTTTGTTTTCCCTAAGAGAAGTTCTGAGGTGGCAAACTGCCACCTCTTGCACCTGAAAGCCATTGGGCCAGTTCATCCTAAGTGTCATTTAACTGATTGCGGTGCACTGCAGTTCAATCAGCTGCAATAAAGTTAATGGAATCTCTCCTAGGAAATGTGACTGAAACCAGATGATTCAAAATAGTCACAGATACTGATTAATGGGGACAATTATTTTTAATAGGAATGAGTCCAAGTAATTGAGTGATGTTTAAATGTGCTCCGTGAGGGAGCCTCAGGAGGTCTGGAGTTCCTTACCCACACTGCTTTCCCATTAGATACAGGTATGCCAAATGCAAAAGTTTAGATTAAAATGCTAATTGAACGTGGTTCCACCTTTCAAACCACAGCATGGCTCGGAGACAAACAGCAACCTTCAGCTCTGCTGCTCCTCTTGCATCAAAGGGGTTTGCCTTTGACCTCACCCTTAACCACCGAGAACCTTCCCAAAGCAGTGCTGTCATCTGTGCCGCCTCCAGGGTGTGTGACACGGCAGAAGAGGGCGATTTTCAGGCACCATGTGGGTATCTTACTCCATTGTTGCACTCTTCTAGCAAGGCTGGGCAGCTGTTGAATGCCCTTAATTGAAGTGAGCTGGGGTGAAGAGAAGAAGCTCTGTTAGGTGTGCAGCTGTGTGCTCTGTGTGTGCCGTGGCTGCGTGCGGACGTATGGCCACTTGAGCAGAGTCCACAACTTGGCTCTGGTGGAAAACGGTCAGAGCTTCTACAGCTCTTCACCAACAGCAGGATCAAGTATTTGCCTGCTGAAATCAAAGTCTGGAATGTTTTCCCCTGGCTGTGTGCGAGTACCTATCCAGGTACTCCGTGCTGCAGGCTGGGTGCTGTGGGGAAAGGTGCAGTGCAGACACTTCCCACTTGCAGCTAGTCAGTTATTAGAAGAAAATAAGTTGTGGGGCTCTTGGATCAGACACTGACATGGGTGCAGTGTAGACGAGGTGAAAGCCAGGTGAAGGTCTGACCATCTCTAGAAGCCAGTTTGACTGAAGTTAGGCACGTTTAAAAAGCCAAACCAAAAGTGGCTTTGAAATGCTGTGCAGCTGTGGTGTTCCACTGGGGTTCTGACTCTGTCCTTGCAGGCTCTTAGGGTGCTGGGTTAGCCGGGCTGGCACATCGGTCCCCCCTCAGGTGTTAGCAGAACGAAGGGAGGGAGAGCAGAGTTTGAATTGCTGCTTAGGCTGTCAGCAGTGTGGTATAGGAAGAGGAAAGTCATATGAACAGTCACACACCTAGGGTGGATTTTTTTTTCCAAAAGGTCCTCTTCAGAGGTCCTGGACCTAGCAGAAATACTAAGGACAAGAAGTTCCAAGATGGAGCTTGGCTAAGTGTTGAGAAATAAATTATGTGATGCAGTTGCCATGACAACAGAGGAGTCTGGAGTTTATGATCTGAGATGCCTCTTCATTCCCATGCTTCAATCGGAAATAGATGTTGCTAAATGCAGCGGAAGATTTACAGTGCTGGTGCTACTCAAGGGGATGAAGAGATGCAGGCTAAGGCCTTCCTCAGCAGCATGGCTCAGCTCTCTCCAGGCAGAGACCAGATTGGTGCTGTAGTTCAGAAGATGACAGGTTTGCCACTGAAGGAGAAGTCTGCTGCCTCTCCTGCTGCCCTTGCTGGAAGCCAGCAGCAGGCAGCACACCTTCACTTGCTGTGGGAGCTGCAGGAGAAGGGGCACAGAGAGCAGTGTGGTGCCAGCACGAAACGACAGACCTCGAGACGTATCATCTCCATGGCATGTCTGATACCTTCTTTGCCTTTTCTGATCTGAGTTTATGCAAAGAGATCTGTACTGTGGTGATGCTGCTGATGTGCTGCTGAGGGGCATGGCTCAGTAGTGACCTGGCAGTGAGCTGGCAAGCTGCTCACAGGCTTCATCATTACAGCCTCCATGCATCAAGGCCACCAAGCCAGGCAAGTCTGTGAGGAGGTGGATGGTGCCTTAAGGCCACCAAGCCAGGCAAGTCTGTGAGGAGGTGGATGGCTGTGAAATGCTTTCCGGTGCAAGATTTCAGCTGGCTCTCTGCCCTCCTGGGGGTTTGGGTTGGGCCTCTTAGCTCCACAGGGTGAATGAAGCCTCCAGAGCATCTTTCTCACTAAATTAGATCAAACGGGATGTGGTCAAATGCTAGTAACAGTGAGAGATGTTTAACAGTGAGAGATGTTTAACAGTGAGAGATGTTTAACAGTGAGAGATGTTTGTGTTGGAGATCAGCATGCAGGTGAACTTGCTGTCTGTATTAGTAAGGAATTCCCTATTTTCAAGAATTTTCCAGGCTGTTCAAGGCCTATTTTGGGATCTGCTCAAATAAATGAATAGTTGAAGCTTAGCAGACTGAAGCCATCTGCTTTTTTCTCTTCAGGCTTCATGGCAGGATGTGAATTAACTTGATTTACAGATACAAGTTAACAAACTAGTTTCTGTGGTGCGGTATTCTGTTGTTACCTGAGACACAAACGAAACTCCTCTGCCAGCTTCTTGGGACAACAAATCTGGGAATTGTGGTTGAATGCATTTTGTAAGGACGTAAAACATCACATTCATCAAAACCAGACTTGGGGTTTGGACCTATTAGACTTACATCCTCTGATGGAGCTCTGTCAGCAAGTTCAGTCCTTTCCAGAAATAGGGAAAAGTTTGCTGCAAGAGAATTTGTTACAATCTGCTTTGGACAGGAAGCTTTCTCGGTGGAACAGCCACCTTGATGCTGTTCATGAGCCTGTTGGCAATGCTGGTTGACAAGGAGCTGGTGTGCCCCCGGCTCAAGTGGTGCAAACCCCTTAACGCAGGTGAAGGGTTTGCCAGAAGAGGTGGATTTTCCAGAGGTGCTGGCTGGGGGCTGCCAGGGTGCAGAACAGATCTGGGCAGCTGTTGGCTCTTTTGAAGCGGTTCGGTGGCTACAGAGAGCTTCTGAGAAGCTGATTTGGACTAAATGTGCGTGGGCAGCTGCAAGGTGAACTTAGTCACTGAGAAGTGCTCGTTCTGAGCAGAACTGTTGGGTTGGGTCGGGTCAGCCTAACGACTGCTGGAAGGTGTTTTGCTTTGTTCCTGATGAGGGCAGGTGTAGGCAGTGGAAGGATTAGGATGATGCAGTGGAGAAATTAGGATTTTCTAAGAATCATTATTAATAGAACAAACACTGCAAAGGTCTCTTTCTCTGGTAGAGCTTTTTGTTTTGCACCTTCCTACAGGAAGGCTGCTCTGGTGAATGTGTTCCAGCTCGTGCATCTGCTGTCCTACAATGTGCAGGTTATTTTATTTTTACTTTATTTTAGATTATAACATTGTGTTTATTTTTATTATTATTATTATTGAGTTAAAGTTTTTTACTTTGTGTTTAACCTTTTTGTATGTTTTTTTCTCTTTTTTCTTATTTTATATTTTATTTTATGTCACTTTTATTTTGCAACCCACTGCATAGTTACACATTTCAAAACTTAACCTTTATGCAGCCTGCTGCAATATCCATGCAATCTACCCCAGCACCTTTAGGAAACTCATTAACACACTCTTAAAATAAGTAAATCTCTGTTTTTACACGAGGAAATTTGTCCTTTCCTGTTCTAAATCTGCTCATGTCAGTAGGCCTACTGCATTTATTATGTAGTGCAGAGCCTGTCTGTGCTCAGGGGTTGGCTGGTGGTGGGCATGGGAGAAGAACAGAGACACACACACCCCCCAGCTGCAGCTCTGTCTTTCCAATATTTGAGACGTGAGAGCAGACAGTTTTTGGGGCAGCAGAAGGGCAAACCTCACCTTCAGGTATCGCAGTTTGAGGTCATGCCACCTCTGACCTGACTGCCTATGCAGCTAGTAGCTGCCCTGCAGGCAGTGTGCTGAGGTCCAGTGGTATGCAGCTGGAAGTGTACCTGGCACCACCAGTGTGTGCTTGTCTGTGCCTCTCAGCAGCAGCTCTGTGCCTGCACGACTTAGTCCTTGCTTAGTCCTCTCTCTTGCTGCCTTCTGTTTAAGCTCTTTGCTGCCTTTGGGATTACCTAAAGCAGACCAAGAGAGAAGACAGCTTCTTCCTCCCTCTGTGCTCCCAGCAGTCACCTCAGGCTCAGGGCTCTGGTGTTACCAGGGTGGCAGGGCTGTCTCGAGAGGAGCATCTTTCCCTTTGCAAGGCTCAGGAGACATCTGTTGATGCCATGGGAGTTCACAGATCATCTTGGACACAGAGCAAGACAAATCCATTACCTGATTGATGGTTTGCTCTGGGAGGCCACACCTTCATCTATTCTTGGATAAAGTTTCATGATTCTGATTGGGTTTGGATGTTGCTATGGATAAAATATGCAGCGAGATAAAGCCAGAGTGGTGGACCTGGATGGTAAAGATAGTGACATTAATGACTGTCTATTGTCTTTCTTTCTCGTTTACTGTGTGTCTTTGAATCACGTCTTGAGACTAGGGCCAGAAAGGTTTTGCTGAAGAATATCAAACTGAGTCAGTCAAACAAACTCATGAGAGCTCTGGTGTCTTACTGCTTGTAACCATTTCTGTAGACCTTTAGATCATTACAGAATCAGAGAATCAGTTTGGTTGGAAGAGACTGATACACACATCAAGTTCAGCCATTAACCCAGCACTGCCAGGTCACCATGTCCCTCAGTGCCACATCTCCATTGCTTTGAAACCCCTTCGAGGTGGGTAGTGTACCGCTGCACTGTGGGCAGCCTGGGCCAAGCCTTGGCAACCCTTTTGGGGAAGAAATTGTTCCTCATGTCCAACCTAAACCTCCCCTGGCACAATTTGAGGCCATTTCCACGTGTCCTATTGCTTGCTCCTTGAGACTGACCCCCAGCTCACTCCAGCCTCCTTTCAGTTTCTCCAGCCCCTGCTCCTTCAGCTGCTCCTTGGACTCATGCTCAGTGTTTTATGTATAAAATATTGAAGAAAGGCAGAAGGAGCAGCAAATCTGTCACTGAAATCCTGGATGCTTATGGGCTCCTGCAGCTCTGATGGTACTGCTTGGTCATCATGCTGCAGTTTACCCACTGAGCTGCTGAAGATGAGGAGCTGCTCTGCTGATTTCGTGCTTTTGGTATCAGGTCTTTCTGCAAACTCCTGCACTTCAATAGCCATCAGCTCTGCTAGCAATAGTTTTATTTCTGGGGTGGAAAACCTCTGTGGTACCAGCTTTTGTAAGACGGCCTTTGGAACAAAGCTGCTATAAGCATTGCTCTCCAGGTTCTCTTTCTGAGGCAGCCTTAAGAATGTGCTGCATGTCTTGGCTGCAAGTGCTGAATCTCATTGCACACAAGCATGCTGGCAGGTGGTGTGCTGCAGAAGCTGCTTTGCATCCTGCACGTTTAGCACTTTGCACTACTGTCCCTGGGTTCGATTAATACTAACTGTTGATTTATTTGGGGGCTCTATTTTTTGACAGCATTCAGGGGCTTGCTGGAATCCATAATAGCTGTCAGCCTTAACATTTAACTCTAGTAAAGACAGAGTAGATGCATTCTGTAGGTCTTAATTACAGGAACATTCTCACTGTGGAAAATAATTACCTGGTTGAGGTTTTAATAGTGGAAGGAATTTAGAAATAAATGGATAACTCCATTTGCTAAATGTTTTAGATTAAATTTAGATGCCGTTGGTCCAGATACATAAATATCATATCTTGAAATTAAATACCAGATGCTAAGAAGGTGTAAAATAAAGCAAAACAGCAACAGTCTTCTCCAAATTGATATTCTTTTATATCTTCCACCTACAGAATGAGAGAACTTCATATTTGCCTGCTCAACAGGTTTTGGATGTTTAGCATGTGCTACACCTACATCCTTGAGTGTCAAACCAAAAAAGCATCTCAAAAAGCATCTGAGGCTTATAAGCAGAGCACAGGGGCTCTGCTTTGAGGCTTCTGACCACAGCGTTGTGTTAAAAATAGAGGTGACCCAAGTGTCCTTTCATTGTGATGCTTTTGGTCACAGCTAAAGCCTGAAAAAAGGCAACACTTGATACAATGGACAGGGAAGAGGATTAGTTGTTCTGCTAAGTGCAATAATACTTAATGAGAGATTTTGTGCTGAACTGTAAATTCTTGAGTGTGTGAGGTGCCCAGCCTGTCAGAATAAATAGAGGAGGAGGCTAAAAGCACTTGTTTGGAAAATGACTGCTCATTTGGGAAGGCACTGAGTGATCTCAGTGCAGTGTAACTGAGTTAGTTGGATTTGGATGGAGATCAACCTCCCAGCATGTATTCTGGCAGCAGCTCTTCACTGCTCCTCACTGCCTGTTCTGTTCAAACAGCACATGCAGCACTTGGGGCCGTGCTGCTGCTGTCGTTCCCATTACAGGTGGCTCTCAGTGACTTCTTGGGGATTGAATGAATAAATAAATTACTTCTGTCCATGACTATTTACAGGTTTTTAAGCTTTCTTCTGTCTCAGTGACTCCTGTGGAGAGCTGTGTATGATAAAAACAATGATGTAGCACTTGGAATGACCCAGAGGATATACATTTTAAACTTCTGTCTCACAGCACAGTTTAAAATCCAGTTGGAATGGCCACAGTAGCTGGTCAGGGCTCTTCTGGACTGCCCTGGCCTTTGCTTCCAGAGACTCTCAGAGGGGAAATGCTGGGAAATGAGGAGAGTGCGTAAAAGAAAAGAATGTTTCTTGAACATAAGAGCTTCCTTCAGGAGTGAAATCCTTTGTTCCTTGATGACCTGAAGAGGAAAGCTTCCTAGTGTCTCACTGGTTGTGGTAGAGAGCTTGAAATGCACATAAAGCTGTGTGGATAATAGTCATGAAAAATGGGTTTCATTTCACAAAATATTTTTAATGTCTGAAATGCAGAGTTGCAGCACAGTAATTGCTGGAAATAAAATATGTAAAGGGAAAGATTTGATTGAACTCATTAACTTTTTTTTCCCTTACACTGGTAATTAGAAGGCAATTAGTTAGATATTTCATGAAGAGCTGGCTTTGTTCTCCTGCAGCCGTGCCAGCTCTGTGCTCTTCCTTAGCAATGTGTTTTTATTAAAAGCCAGTCATTAGAGCTTCGATATCCTCCTGGTCTTGCCACCTTCTGTTCCCAAAACTGAACTAATGGAAGTGTTCTGCCTTCGGATCTAAATGACTGCTCTCTTTCTTTGCAGGTTAATAATGAGAATGTAGTGAAAGTTGGCCACAGGCAGGTGGTGAACATGATTCGGCAAGGGGGCAATCACCTAGTTCTTAAGGTGGTCACAGTAACCAGGAATCTTGATCCAGATGACACAGCTAGAAAGAAAGGTACATTTTACTCTTTTCCTAATGGATTCCTTTTTGCTTGCTCCACAGAAATCAGAGCATGGGCACAGAATTACTGGTTTAAGAAACTCTGATTTATATACCTCGCTTTCAAAATTTGAAATTACCTTCTCTTTCTGAAGGGAATTAAATTCTATTGCCTCATGCATCAATATGTGACAGAAATTATGATACTCTCTTGCCACCTTTGTGGGTCTTTACTCGTTTGAAAGTTTGAAGGTGTTGCGGTAAAATTCCTTACAGCATGGAGAGGGGAAAAGCACAAAGAATGCATTCTCTTGTTAATAAATTCCAAACGTGGTTGAGGTGAGATTGACTCCAGTTGAGATCTGTGCCAGACAGGTATTTTAGGAGGGCCCTCTGTAAGAACAACAAAAGTATGCCGCTTCTCTGGTAGAAAACAAGCACTTTTTAATGGGAAAATGCCTCGAGATGAATTCCAAGTAGGGCCCTTGTTTCAGCCAGTAGAATACGTGCACGTAAGCGCAAAACACGCACGGCTCCTTTGCGTGCCACTTGGCTGCTAGCAGGAAGACAGCTGAGTGCAGCATCGTGTGCCACGAAGACTTTGGGAAAGCACTGCCTGGGTATGAAGAGGGAGAAGGGTTTTGTCATTAATTCATATAATAAGATTGGCTTGCTGCCAGAAGAATTTCAGTTTTGCACTATTTCCTTCACCTTAGATCCCCCTGGGTTGCTCAGGTAACAGTTACACGGGGAAGTCATTAGCCCTCATAATTATCATTAAGCAGAGTAGATTGCTGCTGCTAACTGGTGTTCAATGCAGCTCCATCACAGGCATGAAAATCCCTGTTCCTCCCACCAGCTCCTTGGAACTGTCACTCACAACCATCTGGCTCTTCAGTACTCGAGGGCTCCCTCTTTGTCCATGAGTGAAGCTTTCTGTCTGCACTCTGAGTGTTCTCAGCATCTCCTGCTTATTAAAAAAAAAATAAAGCCCCCTGAAGGGCAAAAAGGCAAAATAAATCATGTCCAAACGCTGGCTTTAGCTTGGTTAAATTACTAGTCACACATTTTACACGAACCTTTCGCCTCTGCCTTTTGGGACGTGTCACACTGGCTTTAAATAAAAGTGCTGTTGTATACAACCCAAAGGGGACTTGCTTCTGCAAAAGCAGCCCCAGTTCTCTGTCGTTGTTCCAGAGCTTTCTCTTGATAGCATGCTCTTGGTCCAAAACTTGCACTTTTGCATCTCTTTTGGTGCAGGTTGGCTGCCTGCATTGTTACCTGCCACTTGCCATTTTACTTTGGGAATTGTGCAGAAGGATTTTCTTGCTATCAGCCTCCTTTATGGTGAAGCCAGTGAGAGATGCCCAGCCTCCTCTTACCCAGTGTCAGATACCCAGCCTCACATAACCTATATGGGATACCCAGCAGAAGGGGAATGCTGAGAAATGAGGAGAGTGCTTGTAATAAAAGGATGTGTCTTGAACGTGAGGGGAAGGAGGAAAAAAAAGGAGAGATTAAGAAAGAAAAAATTAAGAATTCTTAATTTTTCCTGTGCCCCAGAGCCGTTTCTGTTTACTGCAGATCTTCAACCTTCCAGCCAACACTGGCATAGTCTTTTCTGATCTTATGCCCTTTCTGACCTCCAGAAATACTGAAAGGACACTAAAACAGGTGCTAGATTTTGGCTTTCTGCTTAATGACTGCCTTGGCATTTAAAGATCGAGTTTATTCTGAGGATCAGCTGTTTTCTGTAGTCTCACTGTAACTATTAGGATAAATCTGAGTCTTCTTTCTTGTCTTTCTCAGATATAAGTGAAAGATGAAGGTAATCTGGCAGAGACTGGCTGGTATCAGGGAGATTTTGAGCTAGGTACATTTCTTAGAAGGAGCGCAACTGCTGTGAGGCACTTTTGCTGGAAAGTCTTTTCTTCCTGCTGAAAAAATAGCAGTGCACAGTTATTTGGCTTTAAATGTTTCTCTGCATCCTGTTACATAAAAGCTTGCTGATGTGTCAAGCAACCTACGCTAGAAGTGGAAACGGTACCAAAATTCAGCCCATGAAAAGCATCTCGGGGTTTTTTCCCTCTGCTTGTAGGTATTGGTGATTGCCTCAGTTAATGGAGCGTGTGCTTTGAAATAAAGATGGGATGGTGCATGTGAGGGGAGAGGGTTGGAGACAAGTGTTGACTTACACTGTCTATCCTTCTGTTTAATCAAAGCCCCACCACCTCCTAAGCGAGCTCCAACCACTGCGCTGACCTTGCGCTCTAAGTCCATGACCTCAGAGCTTGAAGAGCTTGGTAAGAAAGCATTTTTTGACGAGCATGCTGGCATAATAGAACTGTGAAATTAGCTGTAGCTCTATCTCTGTGTATCTGTTAACTGACTAAAATAGCTGCACTGTGTAGAGAGCAGAGAAGGGTTTAAGAATGCTGCATCTCTGGAGAGTTCAGATCTGCATGCCTCGCATGACCGGTTCTTGTTTAAACTTGTGCCTTTTCCTGCTACGCAAGGGAATGTTCAGATATTTATGCATCATCACAGTTTGGCACATCTACTGAAACGTAATGCCATGTCGGATTTTGTTAGCTTTGCTTCCCAGGTTTTCAGTTCATCTAATGTTGTTTTGTTTTAAATTTCTGTGGCCTCTCATTAGTGGACAAAGGTAAGCTGCCAGAAGCTGTTGTTAAAAAGCTGACAGTCTTAAAGCAGCTTCAGCTTCCACTTGTTTTCGTTAGCCTCTGATCTGAAAAAGTGCATATTGTGATATCACTTTGACTCCTGTGCATGATGTCAATGTAGTTCTCCTCACTAACGGTGATAAGAATGTTTAGCATTTGGCCTTTTATTTGCTGACTTTGAGAAATGTGATTGTAGATCCCTTTGCTTGATCATCCCCATTCTAGCTATGCATAATTCTTTGGGAATTGCAATTGACTGTCTAGGAGGGAGGGAGCGAATAGTTCTTTCCTTTCTGTTTTTAATCTGTCAGGGCATTGAAAAAGCAGGATTTCTACAGCTAGACTAACAAATGTTGTGAGTGGCCCAGAGGTACAAAGAGAAGAGCCCTGTGCACATTTCCATTTGGCGTTCAGCAAGCAATAACTGATGTGAGAACCAAATCCCTCCCTCGCTGCAGGGTAACATCATCATGTGTTAAACCCATCTGTCCACTGAACCTTACATCGATTTGAAATGCTTATCTTTTATAATGTTTTTTTTTTATCTCTGGCCTGGATCCATAAGAAGGACCATGAAGAAGAATCAAAGCCACTCGTAGCTCTTTTTTCCCCCCAGAAGTCAGTGTTTCCTGGGGCAGATGGACCCCATCCATCCTTTAGCACTAGAGTCAAGTCGCACAGCTTCAGTGGGAGTTCTTACCAGCAAAGGGGTTCCGAAGTGCTTGCTTCCTTCCCTGTGGCACAGCAACCAAACCAGGACCAAAAGGCAGCAGTCTGGTTATTTAGCGCTATCGGCTTTCAGGCGATGCAAGTTTTCTGTGCCAGGGAGTTCAGGAGCTTGACTAAAGGTTTCAGCAGTTTGTGAAGGCTCCACAACCTAGGGTTGAAATGTTAAATATTATTTCTGAGGCCACTTTTTGGGTCAGGTTTCCTTTCAGAGAGCGCTAAGAGGGTGTTAAATTTCACAGGTTATCAGCAAACTTTGCCAAGGGGACAGGAATACTTAGGATACTTAGGCACCATTCCCCCTCTTCATTACCCCCTTCTGCAAATCTCTTTCAAACTGGGGATATTCTTCCATTTCTCTTTGCATGCTGCTCTTAAGGCAGAGAGAAGCAGCACTAGGGGAAAATAGTTTATGAGGAGTGATGTCACTTCTGCAGTGAAGACCACCGTATTTTAGCTTTCCCCACACACTGCTCAGGTCGTGGCACTGGATCTGCCATTTGTTCCCTGTGGCTAGCAAGCCCCTCTGCAACTCTTGTGCCTAGCAGCCACGGGACATGCTGAAGTTTTGAGCACATTTCCCACCTGCATCTTTTGCTGGATGGGGCCACAGTTTCTTGTTCTGCAGGATAGCCTTGAGGCATGTTCCAGAAGTGGATGTCCCTTAATAAAGCTGTAGTGATACCAGAGCATGGCAGAAATTTGTTTTCTTCCTAAGCAAGCCTGTAAAATCCCAATTCCCCGAGCATTTGCCACCCTAGCTAACAATCTGACTGCTGCTAGAAAGAGCATCTCTGGTCAACCTACTTGAATCTTTGCCTTGTAAAAGGGCTTTTGTCATAAGGAGCAAGAATCCTGGAATTGCATAGCGACCAGCCAAGCTTCCACAGAGAAAATGTTCTTCCAATCATCAGTTAAAAGTTGTCTTCTGATGTAAAGCACAGATTGTGTGTGTGTATTTATATAGAACTTCTCCCTCCACGTACATGTGCATGAGCTATGAGAACACCCACATTTGTGGCTCTGTGAAGCTTTCTAATGAAGCAACGTTTTGCTTCATGGAATCTGAGTGCAAAGTGCCAGGAGGCCTGGGTGAGCACTGTGGATGTTCTCATTGCTATTTATGTGTAACCCCTTTGCTGAACTGAAGCAGCTCATGGTCTCAATGATGTCTTATGGCAGAGGATGTACAAATGTATTTCCTTTTAATTGTTTTTTAATGTAATGCCTTTCATTTTATTGAATGTCCCTTGCAGTGTAGTAGAGGAAAAGCTAAACAGAAGTTCCCCCATTTGTTTTCCCTCAGAGTCTCTATTTTTGCAATTTCTCCCAAGCTAAGATAGGAGGAATTATTTATTTTTTTAAATGTCTGTATTTTGCAGCTTTCACAATCACTTCCTTTGCCTGGCTCTGAAGTCTGCTTATGGTTTTATTGACATGGTTTTGGCTACTCTGTTCTCCCTAATACTGAGCAGACCATCCCAGCTGTTCTTCTTCAGATGAATTAACCCAGAAGTATGGCAGATAACATGTGCTAGTGATGCCTTTCCAAGCTGCAAAGCATTGAAACACCCCGGCATCATTATCATCATCATCACCATCACCACCACCACTTGAAAGCCCTGCTAGCAATAGGTTGCCCCAATTTCTGTTTTTAAGAAAGAATTTAGAAAAGCCCCCAGACTCCTAGATGTATCCAGAGCATCTGCAGGGGAGCCAGTTCTTGCTCTGAGGTGTGAGCCTCCATGAGCTCTCCTCCTGCCAAGATGTTCTCTGCTGTGCTTCAATGGATATGTGCATAGCGGAGGCACGCAGGGAGAGAGTAACTTCTTAGATGGGAGAGAAATGTTTATGCTCAGAATGACAGGGGGTTAGTGTGTAAAAATGACCTTCAGAATTGATTCACAGTTCATTCCCTTTCTGTTTCCAAGCTTCAGTACGGAAGAAGAAGGGTAAGGGGAAGCCTTTTGTCTCTTGTTCAACCTGTTTCTCACCTTTCCATAGTGAAGGATGATAACATAATGTAAATGTTGGCATACGGTCCAGTTTCTTTTATGGTGTCAAACGTACATTAATTACTGTATTTGTTTTTTTAGTTATTTAGTTAATGAATTGCAAACACACTAAGAACTCACACAGAAGACTACATTTGACAATATTCCCCCCCCCATTCCCTCCTTTTGTCTCCTTTCCTTCATCTTGCCTTTTTTTCCCTTCTTTGTACTCAACTCTTCCAACCCCTCGCGTGTGCCCTCCCCACGGCCACCGTGCCAGCTGGCAGCCCCGTCCTAGGTGGCCGGTAAGGCGCCCCGGCGCGGTCCTGCCTTAGCGGCTCCGCTGGCGTCTCGGCGGCCACGCCTTGCGCCCGTAACCACACTGCCGCTGTCTCAGCGAGTAGGGATCCTGCACACCACACTCCAGCTTTTGACCCAGAGAAATGCTGCTCTGCACAGGTGTAACTTCTCAATAGCACATCTTCCGCGCTGTCCCGTATGCATGGAGTACCCTCCCCCAGCTGACTCATAAGGCCACCTCCCGCTCCTTGAAACCTCTCCTCCAGACCCAGCTCCCTCATGATCTCTCTTAGCGATCATCTGAGTGGCAATGGCTAGGCAGAGGGGCAGGCAGAAGCAGTGGTGCTGACCGAAGAGGCTTTTTTCTCAGTGTCTGTACATGCATACAGAGTTTGTTTTTGTTTAGCTGTATTTTTTCCATGCTCCTGTTTGTCATTTTGCTTTCTCAGATTGTAAGCTCTCCTGAGCAGGGACTGTGTCATCTGCACGTCTTCATGGTGTCTTGCCCAAGTAAGAGCCTCAAACCTCCCTGAGCCCCTGGGTGATAGCTGGGAAAGCAGGCTGCTCCCTGCTCTGCAGCAAGGGCCAGTGTCACGGAAAGGAAAGCCAGGCTGTAGGCAGTGTCTTCTCTCCACAGGGAAGCTTTTGCTTTTTAACGTTAAACAGGACAAAACTGGGTTATTTTCCCCTTTTTGTGTGTGTTTCTGCTCCTTCCTGACCTCATTTCGGGTCACTAACACAGGTTCCAGCTAGTTCCACTCTGTGCAGAGAATATGGCAGAAAAACCCCATTGCTACTGGTATTTTTCTGAGAAGTATCTTTTGGCAGTATATGAAAAAATCTTTATGTTATTTTAGAGTCCTCAGTCAATGAAGAATTCAGTTTTTCTGGGTCGTGAGGGAAGCATTACGTTGAAAAGAGTGGCTGCTGTGGTTCTGTTTTGTTGGGTGTCTCTTGAGAGGGGCTCTGGTTCACTGGGAGGACAGGAGAAGGGAAGGACATAGGCTGTGTCTGCGATGCTCAGTTTGGGTGATGGTATCTAAAGAGATGAACCCTTTAGGTTCCCAGCAGCGTGGCATGGGCGAGGTTAGCATCTGACTGCAGTTATGTAGCACAGATTACTCAGATGCAAACCGGGTTTGGTCTGTGCCACTGCCTTTCTGCGTCCGGGAGCTGCCTGACTCAGAGATAGCAACCAGCTTCAAACTGTGAGGCTCTTGGGGGTGTCTTCAATGGTGAAACTCCTGTCTGGAATTTGTGGGATACTGTGGAGAGGAAAAAGTGTTTTGTTTTTTTGGTTGTTTGGTTTGGTTTTTTTGTTGGGGTGTTTTTGTGATTTGCAAGTTTCCAAGAGTTGTTGAATGAGTAAGTTATGGCGATGTCTAAACTAACAGTTGTAACAGCAGTTCTTTGGAGGCAGTACTTAAAACAGAATTCCAGCTAGTGTGTAGTTAGCCCTTCCATACTGCAGAATAACCAAAACATTCCTGTTGCAAATTAAAAGGAAGATCTGAAAAGAGCTTAAAAGTAGAACATTGAAAGAAAACATTTTGGTCCTGACTTCCATCCTTGCTACGGACAATAGGGATCATTAGCTTTTCAAAATGAACACCAGGAAATAACCTGTTTAACTCTGCTCAGAAGAAAGGTTCTGTGGCTCATGAACAGCTTTCCTGGAAAGGGGTTTGCCTCAGTTCTTGTTTCATCTTGCTTAGCAGCAGCTTCCTGGGGATGGAGAACTTCAAAATGATGCCAGGAATACATCCAGACACTGAGATCTGTATATGTCTAGAGACATCATTTACAACTTTCCTGCTCTTAAGGTGCTGGGTTTTTTTTACTGCCAGGAGATGGGTTTGGTTTTGTAATTTGGGATTTTCAGTGAAAGCTGAAGTGGACAGGGCTGCATCAAAAGAAGAAAAAAAAAACAATATAAAACTCCTCGAAGAGAAAGTATGGATTGAGAATAGAGCAGGTTAGGTTTTCATAGTGCTGTGAGAACAGCAGGGTAAATAATTCTTTGGTGTTAATGAATGTGACTGTGACAGTGTCACACAAGGGTCAGTTGTGAGCTGGGGGGCAGTTGGCTCCTTCTTAGATTTGGTGTGGTGATCCCTTTCTCTGTGTGGATGCTGATCTTTGGGGTTTGATACAGGCCTCAGTACCAACCAAAAATGTAGCGTTGCCCTCCTCTGAACAGTTCAGATGCTAGCACCACCTCTCAGGTACAAATAACTGTGGTATCACCAACACAGGTTATTGTTACCTGGCATCAAGCCTCAGTGACATTTGAATAGAGAAATATCAGTTGATGGCATTCAAAGGAAATATTATTGGCTCTGACTGCAGTACGCATCCGCACTCCATCCCATCCCTGTTGTCCATTGTTTCAAAGGTGGCACATCGTAATGGCATCTGAAACAATGAAACTGCAGAGCAAATAGATATCAATGAATGCCAGAGCGCCAAGTAGCTCCTGGGGCTGTGTTGTGTTTGAAGAAACCACTCACAAAAGTCTGGGTTCAAAACCATGCTTTTATTTCACTGTGCTGGAGTTGATGATGGAGGTTTGTCTGCAGGAAATGATGGAAATGCCAGCAAAGCAACTTTCACAGCACTCACAGCACTTGCTCCTCGGATAGCTTCCAGCATCTGCAGTGCTTCTGTGTAGGAAGAAGCTTTTCTGATCTTCAGCAGACACTGCTTTAGAAGATGGGAACAAAAGGCACTGGACTTAATGAAGAATTCTTGACGGGTGTCCTTGTAAGTAATTGATTTTCATTCTGTATCTGAAATTCTAATGAGCTAGCAATGTCATGAGGAGGTAAAGGTTGTCAGGAGGTTGCTCATCATTTCTCACAAGTGTAAAGCAGGGGCTCTGGGTGCAATTTGCAAAGGCGAATCTCATTTTCTGTTGACATAGCAAGGTCAGAGATGTGACTTGTAGTCTGACTTGTAGGGAGTCCACAGCACTGAGAAGGTACAGGATTAGCACCATCCCTACACATGTGTGCTCTTAAAACCCTTTGCAAGACAAGAGTACTGAGAATGGGCACGTTCCAAAGAGAAAAACTCTAACTTGATGTTGGTCACTGAAACCAAACTTGGCACCTAGCTGGCAATGTGCTGAGTAGCAACCTTTGGCTCAGGGTTGTAAATTCCCAGATAACTCTCAGCACCAAACATGTGCTTGTGTTGTGTGAGGGGGGCAGCTTCAGCTTGTTGAAAACACTGGGTTCAGCTGAGCCTCTTTGTGAGTTTCTCCTCATTTTCACTAGGACCATCTTGAACTTCTCAGCTTGCTCCTTTCAAGCATGCGGTGCCCTTTTGTGATACTTGTTTTTCTTTACTGCAGGACAGTAAGTTGAAAGGTTTTCAAAACCTTTCTGCATCAGCCAAACCAGACAATGGTAAAAAAGAAGTTGGAAAAGGAATTGTAAGTGTTAAAGAAAACGTGGGGTTTGGTAGCACTGGGACCCAAGAGGAGCTGAATGCATTGGCCCGAGCGAGTGCCACGTGCTGTACTCAGAGATTACTGTGGCTCGCTGAGCTATTGCTAGCTGCGTATCTGACCACATCGCCAGCCCCGCAAGGAGCAGAACAGTTGCATGCCTTTCCCAAGCTGGTGCAGTCAGGGCAGTGGAAAACCTTTTCACACTTTTAATGTGTTCTCTCTCTCTTTCAGGAGCCAGGGAGATGAAGGACTTGTCTCCCTCATCTCAAAACTCCCTTTGCTGCTATTTCTCTTATTCTTTGACTCATTTCCAATGTCACATACCCATGTTAATGAATTTCAACTATAACAAAAAATAAATGTGTTTAGATAATTGATCATAGTTTGCTTGGTTTTTCCCCTTGGCGTGGGAGCACGAGAGCAAGTGTAAGACCAGAGAAGGCTGCAAGCATCTCGGGCTCTGCAGCTTTCTTCTCGGCTGCTTTCGGCTGGTTGTCTTGCTTTTGTCACTAGGCCAGATTTTCAAATGCTGTCTCTTAAACAGAACATCAAATTGCCACTTAAATTCTACCTGGCTTGCAGGGTAGGAGTGGGTATTGACTATATTCTCCGCTTTGTTTTCATTTTTGAACAGAAAGCACTGTTAGACAATGACCATTCCTCTTTCAAGGTAGGCTGAATTGTAAGGCTGCAGGACTGCAGGTGCCTTTCCCATGCCTGTACAGTGATTTCTTTAACTGAGCGGACTGTTAAAGAGCTGGTACTTGAAAATTATGTCTACAGAAGGAGTTCAAACCTTGGTAGTTTGCCTCCCTGAAAATTACTTTGGATGGTGTGCTTATAAAATGGAAAGGTGCCTTATGTGTGCTGACCTGGAGGCAATTTCAGACCAAGAAACACAAATAAGGCCTTCTAGAGAGTTTTGATAGTTCTTTACTGTGGGTACATAAAACCGTTTCCATAACTCATGTAATGGTATTTATAGGTAGATGATGTTAAATGATTGGTTTTAGTCGCTAAACCATTTTTATGTGTAACTGGCTGATTTTACCGAATTTGCCCCTTTGGGCTCTGAGTGCGCTCTGTAGAGTTTGCAGTACCCCAGAGAACACATAGTGGTTCTCCTCGGTTCTCAGAGCAGGGGGAAGTGTTTCAGCTGGCTGATAGGTTTGGCTGTGTTGCAAAGCACTTCTGTTATTTCCTCCTCCTGCTATCTGCTAAAATAATCTTCTCTGCCTGTTGTTTGCATCATGGTAAATGTGTGATGCCGGCTTTGTGATTTAAGCACAACCCTGCTGCAGGTTGTTTGTCTGGGGAGGGGGCTGGGCAGGGTTAATGCCAGACTAGGGTGTGCTGGTGGTGGCAGGTTTCTGAGGACTAGCCTAGCTGTCTAAATGAAAAGTCAACCATGCCTTTTCTGCGTGTCTTTTAGCTATACACTTACGTGACACTGCTATAGGCTGAACTTGTTTCTTTGCTCTAAATATGATCGCAAACAACAAATTTGGATTTAAACCTTAACCCTTAATATTCTTGCACTGAAGCACAGTAACAGTTAAGGTTAATCTTTAAATTCTTAGCACTGTGTTGAAGACCTACTTGTACCTTACCTGCCTTTGCTCTTTGACCAATTTTCTGTATCCGTTCCTGTCTGAATAGCTAAAGTGAGGCATTAGTTTCCAGTGCGCATAGCTGGTGTAATGGAGATGCATGTATAACCCCCTGCAAATAGGAGTCACCTATTTTTCCCCAGAGGCACTACAGATCTGCTCACCCAGTGTGACAAGCAACATGATGAACTTCTCTAGTCTGATCAAGCTTTCTTTTGCAGTCAGTAGGTGCTCGTCTTTCTGCTACCGCCCCGTTACTGCTGCAAAGCTCTTCTACAGCTCTTTGTCTTGATTTCCACATGTGCTGCTCATCCTTTACCTCGTCCCCCCCACCCACAGACATTCACCCTGAAGGATTTGTACGGTTACTTCCCAGCTATTCTTTTACAGACTCGGCAGGGCAGGGTCTTTTGCGCAGATATGGGAAGTGACAACAGTCTAAAAGGAACACAATGTAAATAAGTGCCCCCACTGGGGTTTTTTTTCAGCTGTACAAGCATAATGATACACATAACCACTCCTGGTCTTTGTGCTAAAAATGAGTTACTTTTAAATAAGTAAAGGTAGAAAATAAGTCTCCAAGATACAAGCAACACCGTAGTCTCATTTTTACATAGCTGAGATGTTGGACTGGATGATCTTGAAGGTCTCTTCCAACCTGGTTGATTCTGTTCCATTTTTAATAAGCACAGCCAAAGCCTGTCCCTTTAGTTTTAGTACTGCTTACGGATCTGATTTTTGCAGATGATTACATGGAAACAAATTCTATGAGCTAACGAAAGACGTTAAACTAAACTTGCAAGCTCCTGTCTAGGGAAGGCGATGGAACAAGCCATGTGCACATGCAGTAGCTGACATTGATGGCTGTGTGCCTGTTGCCACCAAGGAAGACTGAATGTCCTGTGTTCCCATCACTTGCAAAAGGAAAGATACACGTGCCAACACTGGCAGTGGTTGGCTGTGGATGCTGGAAAAGGTGGGTGATCCTCCAGCCCGTGGGTGCAGCTGGCACCATCTGAAGCTTTGCGTTACTGATTGCGCCTGGTACAGTTTCTGTCTGTATCTGTCTTAGGTACTTACAAGGCATCTGTCACCTTGGTACCTAAGCACTTTGAAAAATGCACCCACCCCAGGCAGAGGCCCAAGTCCAGAGCAGCAGAGGCAGGTCCCAGGAAGCTCCCCAAGTGTGTTACCGCTGTTGTTGAGCTCCTGGCCCACTTGTTGTGGCCAAGGAATGTCTCCACCTACCTGTCAGCAGGAAGACGGTGCCCACCCCTCACGTCCAGCTCCACGGGTGGGCAGTCTGAAAAGGAGAGAAAATGGAAAAGGCAACGATCCGGTAGCAGACGTGAAACAGAAATGGTGGGATTTCAAAAGGAGGGCTCCTTAAAGAGCAGCACATCTCAGGGGAGGGATCAGCTGCCAGTCCAAGTGGCAGGTAAGGCACAACACAGGCATAAGTCTCAAATGTTCTTCAGTGAACAGAAGTTGCAGAAATGCCTCTGGTGTCTCTAAAGTTTGTCTGCGCCCAAAGCCCTGCTCTGTGCTTGGCCTCTGTCTCAGTCCTCTTACCCCTACAGCTGAATCAACTGTTCAGTGCTCTGTTTATCTCAACCCAGTAAGTGCCATGATCCTAAGCGTGTCTGATAACAACCTTAAAGGACTCTCTCTGGTATGAGGAATGTTGTGGTGCAAAGAGACAGCATGATATGGCAGTGCTCCAGAATGATGGACTTATTGATGAGCCTAAGGGCTGGAACAATCTTGGCTTCTAATCACCATGTTCAGAACAGGATCAGGCAAGCCACAGCTCACCCCTACAGGCAAAAAAGGTGGAGTGGTTCTGCCGTGGTCACCAGGAGCTATTGCTGATCCATCACCACATCAGACCAAGCTCTCTGTCAGCCCAGTGCAAACACTAGTCTGAGCAGCCAACCACAGGCTTTGCTGCAGACACAGATGATCTGTGTGGCAGAAAAGCAAGGAAGAGAGCCAGGAGCTGGGTGAAGGTTCACTAGTTCCTCTTACATGGACCTCTGTAATAACAGCTCAGTTTGTCTTTAAACACAACAGGATCAGCAAGGTAAAACGAGAAGCAGTCTCCAGAAACCTGTGAGTCCCACCTGACTTTTGGAGATAGCTGCAGAGCACTCACAGTGATCAAACGCTGGAGTTAAAGTGCAGTGGGTTGCTGACTTCCAGATGCTTCTCTGTCCTTTAGCCTGACCTTTCTGATCCCCATTCTTGGTGATTTAAGGATCAAAATGGGAGCCTTGCCCTGTCAGAGCAAGGGACATGAGGTTAGGAACATGAAGTAAGTGTCAGCTTTAGAGACTGGCAGTTTGTTGGCTGATTTCACTAGGTATAAATACAAAGATACCTATAAAAAGACTTCAGTGACCTATTTTGCCTGTAAACCGTATCTGTCACTGTGAAGGAAATGCTGAATGTGGGGATGGTGAAACAGTAGAAAGATCAGAGAAGCTGACCTCTTCCCCTAGCTTCCCACCTAAGGAAGCTAGCTGTGCTTCCTTGTGTCCACTGTATTTAAAGCTTGGATTTAAGAGAGAGCTTTCCAGAGCGAATTAACACCTAAGCAAGATTAGCCATGTTGATACGTAGTTGGATGTGTGGCCAATTCCTACCTGACAATTGGTGTCCCCCTTGGCAGGGAAATGAGACACAGGCAGTTAGCTGAGGTAACTAATTTCAGCCAGCTTTAACCCTACTGTCAGCAGCCGTTCAAAGCAGTCAGCCTCTTCTCTGGCCGACAAGGACAGTCCTGGCCATGCCAGGTTTTAACTGGCACACCTTTTCCACAGCGCCAGCCTAGCCACTGGTGCGGTTGTCTACTAAGATCTGGTCTGAACTTTGGGCGACCTTTGGTCATCAAGGAATGGATTTACTGGGCAGAGACTGACCCAAGTATCCAGGAGCTGTCAGCCACTGACGTTCAGGCAGCTTTTCCCATCCTTGCTCTGTAGTGAAGGAGAGCTCCTGTAAGGCCGTGCCTATAGCGCACCCTCGGCTTCCCCACACCCCGTGTCAGTGCCTTACCAAGGACCCGGAGTGCCAAGGCTTGTTGAACAGCTTGTAACCAATCACAGCAGCTATGAATGCTGCTGCTCTTCACTGCTAGCCAAGTTCACAAACCTCTCCTAAAACCTGTTGAATGTATTCATTATTCAGAAGTATTCGCCAGTAGGCTCCACAGGTAACCTCCTGCCCAGGGGGTTTCACAGACTGGTTGCTTGTGCCCTTTGTCATTTGTGGTATTGGTCACCTCTGCCAGATGCCAGTCTCTCAGCTCTGCAAGGCTGAAAGTACTGATGATGAGGACTGCAAGCGATAAATTTTCACAGATAATTAGGAACTTGGCAAAAACTCTCTGTGCTTTTTCAGAGAAACTTCTCTTTGCAAGCCTCTGGTGAGTGTGTAAAGATGCACAAATAACAAAGGTGTTTTGGTCCCCTTCTCTCACCCAACCCCAGCGATGCTATTGACAGAAGTACTCATAAATGGACGTGGGGGTTGGAGGGGTTTTGCATTTTGTTTTGCTTCAGTTTTTGACTTTTGACTCGGTTTGGTTCTGTTACTTAGCTGTTGCTAGGTGGGCTCTGTTCAGAACGCTTGCCAGGGAAATGGAGTTTTCAAGGGCAGGGAATTTTCTGATGGCATGTCGAAAGAAATACAAAGACTCTTTGTTTGACCAGGATGAATATATTTGATCCCATCTCCTCCTCCCATTCCACAGAATTAACAGACGTGTGTGTTTGCTGTGTGTGGTAACAACAGGTCCCTTGGGTTTTTGTTCTTTTTTTTTCTTTTTCTTTTCTTCTTCCTCATGTGTACTCAAATAGAAAAATGCTGAGAAATGATTTTGAGGTCCTGCACTGGAGTTGTTTAGAGAGATCTGTTAACGAAGGATTGCAGCTATGGCTGCATTAAGCAGAGGGGGAGAAGAATTGCAGCGGAAGCAGCAGTGATGAGGGCCAGGTTGATAGTCCCTTTCAAATCTCCGTGGAGTGGGAGAGCCAGCAATTGCATGACCAGTGTGTCCCTAAAATCCATTTCCATAAGGAGCTCATGCCTGACAAATACAGTCTCATCCTCACTTTCCATGAAACATGCAACTGGACAGTCCAGCCAGATGCAGAGAGAACGTGAATACTTTGAATGTGAATACTTGGAAGTAGTGGATATGCTAAATGCACAAGAGACACTGCTTTAAAATCAGCATTAAAGCACACAGAAGCCCTTTTAGAGCAGTGTAACAGTGGAGGCACTCGGGTGTACAAATGAGGAGTGCTGCATCAGGGCAGATGGGGCCTGATCTAGAGGAAGAGAGATCCTTGAGTCTGTCAGAAGGAGCTTTCATTTAAAATCATATAAAATAACAAAAAAAAAGTTAAGACAAACCCCAAGTCCCTTGATTCATAAACAGAAACATAACTGTCATTGAACATGACCTCAGCAACACCTGCCAGGTGTAAGCATAGAGCTCTAAGCTGCGGTCTGAAGAGCAGCACACAGATTATTTCACAGAACAGAAATTAACATTTTTCAGGACTGGAATGCCAGAGAGCAGGCCTGGCACTGACCTGGCCTCCCAGCCAGGCAGCCAGCAGCAGTCCGCCACTGGGGTCCTTGTCTCAACCTTACCCACACTGGCACTTCCCTCACGTGTCCCTTGCCTGAGTGTGAGGGGTGCAAGCTCTTTGGGCTACCAGATGATACCGTTTTAGCCAGACTGCCTCAGGCTGATTTCTGATGACCAAATTGTCCCCTCCAAAAAGCCCGAAGTGGACTCTGTTCTTTTTTTAATCTGAAGCATGGAAAGGGTGAAAGTTACATCCACTAACTCTTGTAGTCAAGAATGGTGCTGGGCAGATGGCACTGTGCTGCGAGCCAGCGATGGTTGTGGATGCAAGAAGCTGAGCTGTTTCCAGCCTTTGGGAGTGCGTTTTCTGTAGGGGAGGATTTAGAGTAAGCACATCTGCAACGTCCCCGTCCTTAACCCCCGCGGCAGTGCTCCTTTGCACGCTGAGCTGCCGTAGGAGAGCACTCGCACCCAGACTTCCACCGCGTGCCCTCAGGCAAGGGAAGAGGTAGCCAGGGGAGGGCAAAACCGAGCTGATTTTCAGAAGCTGATGAGATCCTGGCGAGCAATGCCCTCAGACAGCACCACCTGCCTTTTGGAGAAGAGAGCCTGGCAGGTGCTGGGGAGGGCATTGCTGGTGGGATCGGTGCTGTGGACGGCCACGTCGCGCCGCAGCAGCGGTTTGGCAGAGCTCCCTGGGGGTGGGAGTGACGTGAGACGTCGGACAAAAGCGAAGATAGCCAGCAGTGCTTCAGAGCAACAAAGGGCTGCCCTCAGCCAGTGGTGGAGCACATCTGGCACACCCAGGAAGCTCAATTGGACACTTGGCCCTGAGCTCGTCCCGGGGATTTCTGCCTGACACCACTGCAGTGCATAGGTGAGCTTCTCGCTAGGTTCCCTGACGTTCCTGTCGCAGTCACGCTGAGGTGCACTGGCAGCCGCTGCCCGGGGCGCAGCAGGGCCGTGTGCGTTCTGGGCCCAGGACAGCGCACTCGGGGGTGGCCACCTCAGCTGCCACGTGCCCAGCGCAGCCACTAAGCCTTAGCCCGCCCCTCCGTTTGCCCGAGCACATACACTGGCTTCCCAGCTGGCTTCTTTCTGTGTGTTGTCCAATGCATGTAGATACCTCCATCTGCCTGGCCTCAGATACAGTGGTTGTTGCTCCTCTATTTGATTGCCAGATGTCACTGGGGAGCAAGATGGGGAGGCTCCTGGATCCTCGGGGCAAGCCGGCCGTCACCGAGGGAGCTCGCCGTCCACGCCGGCCGAAGAGCAGGAATCCTCGGTGCCCGCCTCTGACGAAGACTCGCCGGCCAGGACCACGGAGAGCTGGCAGTGGCCGCTGTCCTCGTCTGAAACGCACAGCAACGTTGGGGAGGATTTTGAGGGCTTTCAAACGCCGGCGCGGACTCCGGAGTGCACCATGGACATCCAGTCTCCCGCGGATCAGTCGCTCAGTAGGACTCCTCAGTTTGAAAGTGACTCTCCTGAGGAGGAGGGAAATGATGCAATGAATGAAGAGCGCTGCGGTGTTGAGCCTGTCCCTAGGGATCGGGGTTGGAGAGGGCAGCCCCAGCTAACAGAGGGAGAGAAGCTGTTGATGGAAACCAACAGCAGAATTGTGCAGCTGCTGGAAAATATCAAGAGGGAGCATGCACAGTCCATGGGCCTCATGTCACAGTCCATGGGCCGCATGGAGCTGCAGCTGGGCATTGTGGCTACCTCCACAAGGGCCATCCATAACTACCTGTCAGAGATTTTAGCATTCCTCAAGCAGCCACGGACGCAGGTCCTTGAAACACGCATCTCCCAAAGAGCCACCCCCCATGTCGAGTTGACTTGTGCCTCGACGTGGACTGGTGAGGACGCAGTGGCATCCTCCACTGTGTGCTTACCAGGGGCCGAAGGGACGGGCGACTCTCGAGAACCACAGCAGGCTACGCTGCCTTGTCGCAGTGGCCGGCTGCAGAGAGCCATAACCGAGAGGGCCTCGTTGCCCATGCCTCCGTGCCAGGCAAAAGGGGGAGGGAAGAAAAAATAACCACACCATAGGATTTTTAGGGTTTTTTTTAATGTGCCTGTCCTTTTAATTCTTAGCCATAAGGCCATCAGTGGCAGAAATCAACCATTTCCTACATTGGCTAGCGTTGTATTCTGGCTGACTAGGTTAGTCTGACATTTTGTAGTCTATATTTGCACTGTTAACGATGTGTGCTGCTGGTATTTGAAGAGCATTTGCCTCTGTTCTTTCACTTTAACTTCATAAGAGCATTTTTTTACTCTGTGCCAGGCATTCATTGCTTTTCTTACAAATACAAGTCATTTCTTGAGGCAGCTGTTCTTTGAGTTTTCTTTCTCCATTATCCCATCCCCTCTGAGCAAGCGTTCTGGACTGGGTGGTAAGTATACAGGTCTTGACAATACTCGCCTCCCAAACTGTGTTCGATCAGTCTTTGCCTGGTGTTTCTGGCATGCCAGCCTGAGGTGTTGGGGTTAGCCTGTACCGGATCATGACCATCCTTATCCTCTGTGGGTCTGACAAGCTCTGAGACCCTCGGTGGAGCTACTCCACATGTCTTGGCTATGTCGTACAATAAGTAATGTTGCCAGGATCATACCTCATATTTCTCTTTTGGGGCCTGTGTAGTGATGTGCCACCAGATCTATCTAGGCACCTGACTCTCATTTTTTCGAAGTTCCTTTTATGATGGATCTGGTGGTTTGATGGGCAGCATTATAATTTTTCCTCTGAGAGAGTCTGGGGATTTGAAACAGGAGTCACTAAGCAATGTGTTCTGTGGGGATAAGAGCCATCTCCTGCAACCAAACTATTGGGAGGAGACTGTCCCCTGTAATTATCACAAATATTAATTAAGAAAAAGAAAAAAAAAAAAGGAAAAAAAAAATCAGCTCACCTAGCAGCCAGAGCTCTTGAGAATGTCAGCGTCATGACACGCTGTTGGGTACTGTGCTACTGTGTCTGTGAATAAGAGCTTTTCATCAGAGACGAGCTACACGTTGATAAAATGCAACTACTTGCTGTGCCTTTAGGCCATCTAATTTCCTGAGGGCTGGCACCCTGAGCTGAGCACGGGTGCCTTTGCTAACCCCAGGGCAGATGGAAACGCACCCGGCAGTAAATTGTTTTGTATCTGTTGGTGCTGCCTCTCTCGGGGGAATTCAATATAGTGGCATTCAAATTGCTATATGCATGCAGAGGCATCAGACTGGCTTATCCGTGTGGTACCCCTGACGGTCCTCGACAGGATGCTGTTGCCAGGAGCCCCTTCGAGCGGTGGTTACTAACTCTCACAGGTGTAGCATGGCTCCTGTGTTTGACTCTCACTGTGCCGTTGTAGCTTCTTGCGAAGGCTCAGAAGAGTTGGTATGGGAAAGCGGCAATGAATTCCTCTTCTGGTAAATACTAGAGCGTAACTGTAGGCTTCAAAAATCCTCTTCTGGGACAAGAGCTGAGCTGTGCTCTCTGCGCCCTGAGCCAGGGACTCCCCACCCCTCTCTTTCTGCATGGCTGAAGGTGTGTAGAACAAAGCAGATGACATTGATCTACTCTACCAGCTGAGAACGAAGCAGATCATGTTGGGCCCCCTGTACCAGCCAGCCGCAGATTGCTCCTGTGTCCATATGCGTGTGCTCCTGGGTGGGCTTGGCTGAAAGGCCAGCTGAACAGTGAGATGCAGCTGGTGTAGCCAAGCTCCAGTGTAGGCTTTTTCCACCACAGACTACTCCCTCCCTTCTACGTACATCCTTCTAAGAGTGCCACTGGAGGTGAGCGTCTTTGGCCATACACCTCACACTGGATGCAAAGTTTTGCACCCATTCAGTGGCTTTTTTTGTAGGTCTTTTGGCAAAAACTGTTTGTAAAAGCATCCTCAGAGAGTTCTCAGCACAAGCTGGTGTGGTTTCCCTCTCAGTAGTAGGAGGAATGCGTGCTGCAGAGGATTTAAGGTCACAAGGAGGTCGGGAGAGAAGGTGGTCAGGAAGCCTGACAAGCAACTGCAGTAGGTGCTGCCTGGGAGCTGGTGTTACTGGTGCATACCTGCTTTGCACAGCCATGCTGTGGCTGGAAGCAGCCTAGCTACAGGCAAAGGCAGGTGGAAGTTCTCCCCAGTGTGCTTACCTCTGATTTCTTTGGGATGAGTTTGAATACAATTCAGCCAGTTAGTCTTCTTGGCCTGATTAGCACATTGGGCAACAGCAGTGAGGGTGTTTTGGTTTTTCATAGTGCTTTCACTTCAGAAGTGGGGTGCAGTTGTGGCCAGATGTGGAGCTTTTGACATGTTTTGCAGGACCCGCCATGTAGCTGCTGCCACTTAGAGCAAACCTTGTTCCACACACCGGCTGCTTCCACAGCTTCAGGGGTTTTTCATTGCAGTTGTTAAACGACAACCTCCACTCTACCTTTGCTTTCTGATCAAAGGCAGCAGAGCAAAAGAAGAAGCTGCATGGATGTGGCAGTGATGCCACTGGACATACTACACTGGGAACTCGTAAAGGGTTCCTTGCAAAGCAGCTAAAGCTTTAACCTTCCCTCCTCCCAGTTCCAAGTGCTTTAGCTAGAACTGGCAAGGCATAAAGCACTACTTGAGCGGGGGCAGCTATACTGGGTGAGAAGGGTTGAGAACCTGTCTACAGGTGAGAAATCTTGCAATATGAAAGAAAGGTTGTTTTTTTTCAACTGGAGATAGTAGATGGTATTGAGAATTGGTACCAACTGATATTTTGGTCAGATCCAAAATGAGGATCTGACTTGGAGTATTGTCTAGCAAAATCAGTGCAGCTGGAGGGTTTGTATGTTTCATCCCCAAACAATTACCTTCATGCTTTTCAAGTGTCTGTCATAGCCTCATCACTCTTTGCCTGTAGCTTTTTTGTTGTCTGAATGGGTATATGGTTACATGTCTCTGTTGACAATAAAGGGGATCAGTTCTTACACGGTATATTGATATTTCTTATTTACAGATTTTTAGTACCTAGTGCTTCACTTTGCAAAACTTTCTTCTTTCTGTATCCCAAAGACCAGTCGTTTGGCTTCTGGGATGATGAGAAGGGTGAGAGAGACTTAACAGGAAATCTCTGCCCTGTAGAAGCTCTTGGTGGTAGATCCCTGAGGACAGTTCTGCAGTCTAGCTGTGTGTTTGCTGTATAGGTCAAGCGTTCACGGTTACACCACTGCTTTCTGATGCTTTTTGCCGAGCAGAATTGCAGATGTTTTTCTCTCAGAAGGTCACCGTTTGTATCACAAAGTCTCATCAAATGTGACTTGAGGTTTGTTTTGGTTTTGGACACGTGATGCTTTTCAGATTTTTTTTTTCTCCTTTTTTCTTCTACTGGATGATTTTGAAGGGTTTGTGGGTTTTATACCCACCCCAAAAACAAACAAACAAAAACACCAGACCAATGAAAAGAATTGAATACTAATTGCAATTGTAAAGAAACAGCAACACAACTCTTGTGAGACAGTTTTCAGCAGTGTACAGCTTACTGGGTCTGCTCAACCTTTCCTTTCCTGCCTGTCCCCTGACCCTCTCTGACACTGAAATACCCGCTTCTAGGACAACCTTCTTCCTAACCAGAAGGCTAAAGTCCCTTCTCTCTCTTCTCCTGTTTAAAATACCATGCTCGCATCAGCCAGGTCTCCTGATTAGAGGGATCAAAACGCTTTTTTATTCCTGCCTTATTCCCATCCATATCCAGGGCCCCAAGTGCACTGCTCTCCAGTCAGAGGTAAAACTTCAATCCCTAAATCTGATGCTTGACACAGCAGCACCATCTCTAGAGCACCACAGATCTGGGGGTTTGGAGGTCTGTAGTGTCCTCACTTTCTGAAGCAAATAATCAATTTGGGAAACTGATCTGATCGCTTAGTCCCATGGCTCTGGCTCATGCTGTGGAAGCCTAGGAAGCAGGTGCAGGGATTTAACTCAGACGAAGACCACAGGCTCTGTAACTAATCCTTACCTTGGCAAAGGCCCAGAATTAACACGGTACAGGTGATGGAAGGCATAGGAAGGGAGCCTGCTGCTATGATTCAGGTTTGGGTTCTAGCACAGACTCAAAGCTCAAACTCTTCTGCTTCAGCTAGTCATTTAATTTCTCTGTGCCTTAGCTTCCTAGAAGTAGAAGTAGGAATCGAGTTGCTGGCAGGCTCTGGCTGGACGACTGTACAACTGTACAGCTCTTTGAGGCCTTTGGTCTGAGGGACTAATGTGATGTATTAAATGCTGACAAACTTTGTGACCAGAGCCGCAGATGGGGCTAAAACTAACGCTTAAGCTTCAGAACATCTTGATGGAAGCTTTCCCTATGTATTATCATGACAAGTGGTAGCTGAGGGTCCGAAACCCCAAACACTGACATTCCGCTTCAGATTTGGACTTTGACGATTTGGTCTGTTCCTGACTGACCGCGGTTAAATGCGTTCCCAGACTGTCCAGTTACGAAAGTATCAAACACACACGAAAGTTTATTTAAGCAAATGCTGCAGTTACTGATGCTAATCTAACGATCCAGGAGCATGAAAGCCTTAGGATGTGATTACTTAAGGAGAAGAGCCATAAAAGAGCACTTCTGGAGTACTTGTTGTTGTCCAAACTATCACTGGAATTCTGATGACTAAGTACAGTCTGCTTATCTCTATTTGAAACAGTGCTGTACAGGTTCCTTCTTTCTAAAGGTCTTCTCTCCATTTCTATATAGATATTCTCCCTTCACATTTTGAAGGTTTGAAGAAGAGGATTGTTTTTCGAGTCACACTAAGTAAACATTGAATGCATGCAGGCTTAAAACTAAAGCATGCATGTTATGTAGCAGCAGTAAAAGTGCTCGGCTTGCACGGTTTATGATGCTCAAGCGTTGCCTTGTTAAAATGCAAAAAAAACTTTTCCTTTGCCTTATTTTGGAAAGTAAATCTCTTCCTTTGACCTTGCATACTTGCGCTGCCAGTTCCTGGACAAGCGGTATTTATTTTACTGAATGCTTTTATGTTACAGATAAGGTGGATGAAATAGTGCCAGTTTCCAAGCCATCAAGAATTGCAGACAATGCAACTGTGGACTCCAGAGTGGCAACTATTAAACAGCGGCCTTCTAGTAGATGTTTCCCTTCAGCTGCAGATATGAATGTGAGTGGTAGCCACAAAGTTTGCTTTTGCTTCTGGAGCTGGTTGGAGGGGTTCTTGTGGCAGCGTGCAGGGCATGCAGCAGAAAAGAATTTACAAACGTTCCTTTATGTGCTCATTGGACTTTCATCACCTTGTAACTTCCAGGCCTGGGCTACTCCGTGTTTCTCATAGGAGGTTATAGCAGCACAGTCTACAGACCCCTAGAAAACATTTCTTATTATATCCTTATGTTTGTTCTGAGACCTTCACATGAACAGCAATGCTGCATCGGTGCTACACAGGTGTCATCTTGCTCTGCCTGCAGTCTGAGCAGACCAAGCACTGCTAAGTTCTGAATTTGGAGGTGCCATTGTTACACTGAGCCCAACCTAAAAAACTGCAAAAAAGTCAGGCTTTGCTATTGGACTTTGAGCACCAGAATGTTTGCCCTAAAGTGAAGATTTCTCCTGCTGCAGGTTTCCGTTATTCCTAATGGCCTGCATAACATCTTGGTAAAATAATGCATGCTGCTTTGTAAGAGAAGACTTGACATTAACACTATGGCAGGTATTAGAAGTGTGAACTCCAGAGCTCTGAAAGTGGATTACTCACGTTACAGAAATTGCTCTTAGCTTTGTATGTGAAAGATAGTTGGGGCTTTTGCATTTCAGGTGTATTTTTTCCATTACCCACCCCTCCACAACAACATCAGTCCTGATACAACAAGCACCTTGCTGTTCTCAGCAGCTTGGGGTGGAAGGAAATGGGCTTGATGATCTTAAAGGCCTTTTCCAGTCTAGGCAACTCAATGATTCTGTGAAGACCATTCTAAGAGGCAGAAAAAAGTCTTGTGTTGACCTACGAAAAGGGGCAGTTGAGTGCTTTGGGCTTCAGATGGTGTTCCTCAGCTGCTAGCTGAGATGCTGACTGCCAGTGTAACCCTCTGCAAGATACCCTGAAGTCCATGCAGAGCTCCAGGAGCAGGTCTGCTCCTGAGGAGCTGGCAGACAGCTCGGTGCAGATGAAACATTGACACCTGTGTGGCTGGGTTTTTGGAAGTGAACAGAACCAAACCCAGTCTCTCCTGCTTCGTTTTTCATACAGCACACAAAATGTGCTGGAAATGTAAGATACTGCCTGGTAAATGGTCCCAGCTAACGCCACTTACAGCTGTTGCCATTCTGTGAGCACAGAATTAGAGCCCAGCCTTCCCTTCCTCCCCAGAATCATGCCAAAGGTGTTCATTTCCATCGGGGTTCTCAGTAGCAGGGGTAGTGGCTTCAGAGATGTGAGAGAAGAGTTGTTTACATATGAGAGAAAGCCTTGCATGCTTTAATACTTGTGGGGTTCTTTGTTTGCTTTTTTGTAGTCCATGTATGAGAGACAGGGTATTGCTGTGATGACGCCCACTGTACCAGGGAGTCCTCAAGGTCCTTTTCTGGGTATACCTCGGGGTACAATGAGAAGACAAAAATCTATAGGTAAAATGCTTCTCATGTATAGTTTGCTTGTGCATTAACCACACGCTTTTAGTAGCTTTGCTGCTTTCTTAAAGCCTATTTCTCCAGCACCTTTACTTCAGTGAATGACCATTCAATTTTTATACCAAGTTCATGAGAAAAGAAGTTTGTGTCTAAGATGAGATAATTGCCACGTTCTGCTTTGATGCCAGCACATAAATATTATGGAATTGTAATTTAGTTCCTCTCTTTACAATGTTCACTCTTAACAAGGGAAGGCATTGAGGAGGAGAAACAAAAAGCTCAGTACAAGGCTTTTGCAGGCCATTACCTAGGGCAAAATGTTATTCCTGTTTTCTCTGTTACTGAGGCAAAAGCTGTGTATTTTACATTGATTAAGCAGACCACAAATGTCCCTCTTTTTCATTCCAAACGATGGCAACAAATGGTTTTACAAAAGAGGGGAGGGGGGGGAAAGAGCAACCCAAGTTTGGGCTTGCTTTGTTCTTGGTAGCAGTGACTCTCAGCAGTGATTGTTAGCATCTGAGAAATGCAATTTGCTGATGTAAAATTAGCATCTAATTAGCCCAATGTTATCCACCTTATTTATGGTAAAAGTCTGATCTGTAACAGTATCCTGTCATCTTTTGAAATGAGCCTTCATGGGTTTTTTTTCACCCATAGAATCTTTACAGTCCCTCTGCTGAGTTTCAAATGCACCTTGAAAAGCCGCTGGGTTTCTAGGATGCATTGTGTGGTGCAGTTATAGAGTGCTAGAGCAAGGCATGAGCCACTCTTCTGCACAGAATCCCTTCCCCGTGCCACAGTTTAGGAAGGGAATGTATTTTTCTGCTGCTGCCTTGGTGGTCCAGAACGCACAGCAGTTTACCAGCAAGCAGATCATTGCAGCTCTGCAGCATCCTTTTTTAATTCTGGCATCTGGGTCTCTCTGGAAGTTCAGCAGGAAAGAATGCTTGTGGTAGGAATCATCCCAAAGACCGCTCCCATAATTTCCCGTGTGCCTCATGCCATGTGAAATGCACCCTGACATTTTAGGTTGGATAGAAAACTGATGCAGCACAACGGATGCCCGTGGGTGATGGCGTTTTGACTTTGCTTTCTGATTTGCAGGAATAACAGAGGAAGAACGGCAGTTTTTGGCTCCTCCTATGCTCAAGTTTACCAGAAGTCTTTCGATGCCTGACACCTCTGAAGATATTCCACCGCCACCACAGTCCTTGCCTCCTTCACCACCACCACCTTCTCCCTCACTGTACAACTCTCCCAAATCCCCAACATCAAGGAGCTATGGAACTATCAAACCTCCATTTAATCAGAATTCAGGTTCAAAAATCTCTTTGGTTAGGCCTGAGAATGTAGGGACAATGATTAGGGACAAAGGGATCTACTTCAGGCGAGAACTGGACCGATACTCCCTGGACTCTGAGGACCTGTACAGCCGCAGCGCTGCGTCCCAGGCAAACTTCAGGAAGCGAGGCCAGATGCCAGAGAATCCCTACTCCGAGGTCGGGAAGATCGCCAGCAAAGCCGTGTACGTGCCAGCCAAGCCCGCGAGGCGGAAGGGGATGCTGGTGAAGCAATCCAATGTGGAAGACAGTCCAGAAAAGACCTGCTCCATTCCCATCCCAACCATCATTGTGAAAGAGCCATCTACCAGCAGCAGTGGGAAAAGCAGCCAAGGGAGCAGCATGGAAATCGACCCTCAGTCTTCAGAGCAACCTGGGCAACTCCGACCTGATGACAGCTTAGGTGTCAGCAGCCCATTTGCAGCAGCCATTGCTGGAGCTGTGAGGGACAGGGAAAAGAGGCTGGAAGCAAGGCGCAATTCTCCGGCTTTCCTTTCCACAGACCTAGGAGATGAGGATGTTGGACTAACGCCACCAACACCACGGATGAGGCAGTCGAAATTTACCGATGAAGCAATGTTTAGCAGCGAAGATGGTTTTAGACAGCTGATGTCACCATCTCCAATTCCTGCACCGAGAGAGCCTGAAAATGTTTTTAATAGCAGTGAGCCCAGCAGTCAAAGTGATCCGAGGACATTGAATGCTTCATCCAAAATGAAAGGTACTGAGAACAGTACAGTGGCAGCTAAGCCCAGCAACGCACCCAGCCCGGACAATTATGTGCACCCGGTCACGGGGAAGCTGCTAGATCCAAACTCTCCACTAGCCCTTGCTCTCTCTGCCAGGGACAGAGCCATGAAAGAACAAACACAGCAGATTCCAGGCAAAGGGGACACTGTTAAAGCTGACCTTAACAAACCACTTTACATCGATACGAAGCTGAGACCCAATATTGAAACAACTTTTCCTGTCACTGCCACCATCAGTAGGCAAAACACCCGCGGCCCGCTCAGACGGCAGGAGACTGAGAATAAATATGAGACAGATGTGGGGAAAGAGAAGAAAGCAGAGGAGAAGAAGAACATGTTGATAAACATTGTGGATACCTCACAGCAGAAGTCTGCTGGCTTGTTAATGGTTCACACTGTGGACACCGCAAAGTCAGATGATTCGCCTGAAGATGAAGAGGAGAAGACAGCTGAGATGGAGCCGAACCCCGAAGAGTCCCCACCAGAGAGGCCAGAGAGGAGCGAGGAAGCAGAGAGTGAGCTGAACGTGCCTGCTGCGCCCGAGCCCCCAGCATCCCCCTGCAAAACCATCATGGCGGCGAGCTCCGTCGACGACCCTGTCATCCTGCCCTTCCGCATCCCTCCTCCGCCCCTGGCGTCAGTGGACATCGACGAGGAGTTCCTGTTCACCGAGCCACTGCCACCCCCCTTAGAGTTCGCCAACAGCTTCGACATCCCTGATGACCGCGCAGCTCCTGGCGCGGCTCTGACGGACTTGATGAAGCAGAAGAACGACACGCCCGCGCCCGCGCCCTTTGCCCCCAGCCAGCCAGCAAATTCCTTAGACAGCAAAAAGCAAGCGGGTCTGTCAAACTGTTTGCCTGCCTCCTTTCTGCCACCCCCTGACAGCTTTGATAACGTCACTGACTCTGGCATCGAGGAGGTAGACAGTCGGAGTAGTAGTGACCATCACTTAGAGACAACCAGCACTATCTCAACGGTGTCCAGCATCTCCACCTTATCCTCAGAGGGGGGTGAGAACGTGGATACTTGTACAGTCTATGCAGATGGGCAAACATTTCTGGTGGACAAGCCCCCAGTACCTCCTAAGCCAAAAATGAAGCCCATAATCAACAAAAGCAATGCACTTTACAAGGACGCGCTGATCGAGGAGGCTGTGGACAGCTTCGTGATCCCTCCTCCCGCGCCGCCTCCGCCCCCGGTCAGCGCGCAGCCCAGCATGGCCAAGGTGGTTCCCCAAAGGACATCTAAGCTGTGGGGCGACGTGCCAGAGGTGAAGAGCCCGATCCTCTCGGGCCCCAAGGCTAACGTGATTAGCGAGTTGAACTCCATACTGCAGCAGATGAACAGAGAGAAATCCTCAAAGCCAGGGGAAGGACTGGAGTCGCCCACGGGAACAAAAACTGCCAGTCTCAGTACAAGGTAAACGTGATTAACCAGATCAGGCTCCCCTTCCCCTGCCAGGCACAGGGATTAAAGAGGCTGCACCCTCTGGCTCGTGGGTTTGCATAGTGAGTGGTCCACGGCAAACAGTTCTATGTCAGGGAACGTTTATCTTAGACTGTCAGCATCTCTGCTCTGCATCACAGGACAGGAACTTATTAGGCCTCTCCAGTTGCAAAGACAGTTCCCACTAACGTTTCACTTACTTTGATCCAAGTTACTTAGAATGTTTTTTAAGTCACATTTTCCCCTTGATTTTTTTTTCCCATTCTAAAACACAGTGATAATTTACTTTTTCTTCAGTCCCATAACTCGTTTTGGCTTCAAACAGGTGGGAAAAGAAACATTTTCTCCTAGGGTTATTTCACACTCACTGTGTGATGTCATTTGATTCATGCTGCTGCCTCTTATGACCCACTTTTACCATGCAGTATAAAAGCTGTCCTAGGAAGTCACTCCTTGAAGTCACTTTGCACTTATTGATGGTATTACTAAGAAGTTTATTTAGCATCTCTGCCACTTAGTATTATAAAGTTTAAGTTCTTGTTTCCTTTTGCACACCTCATGATGTTTACAGGTCCAAGGAGTGGCCTCTTTCTCCCAATGGCAGCATCCCTGGAAGTCCAGAGCAAACCATTTGTATTTAAGTGGTTTCCAAAGGTAGCTGAGTGATAAATCCTTTAGAGTAGTCAACCTACAAGGTTGACACACAAGGAATTGCATTGTCAGGATTGTGCTGGATACGGATTGGGTATCATGAAAGCCATAGCTGTGGAAAAAACCCAAGGAAATATTGTTAGCTTTATTGAGAGCCTGAGGCATTTCTGTTTGTAATGTAGAGGGGTTTGGTCTCACCCACAACAGTTAAATGTTCCTTTTTCTGAAGTGTTGCAGATAGGGGAAGAGAAGGCTCCAGGGAGACCTAGGAGCTACATCTCAGTATCTGAAGGGAACCTTCAGGAAGGCTGGGGAGGGGCTGTTCAGAAGGGCCTATGGAGATAGGATGAGGGGCAGTGGTTTGAAACTAGGGCAGGGTGGATTGAGGTTGAACGTTGGGAGGAAGCGCTGCACAGTGAGGGTGGGGAAACACTGGAACAGGCTTCCAGGGCTGTGGTTGGGGCCCCATCCCTGGAGACATTCAAGATCAGACTGGATGTGTCCCTGGGCAGCCTGCTGTAGTTGGGGGTGTCCCTGCTGCCTGCAGCGGGATTGGACTGGGTGACCTTTGAACATGCTTTCTCCCCCAAACCATTCTGTGATTGTACGATTGCCTGGATGAAGAAATCCATCACTCGTGGGGAAATTCTCAGCCTCCCCTGCTATTTCTGCTGACTGCTGTCCTGCTGGATGCCTTTCATTCTGCTAACTGTTTCACAGGCTTGCTTGCTTTGTCAGTAATTTTTGCAGTGTTTCAGTCATTCCACTTTGTCATTTTTATTTGCTGTCATGACTGCTGTTGTCAGAGGAGGGTCATGCTGAAGTGCCATGAAGTAAGTGCCAACCATAAAGCCTGCGTACTTTGTGTTGTATATGCTGCTCCTTGATGATGCTCACTCACTGTTGCTGCATTTGGATGGGTTTGGTGTTGACTTTGTTGCAAAGTGCAATGTGGATTAGATCCTGCTAATCCAGAAATGGTAGCCATTCTAAACCAGAAACAGCAGCGCATCCCAGAGTGCAATAGCAGCCACTTTCATCAGAGAAGTGTTCAGCAAATGTTCAGGCAACATCAGTATGAAGATTAAAGCACTGAACCTATGGCTGAGCACCTAACTAAGGGGCATGGTTTTTCCAGTAGGCCCAAATTCTGATGGATTATTTGAGCTAGAGGGGTGGGGAGGGATGGTTAACAAGTGCAGTTTTACTATGGCAGATTCAGCATAGAGACAAACCAGCCCTCAGAATAATCAGGATCTGCCACGGTCATCACTGTTGAGTTTTGGAAGTCCTTGGACACTGGGGAATCTCCTTCTGTTTCCCTCCAGCTTCCCTTGACCTTTTTCCCTTCAGCTCTCCAAGGACAGAGGGCTGAGGCCATCTCCTGGTCCTCTGCCCCTCAGCCGCACCATTTCCTTACTGCTGATTTCCAGAAGTTTGTACCAGTTGCTTGGAAAATTCTACCCTTGAGCAGACTCCCCCAGGCCCTAATGATTGTTCTTTGCTCCAACTGAGTGGTTGCTTGCAGTAGTCACTAACCAGTCCTCCATTCTGCTCACTGCTCTCAGCAGCTCTGTATGCTGCCAGTCAGCACGTTCCCCAAAGCAGACAACTCTTGGCCTGCTTTCCCACCGTACAATTTGCCTATGCCAACCCAAAAATAACCTGAAAATATCACAGCGGACAAAGGCGAAGTTTGGGCTTTGTGCCTCCTCGGGAATCTGTTCAGAGTTCATTTCTTGCAGTGCTTCTTTCACCCCTTGCTTCTCTCGCTTGCTAATTTGGTTTTTCTCTGATAGGAGAGCTTTGTCAGAAGCCTTTGGCAAGAGTTTTGTGGTCTTTGGTCTTTTGGTGTTTTGGTTTTCTCATGGGGGGCTCCTAGGAGCTGTTGCTGCATTCCGTCTTCCACCGGTTTGCTTCCTATGTCAAGTTAACAACCAGTTTGAATCCTGCCAACCCGATGTAAAGTTTCAAAGGATTCCTTGCCCACAAGCTGCCTTGGGGACTTTTATTGTTGGAGGCCTCATCACTGTGCCACTGCAGTTCTGCACCGTGCTTTTAACGGAGGGCAGCATGATGGATGTTGTGATCTATGCAGGCCTCCTGCGCCAGGTGTTCACACATGCCCGCCATATGCTGATGCTAACAGAGCAAATGTGAGATAAAATCATTATCAGACTTTTCACCTTCTTAAAATGAAAATCAGGGTTAGGCAGGTTTCATATGGATTTAATATGCTTAGTGTAACAGATGATCAAATAAGCCATAAGAAATTGCTCTTATTAAAAATCTGGAAAAGCCACAAGACAACAGATCCAGGCCTGCTCTCCATCTGGAGAGTGCTTCCTCCTTATTGACCAGGATACCAACCAACTGCAACGTGCAAGACAGCTGATGGCTTGCAGGCTGCATCTACATCCCAGATTGTATGGGAGATGTCATAAGTTATCATTTAGGATGAATAGGAGGTAAACAATTACGCATGGTTTTATTTTTCTCTTGGATAACAATCACAGTACAGCAGCATCTCTGACATGCTGGAGTGGGTACAGCAGGGAAGAGAAAGGAAAATAGAGGGGAAAATTAATCTTGGAATGAAAGGCTTCAAACTGAAAGCCTGGAGATGCAACTGTGACTTTCATCATGCCCTGCGTTTGTGCCCTGCGTTTGTGGAGCTGATAGCAGAGCTGGCTGAGCACAGCAGCTGGGAACCAAGCACCAAGTCAGTCTTGGATGATTTTGGAGGCAGCAGTGACCTCAAGATGCTGTGGTCAAAGCTCATCCTGACCAGGACCAGTGTTGCAGACTCTCTGTGTTCCCAGGTGTGTAGCAGAGCTTGAACCATTCTTGAAGAAGGAGTCTTGCTGTAGGGCTGAATCTGTCGATGTCCACAACATGCTCTGAGCTCTCTGATAAAAGGATTGACATCCATGACAGCTTCAGTGCTGACCTGGCTGTAAACTGAGCTGGTATTGAAGCCTCCTTAATCGGCAAAAATAAAGTATTCTTTTTACCATCCTGCCAGAGATGCACTTTAGGAGTCAGAATCCTGAACTTAGAGCTTGAAAACAAGCAGGATGCCTACAGACCATTCCACCTTGCTGGTAGCCAGGCTGAGGGGCTGGGTAATGCAGTGAGCCTCGCTGGCTCAGCACACTCTGAGCCTTGGTGGAGCAATGCCGAAGGTTACCTGATGGCTGGGCTTGTTCCTCATGTGCCAGAGCCCCAGATGGGACGCAAGGAGTTTATGGCTTGCAGGGCTCACACAGCAGCAGTAAGCCAAGGAAAGCCTGAAGATCTCCCATGCTGCCAGGACTGCAGCCAGGCTTGGGCCAGAGAAAGGGATTAACAAACCCCCTCGTTATTGCCCCAGGCTGGCTGCCTGCAGTTCTCAGTTTGGTCATGGCTGGGCACTTGTCAGGGGAAGCAGGGCTGAGGAGATGAGGCACTAGTCCTGGTAACACCATCCTTTGGTTTAAAGAGTTGCCCACTCTGCAGGATATGAGTGATCCAAGTCACTCCCCTTCCGTGGGTGTTCCCAGTTACGCTGCACTGGGAAGAAACCCCTGAGACTGGGTAACCCTACACACTACGTCCTCCTCCCCAGCAGTCACAGTGCTGTGTTGGAAGGAGCAAAGCCAGCCTGATTCCATGATGGATTATGTGATGGCAGAGGAGCACAAGAGGGCCTCTCAGGCCTCTCATTCATAAAGTGGATCTAGTGGTGAGTGACACTCCTCAGAGAGTACAGATGTGGGTGTTGAGCCCTGCTGCATGGATTATTACTTCATCTGGTGGTGATTAGGAGAAAGGCTTCGATGGCTTAGGAAGAGGTTGCAGTTTCTTCCATAACAGCACTTTAAATCCAGGGGCTGCACACCCAGGCTCTGTCTTTGGCTCCATGAGATCCTCGCTGTGCAGTGGTGAAGCTGCATTATTGTTGGCACTATCTGTGTCTGCTGTTGTGCAGATCTGTTCTGCCCAGTCCTGTAGGCAACCTGACACTTGGATACAGAGGGCTGCGTTAGAAAAGTAACTGCAGCATCCTCCAGATCATGCTCTGGAGTCTGTGGCATTGCTTCAAGGATAAACATGTCCTTCCTTTCATCTGGAAGTGGCTGGAATTGTGGCTGAAGATTTTCCTACTTAGCAGAGTATTTTAAAAGTGCAAAACTCGAGCTGAAGGCACTCAAGGGTTCAGTAGAAGAATCTGAAATGCTCACACTGACAGGCAGAGTTTTCTCACGAGGAGTCAGGGCTGTGGAGTTTCATGATACCAACAGACCTGAACCTGCATCTTCTGCTTCTAAATTTGTTCTGTAGCCCCTAGAGAAAAGCAGACTCAGCTGCTCCTTCACCCACCCTGTTGGGCTCAGCATCAGAGTGAGCCTCTTGGCTAGTTTCATGCCTGCTTGGTTTGTAATCTGAAATTTCCTTGAGACAAGAGTGAGGTGCCAGTGACTCCGCTGCAGCTACACCACCCCAGGCACTCGCAGCAGCAGGGCTTTTGTCTCCCTAAGTTTTGCAGTGAAGCTGCCAAAGTGTAATTTCTGTGCAGATGGAAACGACCACAGAAGTGTCTTCCTGAGCCGTAGAAGCACCGTTTTATTTTGAGAGTGTGAAAAGGCCAGCTGAACAGAAAGGGAAATGAGAGGAGCCTGTGCAGCACATCTTGTGAGCAAAAGGCAGTGCAAAGATACCCTAAAATGCACTGGGGAGGTGCCGAAAGAGCCCAAACCCAATGGTTCTGCGAGTTGCCATAAGGCCTGTTCGTGGCTGTGCTAACCCTGTGGCCAGTTAGCGCTGAAAGGGGGAGCTCAGCGCCCCAGACAGCAAAGGGAAGACCAGCTCCTGCTCGCACTTCATGGGGAGCACCACGTCCTTCTGCGCCTGTGCTGTGTTTCTCTTTTAATCCTGAGTCCATTTGCTGTAGCCTCAAAAAGGCAGGATGTGCTCTAGGAAGTCTTCTGAACTGCTTGTAAGCAAAGGTTTTTGTTTTTGACTATGGCTTACCATTGCTGACTGTTTTGTGGGAACGATTTCCCGATGCCATCCTAGTACTCTGGACCTGGTGTTGCTCGTGAACGGAGGAAAATGTTGGGGCATTCCACAGCTGTAAATGCCAGAGGTTGCTATGGTGGCTGCCAGCTCTAACTCTCCATGTCTGTTTGCAATTGCAGGAGCACGGAGGTCATGAGTACTGTCTCAGGTACACGAAGTACAACAATCACTTTCACTGTCCGACCTGGAACCAGCCAGCCCATCACTCTGCAGAGCAGGTCCCCAGACTATGACAGTAGGACCTCAGGAGCGAGACATGCTCCAAGCCCTGTGGTTTCACCAACAGAGATCAATAAAGACATCATGCCTGCTCCTCTGAGTGCTTCTGCTTCGGCTTCGTCTCCTTCTCCAACTCTGTCTGATGTATTTAGCCTACCCAGCCAGCCCCCCTCTGGGGACTTATTTAGCTTGACCACAGGGCGCAGCAGGTCTCCTTCTCCCTCGATATTACAACAGCCAATCTCAAATAAGCCTTTTACAACTAAGCCTGTCCACCTGTGGACTAAACCAGACGTGGCAGATTGGTTGGAAAGTCTAAACTTAGGTGAACACAAAGAAACATTTATGGACAATGAAATAGATGGCACTCATTTACCAAATCTACAGAAGGAAGATCTGATAGACCTTGGAGTGACTAGAGTTGGGCACAGAATGAACATAGAAAGAGCTTTGAAGCAGCTGCTGGACAGATAAGAATAGCTCCTTTGCCTCACAAACTTCTGTTGATAAACTAGAGATGGGCTGGTACTGAAATACCCCAAATGCCTTTGTCTGTCTTTGAGTGCCAGCAAAATTGGGGGGAGGGGGAAAACCAGTTCAGTTCCTGGTACTCAGGGAAGGCAGACTGTGTGCTACATGCCCAAACTAAACCTAACCACAATACACGAGTGGGGCCATTTTCTTTCAAAGTTGTGGGGAGATATGAGAGAGAGAGAGAGAGAAAATTGTTAACTTCAAAACCCTGCCTCTCGGTGACACCCTTCTGCTGGAACCCTTCCTTGCCACTTTTCTTTCCTGATGTGTTTCCTTTTTTTATGGAAAAGTGCTGGATTCTCTCCTTGACAGTCTCCAGGCAGGCTTCCTTCCCCAGCCCTTAGCTCACTTGAAGAGGACAGATGACTTCATTACCATTCAAGGCCAGCTTTATTGGCAGCAGGGGCCCTATAGTGAGGTAGAGGAGTCCCTGGTGGTGGCTTTTGCCAGCTCAGCTCCAGGATTTGTTGGCAGTGCAGCTGGTAGTTCTGCTGGAACTAGTTCAAAGGTAACCTTGCTCTGTTTTACCTGGTGTTTCTTTATTTCTGCAGTTACACTTAGCACTCTTCCAAGGTGGCAGAACAAGTTCAATACATGCTCCATTGGCTTGACCTGTAAGATGAGCAGAGGCTTAGGAAGTTCCATCTCAACGTGAGGAGGGACTTTGGAGTCACTCAGAACCCAGCCAAACACTGTCCTCTGCAACCTGCTGTAGGTGAACCTGCACTGGCAGAGAGGTTGAATTAGGTAATCCCAGAGGACTGCTCCAACCCCTACTGTTCTGTGAATCTGTGATGCAGATGTTGCATGGGTACTGAGGAGGAATGCACACTTACAGGGACAACAAAATGAAGCTAGTTTGAACCTGAGACCCCCCAGTTTTCAACCAGCTGCTGCTGACTTGCACTCTGAACTCCACAACATTCAGGCCCATCTTTTGGACTTGAGAGCCGGGGAGGCTGACCCTGGAGAGCTGCTGTTTAATTCAGCAAGTGCTCGGCTGTTTGGAACAGCAGGCCCAGGAAGAAGCAGATAGAGGAATGTTCCCACTGAAGTCAGACGGAAGGCTGCCAGGGTTTTAAGCGTGAGAGATTTCAGCTTGTTGGCAGAAAGGGAAATGTTTCAGCTTGCTAAAAAGACAAAAAAAAGGTGAAAAGATAATGCCAAGCTGGGGAGAGGCATGGAGCATTGCAGCCTGCCTGTGTTCCAAGGGCCAGGCGAGCTGGGTAGGTCTCCAGCTTCACCTGTTAAGAGGTGTTGGCTTCTTGACAAGGAGAGCAGACTGAGCACTTCAGCAGGGCTGGATGCTGCCACCAGGCTCCAGCCATTTCTTTGCAGGGTTGTTAGTGAGATGCTGCTAGAAACCAGGCGACTGTGGCCAGCTGTGGACTGGGCAAGGGTAGGAGAGCTCCAGAGCTTTCCAGGAGACTTTGGTCAGCTGGGGAGGAAGACACAGACTTGGTTAATCTGACTTCTTTTTTCTTTTTGTTCTTCTCTCTTTTCTTTTTTCTTTAAAGTTAACAAGTCTCTCTCTGCATGTTTGAACTCCCCTTGTAATTAACACCTCTGACTGTCTGTGAGTTTTCTAGGTCTTTCCTGACATGATACCCAAGCTGTTTGAGGTGGGTACCTTGTGTGTGGATGGCTGACTGCCTACCTACCTACCATACTTTTCAGGTTCCCTTACATTTTGCAAGGTACCTGAACTTTCTTTCCTTGATATGGTCCTTGATATGGTCCAGCCTATCTCTAATTTTTTTAATTGTGATTATTTTTTGCTCACAGACAAGTGTCTAAATAGGTCTGCAACAGCCCTAGTATGAGTACGTAAAGTTTAGCATTTTAAATATCTTTCTTTACTGCAGTTGTACAGATAGTTTATAAGCACAATATTTTAAGAAAATAAGTGGCTGGTCTACTGGGCAGCCTTTGTGCCACTTCTGTGCTAGGAAGTTAAGAACAAACAACAAAAAAAAAAAAAAAAAAAAAAAAAAGAACAAACACTTTTGTGGTTTACTACTATTTCTGTGGAATAACGAGAAAGTCTTGACCTTTTTAAAAATCAACCTCATTTGGATGCATCTGAACCAGCAGAGCTGTGTTATATTTTCTATCTTTGCTAGAACTTCTACAAAGCAGGATGAATACTTCTTCAGAAGTGGTTACAGTCACCGACACAAAACAGCTCCCTCAGCCTCCCGCCCTGGTACGGCACAGCAAACCTTTTGGCTTTAACACCTCTTACTGCGCTCTCTTTGTATTCGAATGCTCTCAGCAACCCTGTCACAGCCCCCCGAGTCCTGAGGCATTTCACTTTCAGGGGTCCTGACTTTTTTCCACAGGTGGGGTAGCAAAGGGCGGTTCCCTTCAGGTAGTGGATGCAGGCAGGGGGAGGCCAGCCAATGCCTTCAGGAAGCGTAGAAATGGTAACTCTTAGCCATCGTTGTCTTCCATGTGGTGACCTGACGGACTTCAGTAACTAAACCACTAATGCCATGCTCTCCTGGGTTGGGTTTCTTTGGGTACAGTTGCTATTACCTCTATGGCACGTGCCAGAACATACAGCAGAGACTGCGCATGCAGAAGTAGAGGTTGGCTCTTGAGCTGCTTTTTAGTCGCCACCTGCCTGTTGAGTTTGGGTTGAAGGAGTGCTGGCACACCCAGTAAATTCCAGTTGACAGGAGTCCCTTTCTCACGCAGGAGCGTTTCTTGCTGGTGTATCTCTTCAGGCCCTGAAAGCCTAGGGACAGCAGCAGTAGCAGACAAGAGGTTTAAGACATTAAAGAGCTAACAAAATAGTTTATTTTTCTCCTCGTGTCTTACAAAGCAAAGGTGAGGAGACCTGGGAGGAGCTGCTCTCAGCGCGCCTGCCAAGATGAGTTAACTGATCTCTAGCTGTGTGTGGCCATCTTGCTGCAGAAAGCAATAGTAACAGAGACGTTGCCTCCGAGTCTTTCCATCAGCCTGGAAATGTTGGGGGGGGGAGGGAGAAAGAAGCCCCACTTATTTCATGCTACTCCGATAGTGAAAACCAAGTTGTTAGAGCTCTCTGAACTCCGTTACGATACTCTGGGTTTTAGGCTCCACTTTTGTTTCTCTCCTGTGACTGAAACCGATCGCGCTCCCACGCCCTAGTTTCTGTAATATTTGTGTATACAAGACCAAAACCTTACCAGATGTAAATTGTGTATAACTGCAGAGAGCCCTGCCCCGGGGCTCTGAGAACACTTTCAGTTGGGTTCATATATGATACAATGACTAGATGTGACTGTTGATTTACAGAATTTACATATCACAGCAGTTAATTATTTGTGCTACTTAAGTTAATAAAAGCAGTGAACTATTACTTTATTTTTTCCTCAGTTCCTGAGCAAGCATTACCCAGTTGATCTGGCGATGACTATGTGTATGAGCCACCAATATTGACCATTTTTCCATTGCATTTTGTTTCTTTTCTTTTCTAGATATGACTCTGTTCCTCGCTATAGTTTGTGTAACAACTTGTGTTCACGTTCTCTATGTTGCTGTAATTTTTGTGCTTTAATTCCTCTTATTTCAACTGGTTTAAAAAGAAAAAAAATCAAGCTCCTGTAACTTGCACTTTTCCCCAATCCTTAATACTCTTGTATGGCAACCAAAATTACTGTAAGAAATAAATATCATATTGCACTAAGGTGGTGGTTCTGATTGCAAACAGAGGACACTGTCTGGAGGGTTATTAAAAACAAAAATCAATGACAAAAGTTGCCCAAAAAGTTGCAATCTGCTGTTTTTGGAAGTGCATAAAATGCTTTAACAAACTGTGAACAGAATGAAGGTGGAACTATTGCTTTTATTGCTGGGGAAAGCCTTTCCTTTGTGTCTCTTCTTTTGGGTTGAAGCATTCTTTATGCCCAATACGAGGTCATTTCTGAACTGCACATTCAGGTTGGGAATTTGGAAAGTCAGTTTTCAGCAAGTGGCAGAACAATAGCTTCTCTCTTTGCCTTAAGGTGGATCCAGACACTCGTGGAATATTCCTCCCCTTGCAAGGGGAGCCTGTCGGGGGCGCACGCTCGGAACCCAGTCGTGCAAGGCACCGCGCTGGGGCTCTGTTCTGTAACCAGGCATGGGGGAGTGGGAGAAAGGGGCTGGAGTGATTGTAGAGCAGAGCAGCTCTACAGAGGAGAAAAGGGGACAGTGCTCCTTGTCAGACTCTGTGCATCTTGTGTCTGAAGCAATGTACTAGCAGGGTGTATTTGTACTGTGAATAAACACGGCCCCAAATGGCCACAAATAAGGAGACAACTCAGACCTTCTTTCGGCTTCAAACAAACTTGGTTGTGTTGCTCTTTCAATGGTGATGCGACAAAGAATATTTTTTATTTTCCATGTCTAAGATAATGGAATAAATGCCCAGAACTGTTGCCCTTTGGTTTTCATATGTTCCTTAACTATTACTCTCTTCTCAGCTGTTGTTCTGGTTCACCTTTTTTTTTTTTTTTGGTAGTTTCTGGTGATTTCTCTGGTATCTTTCCAGCAACAATTGCTTGGCAGCTTTGTTTGGCTAAAAACGGGGAGAATTAAGCCCAAGGTTTTCTTTTTTTTCCAGGTGTTGTGGCAACCCAGGATCTCTGTAGCTAAATGAAGTCAGGTATTTGCAGTACCACACAAAGAACCAGTGCTTTGTTGATCACAGGAATGAGAAGGTCTGGTCCTTGCTGTTGTACCTTGTGCTGTGTTCTCTTTTGCTCTTGGGTTTCTGTATTTCTCTGCATTTTGTGGTCTTTCATTCCTTTTGTCCAATAGCCATGGAAAAAAAACCAGTAGCTGTTCTGGGCCACCCAGAGCAGCATGGTGGTACCACCAGTGGAGGAGATGCTGAAGCATGTGCCATAGCATTTCCCACCTGGCTCAGCCACACTTCCTGTTTAAATGAAGAGGTGGCATTTAAATGTTTAAATGCTCAAGGTGTTGGAGCAGCTGGTGAAGGGAGCCTGGAGTGCTGTGTTCTGGACTGAGACCTGCCGGTGGCTGCACTAGGAAACCAGGAATGATTGATAGGTGCTTCAGACCGTTTCTGGCCTAGGACTGCCCTGAAGTCCTCACTTCAAATCAGGCGAATGGGGGGAGGCAATGAAACGGGACTTAGGTTGGACTCAGTTTGCTGCCGTAAACGCTGCTTCGGTCCATGCTGGGGCTGCCAGGAGCCGAGTGCACAGTGCAGGGAGCAGAACAGCCAAAGGGTGCTTGGTGCTTTAAGCCTGAACCAAAGCGGTTCCGTGGCTGACATCTAGAGGAGCGGAGCAGCTCCTTGCGAGCCGCCTGCTGCATGCCGCTGCCCTTCTGTCTGCAGGAAGCATTTCGGCAGCGTTCACTGCTGCCCAGAGACGGCGGAGAAACGGCGGAGAAACGTCTGAAGGTGCAGCGACAGCCTCAAACAGCCTGGAAGAGCGATCTTTGAGGAACGGCAGTGTGTCTGCTGGGTTAGGTGCGGTCATGTTTGGTCAGCTTTGTTTTGAACGTTTTGCATCTCCAGGTAAGCCTTCATCTGCATCAGGCGTGGGTTTTCAGTGGAGGATCGTTTTTATGCCCCGTGCTGTAAATCTCAGGCTGCTGACTGCAAACGTTGCAAGGTGGTGAGCCGCAGCTCCTGCAGATCCGACCTGCAGAAGAGCACAAGGTCCTTAGGCTGGGAATTAGTCCAGAGTGGCTGCTGGCTCTTTGCCCAGCCCTGCCTGCAGAACTGAAGTTTGGTTTGTCAGGTGAAAAGGGAAGGTTTTCTCTTAGGCCTAGTGCCAGAAGGGACCCATGCACCTCTGGGTGTGTGTGAGCTCTTGTGTGCTCTCAGAGGGAAGGTTCCTGGGCAGCTCTAGGGCTGGCTGTACAACCAGGACGGCAGTGCTGCATGTGCTTACCGGGGCAGTGCAATACGTGCTGCAGTGTGCTGCTGGCTCGGACAAATCCCAACAGAACACCACAGAGAACTCTCCAAATGCAATTCACATTTTAGTGGCTTCTTTGGCACGCATGGTTTTTGTGTGGTCTGGTGGTATCTTGTCTCCTACCTTCCCTACCTGCCCAAGAACAGTTTCAATTCTTATAACTTCTGGGGAAAAAAAGAAAAGAAAAAGCAACAACAAACCACAAAGCAACCCAAAAACAACCAATAAAACCAAACCAACCAACCAAAAACCCACACAAAACCAAACCCCAACAAAGCAAACAAACCAACCCCCGAACAGGAAAAGAAAAGCAGCACCTTGGGAAAGGTTTGGGGGAGAGGAGAGAGCCTCTCTGCTGCACAGCCTTCTGAAACCTTTGGCTCGATTTCCTTAAGGAAAATCCCGAGGGAAGCATTGCCCTTATATGGTCACTCAGGTGCCCAGGGTGAATTTGGAGACTTGCCAAGCATGGGCTGCCCCTAGGAAGTGCTGAGTGAGGAGCTGCTGTGACCATGCCATTCCTTGTCCTTGTGCTTTGACCTGCCGCTGCATCTCTAGGGCCTGTTTGAGGCTGACCTCAGGCGTTCAGAGCTGTGCAGCGGTGGAGTCCAGGTGAGCATTCTGCAGTGACCAGAGAAAGGTGGCTGAGGCAGACCTTGAAGAGTTGCTCACTTGTTAGTCTGTACAGTGCTGGAAAACGAACAAACCCAACTTCTGGACGTCATCAAATTTGAACTCTGTCTAACTGTGCAGAAAGTGCCGTTGTGATCAGGGTCTGATGCTTGCCTCCGCACCACGCTGCGGGGCTGCCCTGCATTTGCTCTGGCCCAGCAGTTGTCCTCCAGCAATGGCTGTCAGTTCCCACATGTGCAGCCTCCTGCAGGTCTGCTTAATTCACCTGTCAGAGTTCAGAGGGACCCAGCAACAGTGGCCATGCTGTGCCCTGCACCTGAGTCTGTGTGAAAGCTCAGCCAGTGCTCATTTGCTGCCTTACAGAGACCTGTAACTAGGGCAGGGGACTGCTAGAAGACACTTTGCAAGCTTTAGACATTTTTTCCTGCCAGAGGATAATTCTTCACCTGCTCTGTGTATCCAAAGCAGATCCTGGGCACACCTTGGCTTGTTAGTCTGTCACTTCTGTACGTCCTTACCCAGATGGGTGATCTCTTACCCTCTGGGTGCCATCAGGTGCTCTTCAACCCTTTAGAGACAATCACCAACACTAGACCCAGTCCTGTGGGCAGTCCTTGTGCCAGGCTTCTTTATTCTTGGGGCAGATCAAACGGTGCATTTACAGATGTCTGAGCGGTGAGTGCCAAGAAGTGTCAAGGCCAGGCTCTGTTCAGTGGTGTCCTGTGGTAGGACAAGAGGCAATGCACACAAACGAACCCAGGAAGCTCCACCTCAACACAAGGAGAAACGTTTTCATGGTGAGGGTGCTGGAGCCCTGGAGCAGGTTATCCAGAGCAGCTGTGGAGTCTCCTTCTCCTAAGGCTTTCAAGACCCATCTGGACACATTCCTGTGTGACCTGCGCTGCTTTGCAGGGTGGGGGGAATTGAGACTTGATGATCTCAAGAGGTCCCTTCCAACTCCAACCATTCCATGCTTCTGTGGTTATATGGATAAACTGAAAACAGGGAAAATCTGTTTGTACAAAATGCACCAAAACGTAAATCTCAGCATGAATCCAAGGGACTGTTGGAGGTGACAGGAATAGAAAGCTTTCTGCACAGCACATAGCCATGGAGAAGGGAAGGCTCTTCCAAGAAGAAGTAAGGAGCCATTAATGTGAGTGGGCTGCAGGGCATTCAGGGAGCTCGTCTGCAGCCAGGACAAGTGTGGGAAAGAGCTACTGTGAGATGTGAGTGGGGGCTTGCAGCAGGTCTGATGTGACTGGGTCTGTTTAACTAAGCAAATAGCAGGCTGCAGGGACATGTATGCTTTTCCCACTCACATGAGTGGGTGAGCAGCCAGGAGAGGGATCTCAGCTGAAAGGAACATCAGTGCTAGAACGTTACCCGTGGTGATGAATACATTCAGATTGGAAGAAAGGCCTGTGAGAGGAGAGGAGCTGCCATGTGGTCTCCTGCAAGGAGTAGTGTGGGAGTTCACAGCCCCAGGCACTGCAAGTGCATAAATTCAGGAGAAGTCCTCTTAAGGTGCTAGAATGTGCCCAAAGAGCAACGAAGCTGATGAAGGGTCTAGAGCCCCTTGTGAAGAGCAGCTGAGGGAACTGTGATTGTTCAGTCTGGAGAAGAAGAGGCTGAGAGGAGACCTCACTGCTCTCTACAGCTCCCTGAAAAGAGGCTGTAGCTAAGTGGGGGTTGGGCTCTTTACCTTAGTGACAGCAACAGGGCAAGAGGAAATGGCCTCAAGCTGCACCAGGGCAGGTTTAAGTTGGACATTAGAAAAAAGCCGAACCAACAAAACCAAAACCAAAGGGGTTCCCAAGCCCTGGAACAGGCTGCCCAAGGCCATGGCAGCATCACCACCCCTGCAGGTATTTATGAAAGAAGTGCAGAAGTGGTTTAGTGGTGACCTGGCAGCACTGGGTTAACAGCTGAGGATGTTAAAGGTCTCTTCCAAGCCGTATGAGTCTGTACTGCTGATTCTCACCTCATGCAGTTTACCCCAGTTTACCTTCTTGCAAACTCTTCTGCCAAAGGCACAGGCTGGACTGGGAAAAAGGGTGGTGGGAGCTAAACCTACCCCAAGAGCAAGCTGCCTTACTTGGGAAGATGGCTGGAATTTTCCTGTTGTGCTTTCCTGTTGAACCAAGGCATCTGTGCCATGTAATGAGGGGCAGCACCCTCCACTTGGAGCCCTTCTTTGGCAGGAGTGCCAAGAATTTGGCTCTGCACAACACAGGAGAGGCTGAAATCAAAAGCTGTAGATACTGCAAGAGGAAACAGGAAACCTGCATGCAGAAGGCAGTGAACTGTATCGAGCTGAGCTTTCCTCAAAGCACAGTGAGGGCAGCTGGCCAAAGAAACACCCTTTAAAGCCATCACCCCACCAGCTGCAACAGCATCTGCATGCACCAGCAGCATCTGCAGCACAGAAGAGCCCCACGTGAGCAGCTGGAGGAGACCTCATATCTGCAGGAAGCGATAACGACTTGGTAAATGCCCTGCTTTGAGCCACGTCAACAGTGCCAGGAGCTGTGATGGTACTAAGGAAGGAGGGTCAGAGCCAACCACCGGGACATGGCTTGCAGGTAGCACACATGGTCATGAGCACAGGGAGCACCCACAGCCAGGTGAGGTGAGCTCATACTCAGGCTGAGTGCAAGAGCTGGCCGTGAGCTCCTCTCCCCAGACCTCATTTTCAGTCGGCCTAAGAGAATGGAAACAGCTGAACAAGCTACTTTTTTTTTTGGTGGGGAGAGGAGTGGCTAATTAAATAACAGCAATTGTTCAATGAATTTTGGCTGCCTCCAGTGGCCATTGAAGTCTGGTGTGTGTGACAAGCTGCGCTAGAGCACCATGCACCTCTCTTGCTGTGGGCAAGGCACTTCCCAGGCAGTCACAGATGCATCTCCCTTTTCTGTCTAAGCAGCTTAGACTCTGGGACTAACCTGTCAATTAAAGCTACTTGGAGCAGTTCAGATTCCCTTTCTGGAAGGCACCCAAGCAACTCTCACCCAAGACTGATCTGAAATTTGTTTGGGTTGGTTTTTTTTTGCTCTTTCCCCCTTTCCATGGACTAATATGTCACGGTCCCTTTCACCAGGTTCACAGCAGTGCCTGTAAATCAGATCACTCACAGCAGAAGTGGCGTGCTCAGCAGCACAGGGAGAATTTGAGGAGGCTTTTTCACCCTTAGTAGGAGTTCAGCCCCCCCCGACCCCGATCACTAGGTATGGACATGTATGCAGTAAGATGCTGCAGAATTGCAGCCTGAGCCTTGGTGGCTGCACATCCCTGTGCAATGCAGGGTGAAGATTCCTAATGGAATGGCAGCAGTTCTGGAATGCCATACCACAAGGAGCCACCTTCCTAATCAGGCAGACAACATCTGTGGGTTGCTCTTTGAAAGCTTCTATTACAGACTGAAGCCTCTCAGAGAATCACAGGTGGCTTTAAGCCTGCATTTGCAAAAGCACTCATCTACAAGTAGGTGTTTCAGATAGGGCTCCTTGGCAACTATCATTTATTCTACTTGATAGAAAAGGAGTTACAAAGTGGACTATGCTGAGCTGACAGCTGCCCTTCCAGGTTCAGCCAGAGCTGCAGAGGAGACACAGACCACGTGCAAAAGGGAACTGTTGCTGGTGTGCATTTTATCTACCCAAAGCCACCTCACAGAGGTACTTCATGTTATAATTCCCCCTGCCTACTGCACCTCTCCCTTGGTTAAAAATTGAAATTTGGTTAGGTTGGGTCTTGCTATGGCAAATGCAGTCAGCAAGGACAAGTTCTAATGGCCCATTGCACATAAAGCCCTCGCGAAATGCTCGGCAGCTCTGAGGCTTTATATAAAATAAATTGGATGCAGGCACATTCTTCACCATCCTCTTAAGCCTACCATCTGTGCAGCCTAAAAATAAAGCAGCAGCTTAAAGAGGTTTGATAAAATGCATCTGAGAAATGCATTGGTAAAGCTCTGCCAAACTCTAAAAATGCCTCGGAGGTGCCAACCCTGTGTGCTGCAGAGAGGCTCTTCAGCACTCTCTTCGCCCGGCCAGCCTCAGTGCGATCTGCCCTGAGTAGAGCAACTCCACCAGCCTAAGACATGCTGGATGGCCACAGCACGTTAGCCAAGGGCTCCTTCTCCAGGACAGCAAAGCTGCTGCCAAAAGGCGGATCCAATTCAGAGCATTTACTCGGGGAGTTAAAAAAGGGCAATTAGGTGTCTACAGTTCACACCAGCGGCTCCCCGGGTGCAAAGTGGGACTAGTGGAGGAGAATGCCACCAGCTTGTGTGTCGTGACACTTCCTACCCTGTCAGCAGCCACTTCTGCCCTGCCATTGGGGGGTTAATGCAGATGCAGCTTCTGCCACACCAGTATGGGCCACCCAAAGGCATCTCCTGTCTCTGAGAAACTCTATGCTGCTCACATTTTCTGTCCTTACTGTTGCTAGCAATTAATTAACACAGGCGAATGAAAGAGGAAACATTTATATTGAAAAAGACTCAAAAGTGTTCTTACACTGTGCTTATTCATAACTGATGGAGGAGAGTGACAGCAGTGCAGAAATCATTCACTGATTAGACTTGAATAAAATCAGTGCCTCTGCCAGCTGAAGCCCCAGCATGCGCCAGAACAAACGCCAGCAGGACCGCATTAAGAAGCACCAGGATGGATCTGAGGTGCCAGGACAGTTGCTGGCTCAGCCAAAGGCACAGTAAAGCTGCAGACCTTTGAGTAGCAGAAATTAATGCCCTGGTTTTCAGTGGCAGGTGTTGCAAATAACTTGAGCAGTTACTGTTGCTGAACTGCAAGACTTGGCTCCATCTGACCTCACAGTAGCACCAGTGCAGTCATAGATAGCACTGCTGCCCTAAAGACCTGCCAAGGTCTAGCACAGACCATCTTGGCACACTGTGATAGACTAAGGGGGGTCAGAGATTAAACTCTTATTAGGTGAGGTGGTTGTGAACAGGCTGCCAGCATTTAATACCCATGACTGTTGAGAGTGTCACCTCACTTCCTGTTCTCGCACTAAGTCCCTTCCCATCTTACTCTGACACAGGAGCTGGACATAGGCCTGCAGTGGTTTCCCCACAATGCTGCTTATGGCATTCACCCACAGTGCTATTCCTTCGCTCCCTCTGCATTTATCCCTCTCTGCTTGAAACATCTCTTGCAAGGTGGGGAGTTGTGGCAACCTCCTCAAAGCCTAAAGCCTGTTTGCCTTTCAGCAGCTCTAACCCCAGACCTTGGAGCCCTGCCTCACACACCTTCAGCCTCAAAAAAGCATTGAAAGGTCTTAGCATGGCAGCTGCCCTGTGCAGGGCACCATCCTCCCTGCTCACACTCACTCCTCCAGCCCTATCCTGTCACTAGGTCAAGCCAGAAGAAGGGCTCAAGAGCTGCTGCCTCTTACCAACAGGCTCACTGCCCACACTGACAATCCCCCTCCCCTCCATTTATCTTCCTTTAGCAGCATGAAGCTTTAATAATGCCACCCTGCATGCTTCTGGTGCAGAAAACCTCCCTGTGTGGGCATGTTTTCTGCTTGAGGCGTGAGCTCTGAAGTCACCTGCTAAAGCAACAGCTCCCACTCACTGCTTGAGGACTGCTGGCAGTGATCTCTGAGGCTTTGGCCTTCCTGCTAGTGGCACTAATGAACAATCAGGAAAAGGCCGGTGGGCAGGATTTGCTGCCTTAGCATTCCAGCGGCAGACTGCCAAGTACCCGCTTCTCAGAAAAGCTTAGGATTAAGAACTGTAAACCTGGCCAGCAAGGCAGGATGTCCTTTGGGCAGCACCAAGAATCCCTGGCATGAACAAGAGCAGAGCAGGTTTACAGTGATGCAAGTGTTTCCCTGACTGTAACCAAGGGCTGTGGTTTCAGGAGTGCTCAGCGTCCTACAGCCAGCAGCATGGGCCACAACCAGGAGCAAACCTTCTCACCCAAGCCAAGCTCATTGTGCTTTGCTGCAAAGACTGAACAGACCCTGATGCTCTTTACCAAAGAAAGAGAGCCATTTATCTTCACCCAAAGGCTGATTTCGAGCCTAAGATTTCCATGTGGGAGAAGAGGCCAAACGCAGTGGTTTGCTGCGGAAGGGAAGGAGGTGGAAGGCAGCAGCAAGCTGCAAGCATCGGTGCCCTTCACAGCAGTAGCAGGCACCGCACGGCAGCTCTCTGCAGGAAGGGCTATTGGCTAGCTGCAGGCTGCACTCAGAGCTCGAGACTAGCTGAGCTGCCACAGGCTGGCAAAGCCAGAGGAAATGACAAAAGTAGTCCATGCAAATGGTTCAAAAAGTTTATTGAATACTTAATTTACAAAAATCATATCCCTATGAGGTGTTCTATGCAAAACTGGATAAAATAAACTGCATATAAAACCCAACCCTAGTAATGCAAATACCAGATGTGAGACCATGGAGAGAAGGACCAGTCATGAAACAGATATGACATTAAGGATTGTCCCAACCATCCAGGAACTGTCCAGTGTGATGCCTTCTGCCTGGACACACCAAACATGTCGCTGTTTCACATGGGTCTGCTCTGTCCTGTTGGTCCATGTTTGCAGTTGCTGAACATTCTTTGCATTCTTTCATAAGCTCCTGCACCGCTTCTGCCACTCCCATTTGGATCAGAAGGTGGAAACAGACAGGACAGACACTGAACACCTGCAGTGTTAGATGCAACTTGAGCTCTTTGGTAGGGACCCTAAATCTGCAGCTCTCTAGAACAACCAGAATTTCAGTTTTGGCAAAGCCCAGGTTTAGTTCTGTCGTTTAGTAGGAGGTCACTGGCAGTTTCTGCTGAACACACACAGAGCACAGTTGTCTTTTGTAGGGAGCACAAACAGCCATCATATATATGAGCTGTACACCCAATGATTTATACTGACATTCCTTGACTCAAATATGGTTACACAAAATGCCTTGCTGCACAGCAGGCCCTGCCTCGCGTGATGCAGGCTGACACAGCTGCCCTCTTTAAAGCACGGAGCCCGTTCCTGCTGTAATCGCACAGCTCCGGATGCCACTTTTCCTCTGAACAAGTGGAAACCTTGCTGAGGGACTCAACACTTTTATAGGAACTTTTCCAAGGCTTCTTGGGTGAAACAAAAAGACATTTGGGACAATCAGTGCTAGAGTGTTTGCAGCCCTCCTCTGGGAAAACGTGAACAGGAGGAGCAGGAAAAAAAGTCATAGTAAAAAAAAATCTCAATGCAAGAGCCAAGAGACCTCACTTTAAAGAAGGAAAAAGTGACCAGACTGTTTCCTTCCTAACACTAATATTCCATAAATACCAGACAGTGTTTGATTCACTGCCAACAGCTGCAACTTTCAAGCATTTTCTTTGTTTTTTCAAGAAAAGAAAAGTAAAAATTATGCACCTCCCCAGCCCTCCCCACTGCCTCTCTGTGGAAATGCAGCCTGCATAGCCATGACTTGCTCCACTGAAAACACTTAGTGGAAGACTACCTAGACTGAAACAGTACAGAAACCTGCTCCCTTAGGAGTCACACATGCACTACTACGACAGCCAAGCTGGCTGTCCTCAGGAAGGCTGTTTATGACAGTTGCTAATTTGGCAGAGAAGGAAGGTTTCAAACACATGGAGATCACCCCGGGAGCCTGAGCAGAGGAGTTACAATATATTAGCGACTTCTGGGGCATAAACGTTTTAAAAAGCATCAGCAAAGTATTAAGTATAAAAGCAGTATGGATGCACCCCTCCATCCTCAGAAAAGCATCACCATTCATAGTGTCTGAAGTCAGATTTATTGACTGGGCATTAAGGCATGAGCAGCAACCAAGAATCCCTACTGCCGGAGCTCCACGTAGTTGGCAGGGAAGAGCCCGTAGCGGCCCTTGCAGACACCTCGCCACCAGCCGTCGTCGATCATCTCGATGTTCGTGATGATGTCGTCTGGGTCAAAGGAGATCTCATCATCACCGGCTGGAGAGGAGGAGGAGAGAGGCTCAGTGTCTGCAGAGCAGCAGTCCCACACCACAAGCTCAGGTCCACTAGCCTGCTGTCTCCAAAAAGAACAGAGACCCCTCCCCTCCCTTGCTCCCTCGAGGGCACCTGGGTGACGCCAGCCCTAAAGGCAGGTATGTTCTCACCCGCGAACGATGAGGGACCTGGTTCTTACCTCCTGCGTGTTGAGCACGTTTCTGGCTCGCAGCAAACACACTGGGAACCACTGTGCTTTCCTAAGCCTCTCCTCAGCATCAGCCAGGCAAAGTTTTAAGCGTGTTATGCCTTAATGGTTAAAAAAGCCCTTGGAAACTTCAACCATTTCCAGAAACAGCAGCTAGTGGCTTTAAGAAGTATCACAGTGCCTTTGCTAAGTCATTAAATCCCTAACTCTTACCTTCATGTCATATGTCACTACAAGAGCCTAGACAAGGAAAGGCCAAGGGGAAATGCAGAGCTGTCTGGCAGAGCAGAGTTTCAAAGCCAAGGCTGAGCAAAGCAGCTTTGCTTACCAGCTTGGTAATCATAAAGGGCTATGGCTGTGATCCCAAGCTCATTCTCATATTCATCATAGGTGTTTTCTTCTAAAGAGAAAGGAGGAAAATTAAAAGCATGAAGCACACAACCTCTCATCCTCTAATTCTGCTGCTAACCCTCAGAGGGAGCAGAGAACAAACGGGACGTTTCCAGCAGTGCTGATGTTCCTGCTGAAGTGGACTCTTCCCCACAGCACACACAAAGTCTGAAAAAAGCACTCATAAGCAGGCAATCAATACAGGACAAAACTGATCAGCCTTGTAATGCCTCTGCCCAGTGTGACAGAACAGTGAACAGGCCCAAGGTCAGTGTGTAAGAGAGCCTTTGCTGCAAGGCAAGTGGGTTTGAACCCCTGGGGTTGCACACTCAAGTGAGCAGGCTCATTCTGCACACCTCATTTGGTAACCAGAAGAGGTGAGGAAATGGCAACCCAAAGGAACCTGATTCTTTCTGTTCCATTGGCTTCAGACATTCTTACTCCATCCCCTCACAGGCACAGAACACATCACATCCAGTTCACACTCCAAGAACTGTTGACAGAGGTCATGCTTAGCAGACCAGGACCAGCTCAACACATTTAAGCTCCATCTCTTCTCAAGCTGAGCTGGGTAGAAATGGGCACCCCTCCACATCTTTCTGAACCGATACCCTAGGGTAGTTAGGCACTGTAATTATTCCAACATCATCTCACAGAAGATGTTTCAACCTTGCTCTAGACATATTTTAATTTCCTAATTAAAGTTTCTTGGTGGAGACTCTCAGAAGTCTCATGAGCCTGAGGCTTTAGCAAAGCAGGGCAGTGTGTTATTAGCACAACTCCACATCAAGCCGCTGCCCAAGGAGATAACCTGTACCACCAGGGGTTTCCTATCAGGAACAAACACTCTACCTGCTTGGTAGTGGTCTGCTGCTCCTGCCACCTCATAGACAGTCTCTGGCTCATACTCTGCCTCCCGCTGACTCACTGCTTCTTGGTACTCTGGCTGTGCAGCTCTGTAGCCTGGCTCAGGCTCGTGCGCGGCTGTGCTGGAGTCCTTGTAGGCAGCCTGCACCTCACAGGAAACTGCATCCTGCAGAAACAGAGGTGAGGCTCAGCAAGCCTTTGTGAAAAGGTTCCCCTGCTCGGCAGAAAAAATCAGAGACTGCAAGTAATAGTAGCAAACCTCATAGACTGGGCTTGAGGGTGCCTTCTGCTCAGCTGGCTGTGTGGTAGGAGATGACGGTGGAGTTTGCTTTTTGGCTTTAGCTTGTTCCTAAATTGAAGAGAAAGAAAACGGTTAGTGCAGTTTATTCACTGATGCCATGACATGGAACAAGAACAGCCCTTCAAGAAGACAAACAGACAGCATATTCTGCAATAAACTGCTATGAGCAGGGAGAAGAAGAGGACTGGATGAGACCTGCCTGAAGCTCTAGACCGGCTGCACACTGAAGTCTGAGAAATGCAGCAAAGCAGGAAGAAGTGGAGAAAGAAATATGACACAGTGTATGTGCACAGACGGATTTAAAACCAGAGCACCCAGTGTTCTCTGGCACATGTCCACAGGAGCTGCAGGGTTCCTGTGTTCAATATATCCACTCTGTTCATTAGCTGTCTGGGCCTCATGTCCCATTTTAGCCCAAGTTTAGAGAACATGCAGGCTTCAGGGTCTCATTACACAAGTTCTGTATTATCTTTGATGAGAAACGATCCTGCAAGCTGCTGCAGGTCTGCAAAACATAAGTCAAGGCAAAGGGCTGAGTAGCTCTGACAGAATCAAGCCCTCTCTCCTGACAGTGCTGGGGCTCAGGTGTTCAGCAGCAGTGCCGGTGCCATACTCTGCAACACAAGGAGCAGCGGCTCTGAGCCCTGTGCTCTGGCATTCAAGCACTCAGCACAGTGCTGTGCCACCTGTGAATCAGGGGCAAATCTGCAGCACCCATTACAAAGCCATTCATGGCAAGTCAGGCTATTGCAGCACAAGAAATGCTGCATTGCTTACAGGGCTGGAAAAAGCCCAGCTGTGAGCAGGCTGTTTCATCTTGCCTCTCTTTACCACAGGGAGAAGGAAAACTGTGGCTCTAGGGCCAAGCTTTCCTCTGTGCTGTACAACAGAAGGGGATCTGTGCTCTGGGAGACTCTGTTGCTTAGGTCTAGCAAGCAGCAAGTCACCAAAGGATCCTCTAGAGGAACTGTTGCCCAGAGATGAAGAGATAGGACTCTTACCATAAAAATCTTCCTTTCCTTTGTCACAGCTCAGAAAAAACACATCTGACAGAGAGAAAGCAAAGCGTGTCTTGAGGACAGAGCCAGCTTTGAAGACAATTCGAGCTTAGTGCTGTGCTTTCCAGAGAAAATCTGGCCTGCTACAAATAGTCCTGTCCAGCTTTTAACTCCTGTGCTGCAGATACTGAAGGCACCAGCAAGGTGCTTATTAGAAGTCAAATTTAAGTCTGGGGACAAGCTAAGTAGTATCAATCCACAAACAATGGCAAGCACGGCCATGGCTGGAATAACCTGGCCTAGGATACAGGTTCACACAATCCAGATTCCAGCCTAGGATAGACACAGCAGAACTGCCATAAAGCATTTCCATTTCAGTCCCCTCAGGCTGGGTGTCTTCACCACTGAAACAATCCACGTGCAAGAGCATGCTGCCTTGTCCTCTGAGGTGGCAGAGGCCTGCTCCATCATGAGGCAGCCATAAATCCAAACTAGCTTGCTCAACACCAGCCGCCTGTGTGCCATGTGAAAGGCAAAGCTGAGGAACCAGCCGTGAAGCGCCGTCGAGGGAACGCAGCCATTAGTACATCCCATAACGGGAGTCAGCCATAGCACCTACTGCAAATAAGAGAACTCCCTGTCTGTGCAAGGAAGCTTACCTCAAGAAATCAAGTTCACTTCAGTCAGAGTCCATGCTCCCCTTTTTGGTATTTGTGGATGGGGCAGCTGGCTGCCCTCCCCTTTTCACACCCAGCTACTGGGCAAGGTACAGCACAGCCAGTGCTCCTTCAGTTCCCACTTAACCTTGTCCTACCCTGCTCCCTGGCTGCAGAACCACACAATTAACCATGGAGATGTTCAGTCTAGGGGAACATTAATCATCTGTTGAAATTTAAATACCAGCTTTGGGGGAAAAAAAACCCAACTTTGAGTGTGTCCAGGCAACAGAATCTTTGATGAAGGAAAAACAAGCACCAGGGCTTGAAGTTAACCCATACTGACAGCTAAAATAACAGCAAAGAAAGAAAGGCACTTGCGAAGCAGAAAGGGGAAGAGCAGATGTGACAGTGCAGTGACTCAGAAGATCCTGTGCTACTACATTCAAGCCCTTCTGGAGAAATGCTTCCTCAGCAGCAGGAAACCTCAATGAAAAGCTGAATTGGGCAACGGGAGCCTGAATTCACCACCCTCCACCCCCAGACCTGCCTTCTCAGCACCCACAATGAATGGCAAGAGAGCTACTGGAGAAGCTGAACTTCTCCCCCTACTCAGCCCAGACTACAAACCAATGCCACAGAAGAGAATACTGAGCAAAAAGCCTGATTCCTTTGGCAAGATCCATAGGACCAGTTATCTCCAGTGGGGCTGGAACAGAAACACACTAATGGAGAGGTTTTCAGCATCCCAGCAGGGAGTGCCTGGTTTCCAGACACAGATGAGCAAGGCAAACTTCAAGCAGCTGTGGCTGAGAGAACTCAAGAGTCACTGAAAGGCAAAGGCTGCCCAGTACCAAAACGCACAGGGACTGGAAGGGACCTGAGGGATCATCTGGTCCAACTTCTCTTGGCAAAAGTGTGGGTTGGACAATGAGAGCCAAGAGGATGCTCTCCTGCATTGGTACCCAGAGAAGTGCATAGGGCCATGAAACAGCAGCAAGGGGACCACAGGGGAAGCTGCCAGAGGCTCTGGACAAAACACTGCTGCAGCAGCTGACATGAAAGGGCAGGCAGCAGACCCTAGGGGTTACTGCTGGTAAGGCATGCCAGGCAAGAGAGTGAGACAAGGAGGACAAGGTGGCACTAACCCTCTGGCCCTTCCATCTCAGCAGCAGTGTCACCCAACAAGCAGATCCTATCAGGCAGAACAGAGGAAGGTTCTGGTGAAACATCTCCTGGCATTGTTTTGCTCATGAATAACACAGGAGTCATAAAGCTCCGAACCATGCTCAAACTAAGATTCCACCACCACTGGGAAGATGCTTTCCCCTCCTCTCCTGGCAGTGTGCAGTGGGTGGCATCACCCCCACCTCCCAAACCCCAGCAACACCAACTGTGACCAAGGCACCCAGCTCCTTAGAAGCAGCTTCAAGGCCTTTCAAGGGCCAGCTCTCTCCCCTCTTGAGCTTCTCTGTGCCCAGGGGATTCTGGCATCACCAAGAAGTAGAGGCACAGCAGGAAGAGGTCAGACTGCAGAGACCAGTGCTCAAGGCAGGCATACATATTATGGGATAGGCTAAATTAAAAGGCTATATACCATCACGAGTGTTCCCTTGCCTGATGTATGACACATGTAAGGTGCACACTGATGGACGGCTGCAGTCACAGGCACAAATTCAAGCAAACACACACACAAACAGCTTTAGAGCCTAGTTGGAAAGGGACACTGCCCTGGAACACACCAGACATGCTGCTCAGATGGGACTTGAACCTTACTGACCTCCAGTTTCCTGCGGGCCTCCTCCTGTTCTTGTTTCTCCCTGGCCATTCTCTGTGCCCTCTCAGCTTCTGCCTTCCTGCGGTCCTCCTGCTCTTTCTCCTTGGCTAGGTTTTCAAAGTTAGCTCGGATGATGCCTGTCTTATTGGCAACTGCAACATTTCAAAACAGGAAAGTCAAATGTGGCTTAAGGGTGCAGATAGCCTAGAAAGAGGTTTCTACTAGGATTGAATATTTCTTCTTTTCTGCTCTCTGAGCTCAGAATCCATTCAGAAAAGTCCTTTTGTCCTCCTTTCTCCTTCTGTTCTTCCAAGCCTAGATGTCCTGTGCCCCTCATTCCTCTTACATAAAAACCTCTGCAATGCTTCTCCTCCTTTCTCTCATGGGACAGTCTCTACCACTCCATCCCTCCCCTGAGCTTATCCTCCACCCTGATGCTTTTTATTCTTCTTTTCTCAACTCTGATGACCATCAAGGAATTAAAAAAACCCAAAACACCCAAACGAAAATCAAACCTCAATAAACAAAAACAACTTCTAAAGGGAAGAGGGAGAGAGTATTTGGGGTTGCTGGAGAGCTACACATAGAGCAGTTTCCTCTAGATGATTATTACTCAGCACTGCTACATTGACAGCAACATTGTCCTGGACTCTTGGACATTACCACTTCCAAAGGAAAGGTCTGTGGCCAGTGCCTTACCAGCTTCTACTGGTTTGGTCTTCTGGTAAGTTGATGCTGGCTTTTCTATATCTTCAAAAGTTGCTGCATTCTATCAAAAAGGAGAAAAAGAGTGCAATTTCAGGGAGACATTCAGGTAGCTTTAATCTGTAACATTTTATTGTGATATTGCCCCCAAGGCTGTTTTCAGAACACCAAAACAAACTCGGGAATAATCAAAACCAGAAAAATGGAATAATTCTTCCTGTAAGTCAACTATGGAGGAATTAATCTGCAAGGTCAGGTTTAAACACATCAAAATCCTATTAATACGAAAACTGGTTTATGAACAAATGACTTTTTAGAGCCAAAGACTGCATGACAGTTGCTGCTGTAACCTACATTATGCAGGAGTTCGACCATGGCATGCAGCTCCCTTTGAGAAGCAGAGATTGTGACAGCAGAGGGAGCATTCAAAACAACAGGGTCTACAGGAAAGCTCTTGAGTTCTGGAGCCACAAGTGAAATAAAAAATCCTGCAGGTTTTCCAGCTCTGCTACTCTTGTCACTTCTAAATGTCCCAGGTAAAGCTGAGGGTAAATGTACTCAGTAGATAAACTTCCCAGAGGGCTGCTTCTTAAATCTGAAACTGCAGAGGCAGAAAGGGGCTATCAGCTGCCCTGGCTAGCACTGGGACAGACTACTAAATCAACCTCTCCTGCAGAGAAGGTCCTTGAGAATCCATACGGGCAAAATTGGTAGGCATCAGACATCTATTTGAAGCGGTCTACTAAAAGGAGATGCTCCAGACAGAGAGCACTGGCAGCTTGGTAGAAACCATGGCTGAACTGCTGAGCTGAATGGATCTTCTCACTCTTTAACAGAACTGCTGCTATTCTTCTGTGGCCATGCTTTGGTTCTCCCTGCTTAAATACCTCTGCACTGCACACACGTGCAAATTGGCATCAGCTCTGTGAATCAGAGAGCATTAGGGGTTAGAAGGGACCTTTAAAGGTTTTTTATAACCCCCAAGCATGATTTTTAAAAGATTTGGAAAGGCACAGAACTCTTCTGTTAGCCTACAGAAATATCCAGAAATGAAGAGCTGACCCTTACAGATCTAACCAGACTGTTTGGTGCTCTTTAAAGCAACTGACCTTATCCATCCGATCTTTCTGGACACCATACTTCCCACCAAAGCCTTTGGAGTAATCTAAAAGCAGGATGAAAAGGTTAGAGGAGGCTGTTTGTCATCCCTCCCTTCTTTCTGCCAAATGCTAACAGCCATTTCCAATGCAAATAGCCATTTCAGCTGCATGCAGAGATACAGAGACAGCCACCACAGAAAATGGAACTTGGTTTCTGATACAGAAAGGACACAGAACTGCAAGAGCCTTCAGCTGCACCAGCAGAGGACAGACTGGGGCCACATGCATTCTCTGAATGAATATTAAGCTGAGGATTGCTCAGGCATCAAGCAAGGAGCAAGGAATGAGCCCTTCTACTGCATCGCTGCAGTAACACAGCCTTTCATAGCACCACCTCTTAGCCCCTGCAGCCATCATGTAGCCTAAGCCCCCGTGCTCTGCTCAGAGGAGTGATAGCCAGTCTTCAGTGACCACAGAGCTGAGGTTTGTCTCTAACTTGGTGAATTCTGTGACTGGCAGGAAGGCATAACTAATTTCTGAATCCAGTGGATTCGTTGTGATGCCCAGCTGAGGAATACCGGCAATAACTCCTGCTCTAGGCATGGAAAGGGACAACTCCAGCAGACAGCACAGGGCTGCAACTCACCTGCACAGACATGGAGTGGTTGTGATGTAACACCCTTGAGCTGCACACTCTTCCTCTCACCTGATGCTGACTCCAGCACTTGTTATACTCCAAAACCAATTTAATTACTAGTACTATTAACAAGAAAAGCACTAAAGCCTAAGAGCTTTCTGCTCACTCTAGTGAGTTGCACTCAGAAACATCTGACAAGCACCAGAGGCAGCACAAGAGGAGCAGCAGGAGCATATGGAGAAACTCTTCCGTCTGGTGGCAGAGAGCTGAAGGAATGTGCTTTTAGACTCCGCAGGCTTCCCTGTACAGCCCTGGGCTACAATTACAATTACTCCTTCTCCTCTCAACCCCACTTGGCTCCCCTAACCACAGGCTCTGTTAGTGTCTGTACCTGGGCTCTGCTAAGGCACATCTGACACACTGAAAGTTTAGATCTGTGCCACTGCAGCACAGAAAAATCTTGACTATCAGAATGAACCACCTCATTTTCTTCAGCTTCATATGCATTTTCAGCCAGAATGAATATACTACACTTACATTTTCCTGATCCAGACTTCTCATTTTAAGAATTCATGGTTTGCACCCCAGCTATTTCACAAGGGATAAAGAGGGCATTATAACAGCATTTGCTCACAAACATTCCCTACTTCTTGCTTTAAAGACTACAATCATTTAGAAATGATCTTAGCACAATCTATTGCTTGGTACTGGCTACATGCATGGGCCTCATCTGACTATTTTTCAGCTCAATATTGTAATTCATCCAGGCAAAGCTTCACAGTGAGACTCTAAAGCTGCTAAATACAACATCGTTAACACCATACTACAACTAACTGTAGTACACACTGTATGTAGAGCTGCCAACTAAATAGATGGTGTTGTGGAGCTATTAACACTGGCTACCTGCTCCCTGAGCACAGGCTTGCCTTGTGAAGCAGAGTAGGAATGAAGTGGAAGAGCACTGCTAGATCTGTAGGAACAGAAGCACAAGGGAGTGTCTGCACATTCCTGGCATCCAGCTACTCAGACAGCTACTCAGGACTGTGAGAAGTGGCTGCACTGGTTAAGAGAGTAACAAGTGAAAACGGTGCCTTGTTGGGATTCATGCTTGGCTAGTTTCTCCTTGTAATCAAACCCCACAGCAGATGGGTCCTGCCTTTCTCTCTGTACACCAAATTTCCCTCCGAAACCACTCTTATAGTCTGAAAAAGCCACAAGTCACAAATTAAAATGGAAGAAAACAAAGAGGTTCAATCACAGACACTCAAAATCAGTTTTGCAATATTTTAAATTACAAATAAATTTGGATAGTGAAAAAAAATCTCAATAGACTTTTGTAACAGTCAAGTCAAAAGCAGTTTCCCCTGAGGTTAGGAAAAGGCCCATGTGATTTACCAGACACAAGAACATCGTTTGGAAGTCACAGAAGAAGCCTTCTCCCTGTTTCCCACACGTACTGCACAGTGCCCTGGCATTTGGTCGGAGCATGAACACACACAGTTATGCTCACCAGAACGAAACAACAACAAAAGGATCCGGGGCAATAAAATGAGCTTCCTTCGTCTGCACGGTTAACATTTGTGCTCTAGAGATGGTAAGACAGGGTCTGTCCTCCAGCTTCTCCTCCAAAGCACTGTTACAAGGAAGAAGGAATATTCCTGCTGCCACATAGCTAGAGGGAAAGAACACCTGAGCTACCATCTGTGGTCATTCCCTGCTGCCGCCTCACAACAGCCATTTCAATCTGTGGTTAAAAATGAGGAAACAAAGGGCGGCTGGCAGCTCTTTCACCACTGATCTGCTGGAGCATCCAACAGATCACTTTCAATTCCTTTCATTTAAAAAATACTTTAAATTCAAAGTGGTGACAAGCAGAAAGCTGGGGAGTAATCATTATTTTGCAGTTTCACCTCTGGGTACCAGTGTCCCATAGCAATAGGCACCCTACTGGCAATGAGAAAGGACAGCTTTAGGTATGAGATTGCTTCTGCATGAAAATGGGAGTGTGCACAAACCTAGAGAGGCCAGGGAAGGTAGATTACTCGCTGAAATACAGAGCATTTGCTCATTTGTGGCTTGCATAACTCAATGAAAAGGAAAAAATCCAGGCAAGCTGCAGACTCATAAAGCTTCTCCAGTGAGAACTTATCACTACATCTGAACCTTCAGGGACTTGGGAGCAACTGTGTTAAACCTGCTCTGCAGGCACCACTATAACCAGTGCACAACTAACACTGAAACACAGGAAAAGGAGACTGCTGGCAGCTGCTGTAAGGCTCTGGTCAAGTACATGAGGGAAGAAGGCTCACACAGGGGCGAGACAAGTCACAATGGGCAAAGTGCAAAGGCACGGCAAAAACTGGTGAGCTGATTTACCTCTCTGAGATTCGTGTAGCTGCACTTTCTCCTGGTGATCCCAGCCAAGTGCACACTTGTCTTGTCTGTCTGTCTGCACTCCAAACTTGCCTCCAAACCCCTTCACGTAATCTGCACGCGTGAAAGTTCAGAAACATTACTGCAGCTCACACTGAAACAGCATTTCATAAAAACCAGGAGCATGCTCTGGGATGAGCTGTCCTGTCATCAATCACACCACCCTGCACTCTTTCCCCACCCCCTGCAACACTATCTCAGCAGAGGGCAAGGGTCCCCACTCAGAAACTCTATGATTGTGATGCAAGGAAGCACTGTGGCTCCAGTGATGGTTACAGCATTCAGTATCAGTAAGATCCAAAGGTAAGAGCTTGATGCATTTCCCATCTAAAGCCATCCAATGTATCTATAGATACACAAGTAAATACCAAAGGATGCTGCCTCTGGACACCACAGAGCTGTGCAGTTACAAATGGATTTCAATGGCATCCACATGGCTGTTAGGCCCCTTGGAAATCATATTGTGAGAGTCAGGCAGAGTTTATGATGCCTGCCCTTTCATTTCAGTGAAACAAAAACCTGCATTCACAAAGGGCAAGCACACATTTAGAACCAAAGGAAAAAAAAAACAAAAACAAATATTTCTCCCCAGGTTCAAAAGGCTGCCTAAAGTAGTGTTTTTAAAGAAGAGAATAAAAACCTTTCTGTGATTCGTGCTTTTCCATTTTGCCTTGATACTCAAAGCCAACAGCACTTTTGTCCACCTTGTCCTTGTCAACACCGTATTTACCACCAAAGCCCTTGGCATAATCTGGAGACAAAAGTCAAGAATTGCAAGTGGTCAGCAAGGAAATACTGGCACTGGGTTTCATGGCAATCAGAGCTGCTACCATTACAGCAGGTACCAAAGGAAGCACTGACGTCTCTTCTGATCTCCACTCCAGACAGTTAACTCTGAAATTCCTCAGAATACATCCTCTCAGGATGGAAAATAAAACAGCACTCTAAGGAGTTCAGCTGCTGGGTGATATCAGCAGTTCTGCTACTTGACTCCTTGTCTCTAGAATGTCCCTGAACCTCACTCCTAAAAGATTCACAATGACAAGCTATTCCCTTGTCTTAAAACCTCATCAACTCCTTAAATCACTTCGAAATTCTATTTTTTTTCCATCTTCTCTTCCACCCAAACTGCTCAACATTTGACTGAGAACATCACGTGGAGGCCTCAGCAAACAGTACAGGAATGAAGATCTATTTTGTTTGATAAGAAAAGTGTCTACCAAGGCAACCACTTCTCCACTTTACCTTTTTGGGAGGCATGCTTCTCAGTTTTCCCTTGATATTCAAACCCAACGGCTGACTGGAAGAGAAATAAAATGGCACTTGTGACAAGGACTTAGCTATAGAATCCCTGCCTGCTCGGCACAGAACGGTCTGTCTGTCCACCCAGCTCTCACCTTTCTGACCAGGAGCACAGCTGCTTCCAGGCCATATTTATTTAGATGTTAACTTAGTCCATGTACTCATGGTGAAGATTTTTGGCATCCCTTGCCAAGGCAAACTGTACTAGCAGCATACTCTGGCCAGTGGAAGCTCAGCATTTCCATGCAGGGGTTGTTAGACAGCCTTGGAAAAGGCCAATTATCCTCTCCAGCAGGTCATGCTGGTATAGGACAAACCATCCCCAAATCCCATTCTGTAGGGTTCATGCTCCTCACCAAAGAGCACAGCCTGGCTACAATGCATATTTTAACATCTCTTTTCAACTTAATCTCCATTTCCCACAAGGACTTTTATCATCATAGCATTTTTTTTTACCTCCATAACACTTAGTTTCAACTTACCGTGACACTTTTAACACAGCAGGAGGAGCAGACCAGACCAGCACTTGGAGGTGTGGCTGTTTTTCATACCCACACAAATGAGAACAAATGCCAACAGAAAACAGCCACAGCCATGGCAGAGCAGAAGCTCCACCATCAAGAGTAGCTGCAGTAGAAGAAAGGGCTTACCTGGTCAACTCTGTCAGTTTGCACTCCAAACTTGCCACCAAATCCTTTCACTGAGTCCACTTGGGAGCAGTGCTTAGAAAGCTTAGATTGATATTCATGTCCAACAGCTGACTGCAAAAAATGGGAAAGTTCAGAACAGGCAACAGCTCCAGACAGTCCTGTATGGAACAGCAGACACTGCACCGAGGAATCTGAGGATAAGCTCTGTTATAAACATGCATCATTGCCACTCCTCCTGCTGAAACTGACTTCCTTGGGAATTTCTACCTGTTCCAGAAGACTGTCACCATGCTACCAACACAGCCTAGGCAAGGCAAATGCCAGGAGGAAGCCTGCCAGCAACAACTGCTTTAGGCTCTGGATTTCTAGTTTGAAGGCACAGGAACAAAAACAAGAAGGGTGCAGATGGAGTCTTGATGGTGTTCAGGCAGAGTTTAAAGAGAATTAGTTCCAGGTAGAACACAGAGCCTTGAATTCAGGCACACAGTGTTTGAGCTGATATTAGATTGCTACCAAACAGAAATGCAGCTTGGCTTTCCACTGACATTCATCTAGAGAGGAACACTGAGCTTCTGCATTAATCAAAACTAGGCATCTTCTGTCTTTTCTCTTCACTTGCAAATTGGCATTATCCACACCAAGACACAGTTTCCATGCCAAAGGCATCCCAGCTCCACAGTCTCCCAGCTGACCCTGTCCCACAGCAAACTGAGGTGCAGTTACCTCACACTGTCACTGACTTCATGTTTAACACAGGGGTATGTAATTACACCCTGAAAGGACATCCAGACAGTGTTACACTAATCTAGTGGTAGGATGCCCCTCTAGATGCTGGAACAGATACTAGAGTCTAGCACCTTGAAGGGTTCTACAAAACATCACAAACATGGGTTTTTTTCATGCCCATTGCCAAAGCTGAGCAGTAGCCAGAGTGTCCTGCAATCTGCCACTTGAGCAGTTGAGGATGCTGCTCAGCAGCAAGATGCATACAAAAATCCACACCATCCTTGCCAAAGGCAGAGAGAGAAGACTCCACAACCTGCTGCACTGCCATGTGCAGATGGAGGTTGCACCCTGTGACAAGCATCTCTCCTGACTCAGCAACAGTACCAGCACCTGAGCACAGTACAGTTGGCAACTGTGTCTGCAGCAGAGCCTCCCCCAAGCAGCTGCCCCAAGCCCTGACCTTTCAGGAACGAGAAGCTGCTTATCTCATGCCAGTATCAGACAGCTGGACCAAGGTGAGTTAATATGAGGACACCAGGTATCTAGAGACAGTGAGCAAACTTAGGGTGAAAGCAGTACAAACTTGCTGCGTTCACAGTATCTGACTTCTTGTGCTTACAGGTGTTGGAGGAAACATGCCCAGCAGGCAGGAGTGCAAAGTGGCACCGCTTGTCACACTGAAGTGACTGCCAGACAACAGAAGCAGGCTGCAGTAACAGGACACTGACTTAGAAGCAATACAAAAGCTCCTTCCTCTCCCTGACTGAACCAGGAACCAGTCACACTCTTTGCAGCTGCTCTGTAGCAGAGTCACTCTTAAATGTGACAGAAGAGGCTCCCATCCACTTCTCTTCTTTCTGTTACCCATCACCTTTAGGGAAGACATGGAGCTCTGGAAATCCAAGGATTTCTGTGGTCCCTCTTTTGCTGTACCAGCTGAGACAGGCAAGGTTTAAGCATGTTGTTTCCTTCCTGCATTTCCCCAAGCGCTCCAGCACACCCCTTTCTAGAAGGGGCTTGGAAAAATATTTCAGAGTAAATCACACTCCTAATTCCTCAGCATAGCGCTCTGCTGCACGCAGAGTGATGGAACAGTTCTTTTCAAGTCAGCAGCAAGGGCTTATCCTAAATGCAGCAGAAGCCTGTACCATGACAACGCTGCAGTGAAGCTCAGCTACTTCAGGTGAGTCAAGCCTCCAGGCTTTCACAGAACCCCAGGTACCTCTGAAGCAGAGATCTGATTGATCAGGTTACAGAATTATAGCTGTAGAAGAAAATGTTATCAAAAACCTAAGTGATGAATGTCTCCAGCTGCCAGTACTGCTCGGATGGGCATGACCCATGATTGTGCCTCTTCTGATCGCTAACTCTGGCCTGCAGAACACAGCACCCACTTCTGTTTCTTCCATTTTTCCTTCCCCTGGGTACAGGTGAGAGATGAACTGCTGACACTTGAGAGCTGTGCAGCTGCAGAACAGGCCTCATAGTTAAATCTGCTCAGCAATTCCTTCCCCAGACTCGAAGGTTAGGTGAGCCTCTTGCAAAGGCCTATGGAGGCCTAGAGAGCAATTCCCTGTGGAACGGCCGTACAGGCCTTCTGGACACCATTACTGCACTAGGAATTGGTACATTCAGTCTGGCACTGTTCCAGCAGCAGCACACCCTTTTCTTCTTTCTTTGGCAACTGCTGGCACAGCCTCAAAATACAAAATTTCTGCATTTATTCATGCAGAAATAGACCTTTGAAACTTGATTCTTGACTCCAGGGAAATGTACTCAGGATATAAGCATAAAGACTTGCTCAAAAGACAGAGCAAGCATCAAACAACAATACGTGGAGCCACCACACATCCCAGACCTTCTCACCTTCACAGGTTCCTAACCTCCCACCTTAAATACTTGTTTCTGATTCTTTAAGTGTTTTAGGTCAGGTTCTTTCTGTAAGAGCATCTGACAGACTGGGGTACTAGTGGCTGCAATTGCCCTTGTTAGAGCTCTGTCAGAGTGATGCTCTGCTATCATTGTGAGCCACTGCTGTGTATAGCTTACGCCATGAGCTGGGCTTCCACATCTCCAAATCCTGGCATCTTCAACAAGGTTCAGCAGAACATAAAGCTGTGCTGGCCAGAGGCAAGACAAGGCTTCTCCTTCCATCCTAGGGAAGCATTCATACTTACTTTATCCATGCGATCCTGCTCGACGCCGAACTTCCCTCCGTAGCCATGGGAAGCTTTTGGTCCTGTTTCAAGCTCCTTCTCTTTGAGGTTCTGGTGTTCTTGGAACACGTTCTCTCTCAGCTGATGAATACTTTAAAGATAGATAATTAAGCACCAAGTTTTACTAAGAAAGTTTCAGAGGACAGCTTCCAGAAGATGCAAAGTAGGAAGATGATAAAAATACTACCTAATTAAAGCTGGACAGCTTGTATGCTTTGAGTCCTTCTCACTCTGCAGAGCCCAAAACACATTGCCTGCCCTAAGAAACAGAATCTACTCCACTGCAAGAGACTCTCTACAAAGGCAAGAGTTGGTTTCAAGACTACCACAGAAGGGTGTTTTGCTATGTGAGCAATCAATTACCTTGAACTGACACGTGCCTGAAACACACTCTGTTCTCACAGTCTAATTGAAGTCTTCCCAATGCCTTTCACTTAGATGGCAACTTTTCAGAACAGAGATCATCTCTCATCACACAGTCCCTATGGCAACAGGACTCGAACTGAGCATTCTGGACACAGCTGTCATGCAAAGCAAGGATGGAAGGAGCCATGCACCTCCTCTTTCCCCAGTGTTCCCTTGCAATATGCAGGAACTGAACTTGCAGCAGGGCAGGCTACATCCACCAAAGATAATCCAAGACAGAAATCTGTATCTCGGAGCACTTCCCACACGAGTTTAAAGCCTCCCCCAGTGCAATTCAGCCAGCAGGCGTCCCCACTGCACTGCAAACAGGGCAAGCTGCTCCCACACAGTTCAGCCTCTCCAGCCGCAGCATTGACTGCTTTCACCCCACAGATACACCATCGCAGCCAAAAGGAACACGGCAATCACAGACTTCCTGAAGCTGCGTTAAAGTTAAGGCTTAGACACTTTTTGTGAGAAATACAGATTCAGAAGATAGATCACTTCTGCCTCACAGCCCTCCACCATGCACTCTTTTGCCTTTCTGTTAGAGGGCTCAGTCTGCTACTTTGCTACCAAACTCAGCCATTCTGGCAAAGGCAGTTTTCTAAACAAAGCTAAAGAATTGAGGGATCAAATGTATCATTAAAGTACCAAACTGAAGGTACTTGGATCTCCAAACACAAACTTCTCCCCTGGCAGTATTTGCTCTTGCACCAAAACAGGACACAGAAATTTTCCAGACTCAAAGAGGCAGGAAAACCATTTCCAGTTCCCATGAAAGAATTTAGAGTCCCTACACCATGTTTCTAATCTGGAACTGAAGATACTGTCACATCTGAAAGACCAGCCTTCTTTGGAGACTCCTGGTTTCATTAGGAAGATACAAGTGACTCATGAGAGGAGGTGACTGTGGCTACAGACAGATTTAGAAAGAGAGCTGCTTTACTTGATGTGCTCCTGGTGGCCGGATCCTTTCACAGTTTTAGCTCCCCAGCGCTGTTCTTTCTCACTCACATCATTCTGCAAAGGATACACATAAAAAGAGTTAAAAACCCAAAGACATCACTAGTTACCTGCACTCACAGCTCACAGCAAAAGCCTCCAGCAGTCACTGAGTTCAGAAGTTAGAAAAGCTCCCCTGCCACCTTCACCCCTCTTCAGCTGTGAGCCCTGTGCTTCAGACTCACATTCAGCCCCACTGAGGCTGCTGCTTCTTGGCACAAATCTCTGTACAGACTTGCCTGCAGCACCCAGCCAAGACCAGGTAGTTCTGTAAATCACTCCCAGGCACAGGACACCGCTTCTCTCTCCTTCCAGGAACATGCTCCTACAAGGTTCTTCTGCTGACACGCAGCCCCCCTCCTGAAAAGCTTCTCCTTAACACATTATGTAATGCTCCTGCCGAGTCAGTGAAATCCAAAAGCCATACCACAAAATCGGGGTCTGTCTCCCAGTCATCAGCTCCATCATCCTGACTGACAGAAATGGTGTGGCCTGCAGTAGCCTTCCACATCTGTAACACCATCAGAAGATGCACTGTCACAGTCACATAGCAACTCATTTTGTACAAGCTGCTGAGGACCCAGCCCAGAATTCCCACTCAAGTACACTGCTAACCCCATTAACAGAAGCTGTGTTTGCAGCAAGAGCAGATCTGACCGTTGGCTCTCAGGCTGTTTTCCCAAGGTTTGAAAATCCCTTTTAGTTTTCTTACTGGCACTTCAAAAGGGTTAGGAGCAGTTACTGACATGATATCCACAGGGGCATAGAAGTCTGTCCCTGCCCAAGTGTTTTCTCCTCGTTCACTGCACTGAAAGACTTCTCCCCCAAGAGAAGCCAATGCCCAGTCCTGACTACTGCTAATTCTGGATGCCAAGCATCTATTAAAGGGACAGGAACAGTTGGGGTGTCCCAGCTGCTACCAACAAATTGCAAAACCTTGTTTAATAGGCAGCATAACCTATATGCTTCCTCTGCTGTGCAGCAAGTCTCACCATCATGAGAGATATCCAAGCAACTGTAAAACTTTGTATGCAGCCCAGACATTGGTCCCCCTGCCTGCAACAGAGCACCAGAGTTCTACTTGTTTCAGACAACCCCTCCTGAGACACCTACAGACTCCAGCGTCTGGCTTGGCTTTCAGGAGGAACAGGGGGCAAGCGCTGGAGTGCGCCCAGCAGGAGGCAGAGAGCAAGCAGTTAAGATCTAGGAATAACGACCGTGCAACGCTCCTCTGTGGCTAATGATTCGCTCCGCTGTGGCTAATGATTCGGGGCATCTCTCTTTCTAGAAACTTTATCCCCTGCGGAGTATCAAGTTGGACACTTTAAATTAACGCTCTGGAATGTGACCAAAGAGCAAAATACCCAAGCTGCCTATGCTGGTGGCTGTATTTTACGCCCTTTATTCTGGATAAATCAAAACAAGGAAATTCTTAAAAGCAAAACCAAACCAACCAAAAAAGCTTCTTGTTTTCCCAGCTTTTTCAGGTGGAGGAGGGAGAGGAAGGATTTCTTGGCCACTGCTCCACTGGAGTTCAGTTAGTCAGCACACCATCATTCTGTCCTCATTAGGAATAGATTGTAATGACTGTTATCATGGACTGTTTCACTGACACAGCCATAATCCAGAAGGTGGAATGAAAACTTCCTTTTAAACGAGTAACTAATAACCCATTAAAAAAGTGCACTGAGGGAAGAATACCACCTGCTCTCCAGCCAGCCAGACCAGCTCTGAGCCAGCTTAAAGAAGCACTTCAGAAACAGCAGGACTGGTCATAAGGATGAAAGCAACTGAAAAAATCAATTCTCAAACACTAAACTAGCACATGAGAGAGAGATGCGGCAGAAGTACTGTGTCCAGTACTGGGCTCCTCAATTCAAGAGAGATGCTGAGGTGCTGGAGGGTGTCCAGAGAAGGGCAACAAAGATGGTGAGGGGCCTGGAACACAAACCCTATGAGGAGAGGCTGAGGGAGCTGGGGGTGTGCAGCCTGCAGAAGAGGAGGCTCAGGGGTGACCGTGACCTCATTGCTGTCTACAACTATCTGAAGGGAGGTTGTAGTCAGGTGGGGGTTGGTCTCTTCTCCCAGGCAATCAGCAATAGAACAAGGGGACACAGCCTCAAATTGTGCCGGGGGAAGTATAGGCTGGATGTTAGGAGGAAGTTGTTGGCAGAGAGAGTGATTGGCATTGGAATGGGCTGCCCAGGGAGGCGGTGGAGTCACTGTCCCTGGGGGTGTTCAAGAAAAGACTGGATGATCTTGGAGGTCTCTTCCAACCTGGCTGATTCTATGATTCTAAGGGTGTGAGGGCAGGGCAGATGACATCCTGACAAATAGCAGCACGTTTCCCTTCCTGCTTCTTTAGGTTGCCCATCTCCAAATTCCTATGGCAATGAAGAAACTAACATTCATTAATGTCCATTTACAGACTACAGATTTATAAATCTGGAAAGCTGAACTGAACCAGCTCCGTAAGGAAACTCAAGGTGGGGGCCATGTTTTACCTTTGTAGCCAAACACAGAATCACAGCCACAAACCCATGGCCACTGCTGAGAGACTTGTAACCCTCTCTTCATGCCCCACCACCTTGTACGTTGTGCAAGTGGTCTGGAAACGGAATTCAGGTGACAAGAGCTGAAGTACAGGTACACAGGCGTATGATTGCTCCACAGATTTAATGCAAAACACAACTTTTTTTTTGCCCAGCTACTGGATTCATGCATTCACTTGATTGTTGGTTTTCCTTTGTGCCTTCAGCTGTTGTGCTAGTTTGAGCCCCCAAACCATCACAGCTGTGCTCAGCCATTTAAAAGAACAAAAGCCACATCCTTAAGTCTGGATTTCTTTGCTTCCTCTTCAATCTCTCACTACCGATAACGACGGAGGATATAATACATGCACTCTTACAAAACTCAGAATCTACCAAGATTCTCCTTAAATTATGCACAGAAACACCAACACTGTCCTGCACCTCAACCCTACCTTCTGAACCTACAAGAAGGAGCAAAGTAGCTCGTGGAGAGGATCTCTGAGCACAGAAGGGGAGGTAACAGGAACGACCCTGCTTTCTGCAGCAGCTATCCCAGCATCTCTCCCAAAGAGAAGGCAGAGAAATAGGATCTGCTTATGACTCACATGGTCAAGCAGCAAACACTCCGGTTCACACACAAACGGAGGCTAAAAGCACGGAGCGCAGCCGGCCGGCTCTGCCCTCACCGCTGCTATGACTAAGCAGCAGTCACACCGCCCTGCCCAGCACCTTCCGCCGCACCCTCGGCAGCTCCCCTCTTCCCCAGGGCCGAGGAACCAGCTCCTGGAAGGCATGCAGATGCCGACGCTTGGAGCCCAGACACAGTTCTGCAGGTGAAGAGAAGCAAGCAGCAGGTCGAGGCCTACGCTGCGGCTCCATGGGTTGAACCGTGCATTCATGCCGGAGTGGCTGCCTGCTGGGGACCTGCAGCTGCCCTGCTGCTTGTTGATCTCGTCAGGGGACCGCAGAAAAACGACTCTCGGAGACTCCTCTCTTCTCCCAGGGCCCGATGATAAGCTCAGGCCCTACCTTCGCAGGCCGAGGCGCGGAGCATCCCGCTTTCCCCTCATCGCCTCTGCCTTTTCCAAGCCGCCCCAGGGTCCTACAGCAGAGGCTTTTTCTTCCTTCAAGTTACCAGCTCCAAGGCCTTTGCACTACAGGCAGCTTCACTGAATGTTTAAATAAAAGGAGACAGGGCCACGTACGCCCGGCTCGGCCCTTCCCTAGGAAAGCGACCGGCTGCCCATGGAGGCACTCCCTCAGGGCACTCCACGGGCAGAGGGCCGGGGGAAGCCCCTACTGCGGCCAGGCCTGCGGGTAAAGGCCGCACGCCTCACTCCCCAGCTCGGCCCGAGCCTCGACCCGGCCCAACCAGAGCTCCCCTCCCAGGCAAGGAGGTATGGGGGTGATGGCCGGGGCCGCCCCGCTCCACCCGCAGGCAAAGCTGGCCCAGGAAGCCCCCCGCTCCCCGTCCCCGCCGCGCTTACGCTGGCACCCGCCGGCTACCGCCGCCTCCTCCTGCGGCCGCCGCTGCCCTAGCTCCCCGACGGTGCTTCCCAGGCTGGCGGCGGCTCCTGCTGCTGCAATTTCCGCTTCTCCCGAGCTCCCACTTCCTCTTCCCGGCGCAGCGGCTCCAGGTGGGAGCGGGACCGGCCGTGCCCCGCCCCTCGGGCGCTGCTGACGCGGCCGGGACGCGAATGCCGGTACCGCCGCGCCACCGGAACGCTCTGTCTACAGCATTGCTGCCGGCCTCAGAGAACAAAGGGGAATACAGATAAAAATGGGTACGTGAAGTCCTCAGGGGGGCTGCTGCCTTCCCCCTTTCTCAGAACCTCCGGCGAGGTTCCGACAAACCACTGCCGCTGCAGAGAAGCCCCAGGGCGTTCAACAAACATCTGCCTCCAGCCGATGCGGCACAGAAGGGAACACAGCTTTGGAAGGGTTTGCTTTAAATCTTAACACTCACTTCTGCACCATCCTGCGGTGGGAGTTACAGCTCTCGAAGGGTTTCCATTGAGCAGTGGGCAAAAGGTTCGCATGTGACTGCTCACAGAGTAAGTTAAACAGATGGCAAAGTACTCGGGTTTTAAACCACATCCTTAACACTGTCTTATGGAAAACAGACTCTAAGGAATGAGATCTCCCGGAGCGGGGGGGCGGGGGAGGGGGATTACAAACAGACAAAGTCAATCTGTTTTTAAAAAAAAAAAATAAAAAATCAAACCCCAAAATAATCCAGGTAAAGAGCCTGACCACTTTGACAGCAGGCAGCTACCACCAGTCACATACAGCTCGTACAGCTCGAACCAGCACACGGTACAAATAGAGTCACTTATTTCCTCCTGTATTAAAGACAAGGTAACATACCAAATCTTTTTTAAAATGGGCTTAACTTACTCTTTAAAAAAGATGTGTTAGAAGAGAAAGCAGGCTCAGGGCACCTCGGTTATCTTGGTATTATTTATGGCTAGGTTGCTGTGTCTTTTTGGAGTCCTCACCTGTCCCTGGCAACCAGGTGCAGTTACAGCTCATTTTTCATCCTGCCATTCATACATGCCATCTAAGAACACTAAATTCTACCTAAATTAGGCTACAACACCCTTTTGTTTTCTTCTTTAAAAATTACTGTTAACAAAAAAGTAGTTAAAATATACACCCAAAAAAAAAATGCAGAACAGCCTGAGTTAAAGCAGTATGAAACTACACCTCTGAAAATTACCAAGTGAAAACACACTTTCCACATTGCCCTTCACAATTAGTATTGTGTCAATTTTTTGTTTGCCTAAAAATTCATTTTGCTGCCTCTTCTTCCCAATCTTTAGCCTGCCCAGCTCCAAGCATAAATTCTGCTTTGAACTGCTTCATGCATGCTCTGCTCTGACTTTCGGCATACTGGCCATAAGACACTGCAAAAGCAGCTTGTCTCAATTCTACACTGGTTCAAAAGCAGAAGGATGAAGTTGGAACATCTGCAGATGCCTTGCCCTCTAAATATGCAAGACTTGCAAGTTCAAAGTCCCCTCAGATAACTTTACCACCCCCTTATTGTGGCTACAAAGGCTCTTACATTTTGGATTTGAATTTTTTGTAACACTCTTTCCATCTAGAGCCATTAGAGACATTTGGCTGTTTACCCAGGCTGCATTTAAAGAGGACTGTGCCAGTCCCAGAAGCCTTTGACACACACACACTGCCTGGCTTTGAGGGTGGGGGCGACACTTAAGTGTTTTAGTTTCTCTTGAGAGAGCATTGCTGTGTAATCCCAAAGGAAGTCACCACGCAGGTTTGCCAGTTTGTGAAAGATTTTTCTATTTCACTCATTTATTCTAGCTCTCAGGTCAGTTCCATTGCTCCGTGACAGGTCAGGTTTCACAGCCTGAGAAGAAACAGGTTTGCTTTTCACATTTGACAAGTCTATGCCGCAGTGGCCTCACCTCTGAGAAGCAACAATACACCACTTTGAACACCAACTATCACAGCAGTGACCAGAAACGGCTACACAACCTTCTTCTAAACAGTGCAGTTTAGCTGAGCAGCGAGGCAGGGTCTCCCTCTGCAGCTTCAGGTTAGCCTTCTCTACAAAGACAGATTCTCTGAAAACAGAAGAGAGGCTGCAGAAGATCAGAGAGCAGCTTGCACAGCTGGGCTGCAGCTGCCTTATGCCAACGTTTAAAGCCTCGAGCACAGGATATCTCCACTCCATGCACTCCACATTCTGCTGTTGATCCAGAGGACACGATGAGATTTGCTTCGGTTATCCTGCAAGTTGATCCTTCAGCCTTCTCTTGCACAGGAGAAACGGTTTACAAACACATTCAAATTGACACAACAGCCCTATTGTGACACGGTTTTGTACGGGTTCACTCACCTCCTAGGTTTCTTCCCAAATACCCCTGTGGTCATAATCTCATCTCATTAAAGCAAGTGTTGCTGCTGCACAGAACAGCATTTCCATCTCCATCACCTGGACCAGGACACACTGAAGTTGTGCGATAGTTTTTGTTACTATTTTTCAAAGCAAATCTTAGCTCTAACTATGAGTAGAAGTAGGCAATAAAGCAGTTTTCTTTGGAAAACTGGTCTGCAGGAAGTGATTAATGTGGATGAACTCGAACAACTCCAAAGACAGCGTCACATCTAGCGGAACATTCTTCTACCGGAGAAGATCATCCTTTGAAACAAGATCTGCAAGGCAGCAGGCACTCAGTAAGATGCTTTACTAACATCCACTCACCCCAACAGCATCTGCCTGCGCGCAAGGAGATCTCAGCTTCTCAAGAGGGTTTTATTGGCAGTGGAAAATGCATCAGTACTTTATTGAAAGAAAGCAATAAATAATACTGTGATAAAAATAGTTCAAAAGTAGACTGTACATATTGTTACATAATCTGAAAATACACAAAAAGATTAATAGAAAAACAGAACAAGTAACAATGAACCTCAGTTTTACAAGCAAGTTAAAAGTGGAAACCCAAGTAAGAAAAGGAGACATGCTATATATAGTGTTGCATAATAAATAATGCACCATCCCAACAGGCTCTTGCTGGCTTTTTACTACGCCATCTGCACGCGTTGGACACATTTTCTACTCACACAGTCCCAAATGGCTACACAACCATCACAACTGAAAGTCCAGACAGCTCTTGAGAACAAGTGTACAAAACAGGTAAGAAAAGTAAGGCCTTTAGTCAAAGTTGCACCGCTTTTGTTTGCAGCCCCTTGTACCTTCATCCTTCACTACTGACCTGAAACCGCAGTGCTTCAGGATTGGTCCATTGCAACTAGCTCCACCAGCACCTTGCAGCAGTCAAAAAGATCTGGGCCAAACACTCTGGCCCGTGGATTACCACCAGGAATTATTACAAAGTCAATCCTCCTCAGTTAAGGACAAGAGAAACACAGCATACACAGTCCTTGGGCTATGGCTTGTTTTCAGGCGTTGCGGGTATCCGCTACGCAAACACAGACCACTCCTAGTGTTAGCGCTCCTCCCAGCTTTCCAAACGAGTTACACTTTATATAAAGGTAAGGTCCCACTACTGACAGCTCCTCTTTGTGGAAAGGTACAGCTCTGAGAAGACCACCAGTGGTGCACCATACCTCCTGCAACAGCGTGTCCTTTCCTTGGAAAAAGCTGGGCTCCTTTTCAGACCTAAGCTCCCCTTTCCAAAAGGCAGAATCTACACTGCTTGGTGTCCTGATACTTTTAAAGGTATTAAAATCCTTTTCACCTTCAGTTTCAGTATTAAAAAACAACGGTAATTACAGTAACTGCATAATTTACAACCCCCCTATATTACTCATAGGGACATATACATACAAGCATTACAGTACATTCAGTTGGAAAGACTAATATTAGAATTAAAAAAAAAAAAAAAAAATCAGCAATGATTTGATTTGTAGACTGAATAAAAACAGAAAAAAAGTAACTATATAAATGAGAAGTCACATAAATATAAGAAACATTTAGATTCTAAAATATTTTCTCTATAGTACTCATGAATTTCTTTGCTAATTAAAAACTCTGTAATAAAATATCTCCAAGTGTCCATTTAACAAGTATTAACAGGTTAAGGGGTCCAAATGCTGCATATCACCGGTAGAAATAGTGTGGGTAAACTGTGAAAACAACAACACACACAGAGGAGAAACACACAAGAGAAAAAAAAGTCATTAGCAGCTTTTCAAAGGATGAATTCCCAGTTGCTCACAGACAGCTCAGCAGTGCAGCAGTCATGCAGCACATCATTGCCATGCCACAACGTCAACAACTGTATTGCCTTCTGTAATCTCCAGCTGCAACGCCAAGTAAAGAACATGTGATCAAATCTCTGCTTCCTGCAGTTCTATCGTAAATCATCTGACTACAGAAAATCAGACTGGGGAGATCTCAGGGAAGGGGAAGACTTCAAACTTACTCAAACTAAAGTAACTCTAAGGTACTCCCTGAGATTGCTAACAGACAGACCCATGAGCTGAGTTGCTGTGTGCAAGAGTTCCCCCCCTCAGCATCTTATACACAGAACTATTTAGAGCTGAGCCTAACTATGCAAAAGCGTTCAGCACTGGAAGAAAAGGCAGCCAGTTCCCAAGCTGGTATGGATGCTGCTGGTGAGCAGCAGGAAAGGAGCTGTAGGCAATGTACAGCCCACGGGAGGTGCCAGGAGGAGCAAGATTCACTAGGATTGTTTTATAAAACACAGTACAGTACATATTTAGTTCCCAGATTTCTCTGCAAACACACAGAAATACTGTTCTATGAGAAACACAGCAGAGACCGCTGAAGAGAAGCCATCTCCAAATCCTGGATTAAGACAGGACTGCAAATCTCTGGCAGAACAATACCTGCATTCCATGTTCAGTACCCTGCTGTCAGCAAGCTGCCTTTTGCTGTCAGCACTGCTCACACCTGCCCACGTTCAGGCTGAAGATTGCTTAGGCTGTCTGGGCAGATTCAGCTATCACAGCAACATGAAGCTTTCAAGAGCTGGAACACTCTACAATTGTCCCTGTCATCATTCAACAGGAAGCACATTGCAGAGAGACAGCTTTGACCAAGCCAAGCCTCTACAAGATCCATCATCTGACTTGCAGTGTCACACTAAACTCTTTGCTAGTTTTGCTCCTTTCTCCCAACTTTCCCAAGATGCTTCATCCAACCTTTAATTTCAGCACCTTCTACACAGCTATTTGGCACAGCCCCTCCAAAGAACACAGTTCTTACAACACTAAATATTTAAACACTCATTTTCTTCATTGTAGGAAATCACCTCTGGGATCTCAGTACAACGATCAACTCCAAAAACCTCAAACAGCTTTGGAAGTGCCTAACTTCAGTGTACCATTAGCACTCCCCATGTTTTTGTTCACAAACAGCTGCTTTACTACCGTACCTATCAACTTTACTCACCAGGAGAAGGCTTTAACAGGAGTAGGTCCTTACTGTAGCAGAATCCAATCTTTGTGTTCCTGACACACTGCCTATTGTAAGAAGCATGGGAAGACATGCAGAACACAGCATGCATGTTAGTTCTCAAAAGACAAACTCCCAACCCCCACACAAACCACCCAATGGGGTCACAGCTACAGAACTCACCCAAATCTAAGGTTACAAGTTAGAAAGGCAGAATTGTTTTACACTTTATGTATTATCTACTTTCACTTGCAGCGGCTAGCAAAAAGAATGCTAAAGAAGCCTGCCTGCCAAGTTGCACACCAAGACTGACAGAGGGAATTCCACAAGTGATTTATTGCCTGTTTTTGAGAGTGCAGGCACTTTTCTGGTTTATTCCATGGTGAAAAGGAAGGGGTTCTACATGGCAAACCCCCTCACTGGCATATATTGCCACAAGAATTCTGGAAACTATTTTGTGCTAGTGACTGTGTTAAAAGTTTAAAACAATGTTCTAGAGAGCAACATCAGATGCAGAGGTTGTTTCTGGAGCTTTACTGATCAAGACAGTCTCTAGAACCCAAGACAATTCTGGCAGACTATGCTGAAGCAAAGCTGGAGGTAGAGACATTCAGGCTGGACATGAGGAGGAAGTTCTTCAGCATGAGAGGGGTGAGACCCTGGAATGGGTTGCCCAGGGAAGCAGTTGAGGCCCCATCCCTGAAGATGTTTAAGGCCAAGCTGGATGGGGCTCTGGCCAGCCTGATCTAAGGTAAGGTGTCCCTGCCTATGTCAGGGGGGTTGGAACTGGATGATCCTTGTGGTCCTTTCCAACCCTGACTGATTCTATAACTATTCTAAGTTCTCAGCCTGTCCTAATTAATTTTATTTTCCATTTATTACTTGTTTTGTATAACAGATCCGAGCAAGTGTTTATTCTAATGGTACTCCAGAGACTGGTTAGAAACAGACAAGGCACTTCAGGTGACAGGCAATGAAAGGTCACCTCTGGGTGGGGCTTCTGGGGGACTGTTTATTGCTGCTTTTTTAACTATATGCCTGTATGTGCACACATGCACACCTATAATAGAGATTGTCAAGCAGACAGCAACGCCTGATCAATACTTCAGTGACCACTGCAGGGCGTTACTGCATCTTTCACTCAAGTTTGAATCATCTCAAAGCAGTCTGAGGGAGATGGATCCCATCAGTTTTTAATGCGTTTTCTAAGTGAGATTTACGATGCTCCAGTTGCTGCTAATTAGAAATTATGCATTGTGTCATTAAAAGCCTTCTACTGGAATGTGATTTGATTTTCCTAGTTTAACACAAATCTAATCTTAAAATTCCCATTTCCTTATTCCAATGAAATAAAAGAACTCCCTACTTAGTATGGCTTCCTGAAATTAAAAAGCACTTAGTGGTTAAACAGAGTGTTATACATAAACCATGCAGGCAGATGCTCTTCTGCAGCAAAAAGGTAATTCAAACTTAATTCCTCTGGAATCTCAAGCAAAGTAGTGGATCATGCTTAAAATAGTACAAAATTAATACCATCAATCTGCATCTTCTTTGGCTGCATAGAGGGTGAAGACATCGAGGTTGTAACTCTGAAATTTGCAGGAAGAGTCTCTGCTGATCCGGCAGCTAAACCTCTTATGTCCTTTGGTCTAAACTTCTTTCTCCATGAAGGTGCTCTCCTAAAGCTCTTATCATCATCCTGTTATATTGATAAACATCATTAATGGTTGAAAACACAGAACTGTTGCTGACATTAAAAGAATTACTGACAACTCTAAGTAAACTTATCAGCACTGAACGAGTTAATTTGCAGAATGGCTCAGGCCCAGCAGCAGCAAAGGTCTTTGTTTGCCACAGTCTGTGTTTGCCAGTGTAAGCTCCCCACCTCAGCCACTGTGGAAATCCATATGCTAGGCACACTTAGAAAGCATTTTGTGATTTGAATGGTTGCATTCCATGATTTGCAGTCATTTGTGAATGTTCCATGACTTGTTCTTGGGGCACATGAGGAGTGGAGCAGACCACAAAAGCTGCTTTGGGAACACTGACATGAAAGCTTCACTTGAATTGCTTTTAGCCTCCAGTGCCACGTAATAGGAATGGCAACACAGCCTTTGTGACTTCTCATGCTGCACAGTGCAGGAAGTGAAGTGAGAGGGGAAAAGTGTGCAGTAAATGCTACACTGCTGTGCAGGTCTTTGCCTAAGCACTTGGGCTGTCCCCCTGAACACATCTGCACCTCTGAAGTACCCTTCCACTTCAGCAATCTAATGCTGCTCTTACTAGCAGATCAAGTCCCACTTCCAAACATGCCTTTGGCAGTCATTGGGCATCTATATGTGCCAGCTTCACCTGTACAAGCACTTCTGAACACCATTTTGCCTAAAATTCATGCCCTTTTGGAACGAGGAGACAAGTGCTGTGCTATTTGACACTGTCTTTGTGATCAAACTGCCCTGTGCCACTGGAACAGAGCAAGCAGCTATTCCCTCAAAGCTCCTTCTCTTGCACTTTGAAATCACTAAGGGAAATGGCTCAGAAAACCACAACAGCAGCTTTCCACTGATGTTATTAAAACCTTACCAGAGAGGTATAGCAAAAAACACCTCTGCCAGGATGTGCCACAGAAGGCTGCAACAAGCCCGTCAGGCAAAAGAGGAACACAGATTCGATCCAGACCTGTCATAGCAGCCTCCTTCCTCCACACACTTGTGTGTGCTTCACCTTGCTGAGCCAAAACCAGCACTTCCCCAGGCCTCTTCCTTATACTAGACAAATATCTCTGAGATACTGTGGACTGGTTCCTTGACCTGGTTAACCACATGAGGTTTTTGCCACCCCTTAGCCTGAATCACTTTTTCCTACACGTGCTGCCACACAGTCCCACCAGTACCAAGGAGGAGGCAGCACACAGTTAGGAGACTCTTGGGGAAGCGATGCCAGCTTGAAGCTGTTTGCTGAGCTACAGCAGAGCTACTTGAAAGGTGCAAAACAGATCTCCCTTATACTGTGGGTTCATAGGGTCTCTCTCAAAGTCTCACATCTGGTTTGTTTTAAACTTTGGACGTGATTGTTTTCCTGCACTGTAAGACAACAGACTGATAGAGATCCACTGGATGTGCAGAAGTACCTGCTGTCACCTGCACCAGAGGCCTCTTCCACATCCCATCATTCTGTGATTCAAAGCCATCTTACAGAAATACACAAAAGTTGCCCCTTCCAGGAATTCTTTAAGATTTCTCTCACTGTTCTGTGAACAGCTTAAAGAGGTTCAGGGTAAATTCTTTCACTCAATTCTGATAAAGTTCCCAGGACCACAGTATTGGTTCAACAACTCAAGTAACTTACTTCATCAAGTCTTCTGTCAGTGCCCATAGCAAGAAGGTTATTAAACTCCCTCTCCAGAAGAGCACGAGCCTGAAGTTTATAGTACAGAAGAAATGGAAATGAATTCTAGAAGAACAGTAGCCAGTAACCTACAGCCACCTTTAAAACGTAACATAACCCAGTTGTAACTCTCGAGATTTAAGGAAGCTTTAATGGCCCTCCCCTCCTATCACTGTGACACAAGTCATCATCATTTCTGGCTCAAAGGTAATTACTTTGGAATAAAAACTAGCAGCCCCCCAGGAAGGAGTTTCACACTGGTGTGAAAATAGGCTAACAGGACAGTATTTGTTGCTCAAGTGAAATTGTTACTAAACATCACAAACAGTAATGAAGAAAATCACAGTTTTTCTCTAACAGGATAATGAACAACTTCCCATTTCTAAGTTTCTAGAGCTGGGGATGGAAAATCATGCACTTCCCTAGGAATAAAACCAGTCAGTTCCAACTGTAACCTTCCTAGAGGGGAGGGAACTCCTCTAGGGCACATGGTAACCACTTGCTGCTTACCTGTGTGTTCTGAGTGGGGATCTGCAGTAAGAGAGCCAATGCATTGTAGTCAAAGGATTCATCTAAGGCCACAAGTGCACCATGAACGCCACTCTCTAGCAGGTTATTGGCATACTCTTTAAGACCAATGGACACTACCCAGTGGATCATTCTTTCATTGCTCCAGACAAGGACATCTGTGGAGAAAGCAAAGTTGCCCAATTAAAATTCCTCCCTCCAGTGCCTTCGTTTTTTGTAAAATCTTATTGTGGTTATTTTTAACTACATTTAGGATGCAGATCAGTAGTAACACTCATCAGAATCAGACTGGGGTCGAGACAATGCACTAACCCTTAATTTCATTCTGGCTTTCCTCTCTTTTTCTTTCAAGCTCTTTCCTATCATAATTCAGCCTCCGCAGGCACATAATTCCACACTGGAAGCTGTTTCTGTTCAAAGAAAAATTAGGAAAAAAACCGCAGTCAGACACTGGTGACAGCACAAGAGGAAACTGCTTCAAACTGTGCCGGGGGAGGTTTAGATTGGAAAGGAGGAAAAATTTCTCTGCTACAAGAGTGGTCAGGAATAGGCTGCCCAGGGTGCTGGTGGAGTCCCCATCCCTGAGGTGTTCAAGGAATGTGTGGATGTGGCACCTGCAGACATGGTTTAGTGGCCATGGTGGGGTTGACCATTTAACTCAGCAATCTTAGAGGGCTTTTCCAAGGCAAGCAATTCTATGGTTCTGTGAGAAGGGAGAGCTCTCCTGTAGGTGAGGGCTCCTCACCTGTGAAAGCTATCCACCATCTTGAGCTGCCCACGCAGGTCTTTCTTGGTTAAGTGGTCCAGCATGCGAGCGTCCACGAGGCATTCCATGAAGTAGCTGCGGTACTGAGGCAGCCCCAGACTCGGCAGCCACTCGTTGCCAATCCACTCGTGGTTCATATCACCGTATGCTAATGTCTGTTGTGAAAAGATCAAGGCAGAAGCTTATCAAAGTGTAAAGTAAGAGAGAAACTTTTTGTTTAGGTTAGATGACACGAAGAAAGAAGTAAACCAGTGCTTACTGAATTCTTAGCAAATACAAATGCTGAACACTACAGATGGATGCTTGCTGAAGGCAGCCTCGTGAAGAGAGGCAGTTCAGGTATTCACATCAGCAAGCGAAGCTGCCTTGATTTATTGTGCGTGGAAGAGTATGACAGAACATGCAATAACAAGTCTAAGCTCTGCTGTTCTGCTGGCATGAGCAAGTTTCATTTACGTATAAATCCTGTATCCCTACAGAACAGGAAGGTACTCTCATTTTCCACAAGTGTATATTTTGGGTATCTAAAGAACAATTGCAGGCTTTTTTAATACACTTAACTTTTCAGAAAGCGAACCCAATCAAATAACAGAAGTCATCAAACCCCAGTACTGCAGAATAGGCAATTTTAAGTGCTAGCCCTTATCCTAAACCCAAACCCTAACCTCCTCTGTCACTGCAGGCATTTCTCACAGAAGAGAGAGCTCTGCTTCTGCTCTCCCCCTCAGCAACAAAACCCAGCAGCTCTTTTTTTCCACCAGTCAAGGGTAATAATTCGTTTTCACTGTGCAATTAAAAAGCTTTCTCTCAGCCAGGAGCAGTGCCATGTGGCAGTGCACTTCTCCCCGCCATCGCTAGGCAGCAGCCACAGAGCCTGCTAGGCTCTACGGGGGACAAGCTGTGACTGTTACTATTGATAAATGAGGGTCTGAGATGCAGTTAATGGGACTTAAAAGAGGTTTTAGCTGGAGGACAGCCGAGCAAGAAGAAACTGTAGTGTCCAAAGATACAGGCCACAGGCAAAGGCTCACTTCTGTTCGTAGCCCTGTATAAAATGCTCGACTACCTCAATGTCTGAAAATACAATTAGGATTTGCCAGTGCTTGAAGGGAAAACAATTAATCAGGGCGGATTACAGAATTAGTGCACAGAAAGCTGCTTAGGTCTCTCGGCTCACTGTATCTTATAGCACACCTGTGATGGTGGCCAGCTCAAATAGGGACTTTCTACACAGAGCAGATATTCCAGCTAGACTTCTGGCTTTTCAGAGAGCCACACCCAGCAAAACACTCCCCACTTGGTGTTATGGAATTGCTTTCCAAATCTGATCCACTCAATACATAGACTTCAGTGACGCTTATTAAGGAAAGGTGACTACAATCAGGTGATTCATAAACTAGAGGACAAATCATTTGGAAAGCTAATGACAAAAACACTTTGGAATAGTCTTCTCCTGACAGCGTTGTTATTAAAACACCCCAGGAAAAGTTCTTCTGTCGTCTACTACATAAGACAGTACGTTACAAACACGCAACAATGGACCACCAGATCTTGGAAGATCTGGCCAACTTCAAAATGCTTAAATTGCCTCAAAATACAAGTCCATCTTTCGGTACGTGTGATACAGAGAAGCCTGTAATTCCCCCCTTCCCATTCTCCAAGCCACACCAAGAGTCACCAAAAAATTACTCTAAAGGAACCCCAGCTTCTTACATGCTCTAATTACTGTGACAGTTTACACATAGTCTATAATATTACAGAAAGTTTCCAACCTGAGCCCAGCTTCCCTCCTCATCTTCCTGTTAGGTGGTTAGAAAAGCAAAAGAACACAAAAGCATTAGTATTCAGGTTTAGTAAAGAGATCACAGTTAGAGATGCACTGCAAGGCTCTAAGTCTACTGCATACCAAAGCAAACCGAGCTAAAGCAAGCAGCATGCACGGCAAAAAAAAAAAGAAAACCAGACAAGGCACCCATTTTCATTTGAGAGGCTGCAAACCCCGTCTGCTGATTAAGTTTTCTGGAGAGGAGAAATCTCCACACAAACAACTCAGTTTGTCTCTGAGATAACTGAATCAGAGATCCGTCTTACAGACTGTTTACAGTCTGAGCAGTGCTGATTTCCCCCCCCCAGCTTTTGCAAAAATAATAAACTAAAAATCAAGATGCAGGTTCCAAGGTTAGCAATGAGAAGCAGCAACCATCCAGAATTCCAGTGAATTAATTTAAGAAAGAAAAAGAAACACCAAAAGCAGTTGATTCAAAAGCTCAAGAAGCGTGGAAAGCACTCTAAGGAAGAGAGGTGGCAACGCTATCAACTGACCGTTTGTTGCGTGGCTGTAAGACTTTCCATCTCTTCATGTGTTACCCAGACATTTCCTGTGGTCTACAATGACCCCAAGAGAACCAATCCCATCCAGTGCAAGGAAAGCAGTAACAAAGAGGAGAGGGTGCAGAACACGTAAGCCATTGGTACACGTGAGGAGCAGGCACGGGCAAAAGCAATAGTTCCTGAGCTTTTACAGGTCTGGCTGCCGGCAGTACCAGTGAGGGATCAGAGCCTATTAATGTGGATCACCTTGCTTCAAAGATATTAACAACACTGCCTGTGATAACTGGCTTACACTGAGGTAATTAATGGGCAAACATTTGACTCTGCTCTAAGCTGCAAAATGCACTTGAAGGCTAGGAACATAACCTCTTCATCTCAGTAGTAACTCAAAGGCAGACGCTCACCAGAGGAAGCTCAGCCCAAGCGTCCAGATTCATTGTGGTGTAGGGAGGCAGGAGGAGCGCTGCTTAATGCAGTCTGAATCAGTATTTGGAATGAATGGCCTTAGCCATGGCTTAGAAGAGCTGTTTTACAAGTTGCTGTATGCACATCTACTGCATCTGCACTGGAAATCCTTCAGAGGCCAAGAGATGAAGGAAGCAACACGTAGTGTAGAGATACTCTGGGTTATGGCCTTACATGAGCTATACTCCTCCTGCCCTTCAAGGAAAGGTAGCTACCCCCTCAAGCCATTTACATGGAAGGAAGAACCATCCCACACCGAGCTGGGGTGCCCCCACCCCCACTGCGCCAGTGTGCCCCTCTCCTTCATAATGTTTTCAGGAGTCCTCTGCAGCTCAATGTTCCCAGTGGCACGTTACAGTAATGCTTCGGGACAGTCTAACGGCTCCAGGAGAGCTGAACGCTGGATCCCTTTCCTTACCGTCCTTGAGGTGGGAGGGGCAGAAGGGCTGGTCAGTGACATGATTTCCTGAATGGCCAGCCTGAGCTTCAGCCTGTGCAGAGGGTTGCTGATGCCAATCTCCCGCTGGATCTCGGTGTCAGACAGGGCTGACATGATAGCACCACTCTTCACGTTGGCTCGGCAAGCTGCCACGTACCAGGCTGGCATCCCAACCCACAGCTGGAACACACGGGAAAGAAGTGAGCAGGATCTGGAAAACATTCCCAGCTCCGAAGGCTTGCATTCAGTACAGCTCTGCACACTGAGAGGGGGCCACTCACCTCCAGCCACACCACCACAGTAGGCCCATCCCACTGCGCGAAAGGCAATCCTTGTCTCCTGGCTTCCTCTAGCAGCTCGTGCCTGCAATTACAGAGGCAGTTATTAACGACAGGGGAACTAATGGCAAGTAGATGTTGCCATGTAGGCACTGCATTCAATCCACTCTCTTCTTTCCAACACTTAGCTTGCTGCCATTCTCTCCTTTAAATGACACACCCACTAAGGCAGCCACAGCACACAGGGACAGAGCCCAACTGGAGAGGAAACGTCAGAGTGGCAGAGATGGGGGATCTTGCCCTTCAGAAACCTGTGCCTGAAACTGCCACTGTCACTCTAACCAACCCTGCCAACACCAGGGGGGAAATCAAACTCATATGTCAGACTCAGTTGCTGCCACATGCAGATTAGTACCATGGTCTAGCTGACTGGATCGGGCTGGGTGATAGGTTGGACTGGATGATCTTGGAGGTCTCTTCCAACCTTGATTCTATGACACCTCTGGAATGCTTGAGCACATCACACATCCCTGCCATGAAAATGGGACTGTGCAACAGGCTGTCAAGGCTGGAAACTGAGACAGTAACCATTTAACTGGTGACTTTCAGTCTGCAGCAGTGAGCTGTCAGGATTTCAGGCACAGCTTGAGAGAGCCACACTTTGGCACTTACAGTCTGAAAGGCTGTGCACTGAAACCAGCTTCCATCTCCTGTGATGACACCATTTCCTTTAGTCTGTTCTGTTCCAGTGACAAAGTTTATACTGACAATGCAGCTTACAGGAACAATGCAGGCTCACAAAACCCCTATAAATAGCTGCCAAAGAGGTCTGATAAACCAAGGGACAAATCCTAGCGTTGTATCAGCCAAAGTTGCTTGGCTGTATCTGTCTGGAAAAAAGCTTATTTAAGCTGCCTCTGACAGCTAGTTAGATATTGCTACATCTCCACTCTCTCCTCTGAATTCCCTAATCCATCTTCACCTAACTGGACAGTTCTTACTGGTTAATGTGTTCAGTTCCTGTCTGCGAGGGTTCAGTCAGGAAGACAAGCAGCAATGGAATAGTTTCAAGATCCTGGGTTACTTATTAATCATTTTCTCACCATTTAAAACAATCTCCCTGCTTCAGAACTGTGTGGTTGATTAGACCTAAGATCATCAAATATTTAAAAGTTGCGAGTATTAAAAGCCTCCCACAGAAGGGTTTAATGACAGACTTGCAGCTTTCTTAGTAGTGTTCTGCTCTTTCATTCTGTGATGGAATATGTGGGATTCTCATGCTGGCAGAGGACTAAATACAGAAAAAAACAAATAAACAAACAAACAATGAAGTAGTAAATATCTCAGTCACTGCTTTATCAATGGACAGCACTTCACCACTTCATACCACACATTTCTATTGCTCTAGAAAAACTTTCCAATACTTCAATCCTAATTAAATGTGCTGCCCATAAATAAAACAGGGAAGCATGAAGGAAGTGCCTGATTTTGTAACCAGTTCTCTTTCTAACAAGCCCCTTGCAGGACCAAACAATTAAGGTGGAAACAGTGTCCAGCAGTTCGAAGTTCAACAGACAGATTTGACTAACAAGGAGAGGACCATAAAAACAACCATTTGTATTTTCCCCAAAGACCTATTTATCCCTAACTTAGGAACAAAGGATCTGGTATTTCCCTGCTACTGCAGAACTCCACACTAATCCCACAATTCTGAACATAATCCATTCTGCTTCGTTCTGTTTACAGATTGAAAAAAGAGAAAATAAATTAGTAAGAGGTTAGAAATTAGGGCTCGGTGAGAACAGAATAAAATGCTTAATACTGTATTAAGAGAAAGGAATGCAAGGGTTTTGCCAAGTAGGTTAACTACAAAATTGATGTCTTTGTTTTCCTTTGTGGTGGTTGTGTTAGCATGATCATACCCACTTGTCATGGAAGGGCACAGACATGTCCACAATAGCCTCTGGTTTGACTGGGACAACCCCACAAGAACATTACCACTGCCTCCCCTCATCTTATAAAGCCCCTGGAGTATTGTGTGGAATCCAGGGAACTGCAGGGTAACTTCTGGTGGCTTTACAAAGTCTCCCTGTCTATTCCAGGTTAACTACGACACAGCAAATCATCTGGAGAGAAGCAGTACAGGGAACAAATCAAAAGTGTAAGGAGAGGTTATGATGCAAGCTTTAAACTCATGGTTTAATTGTGTGGCCAGAAGGAGAGCTTATGTGATGCAGGCAAAGGTGTGGAAACAGAAACAAATAAAAGGAAAATGTTTATGAGATAACTTCATGCAGAAATCATTCAATGGCTCTAAAGAGAAACATATCTGTGAAGTGGGAAATTAATTGTGGAATTTGTTCATCTGCAAGCGGAGACCAAGAACTTTCTTGCATCATTAAACTGAAAGCTCAAAACACTGCACAGGCACAAAACATCCCATAGAAGAAGTGAAAGGCCCCTGCTGTTTCATCTGTAAACAATGCCACCCTGCCTTTTCCTACAGCAGAGAAGTTGCCTTTTCCAACAAACCCCCTTCTAGCTCCACCAAAACCTTGCAGCACTCCAGCAGTGCACCACCAGATGATACAGAGACCACAAGTGGCACATCAGTTGAGTTCCACAGGTTATCCAACTACAGCACTTAGGAAGTGGGTGCAAAATCCAGTCTATCTTTGTGAGGAAAAAACCCACTGGATCAGCACTGGCAGAGTTAACAGCTGGTATAAAGCTGGCACCAGAAAGGATATAAGAATGGCAGAGAAGTAACTGGCTACCAGAATAACTCTTAGGTGACAAAGCCATAGGACTGATTCCTTCAGCCTTCACAAAAAGCTGGCTGAACATCACTGAGAATGGCAGACCAAATGTGCTGCTGCAAGAAGGAAACACTTGGCAGAGAGAGTGAAAAAGCATCTAATGCCAGTGGAGAACACAGAAACTGTGGTCACATGGGATGGGAAATGATGTGGAAATTGGAGGTGCTCAATGCAGCAGTCAACACAGCAGAGCCTTTCAAAGGCCGTCTGAACTACCTGTCTCTGGAATGGCTTTTGGCAAGCAAACACAAGCTAACCTCACAAGGGAAATAAAGCAGCCCGGGGCACCATCACTTTGTCGCTGGATTAAGACAGCACAGGAATAAATTCAGAGCTTGCAGACAAGGGGGAAAGATGTACTCAAGATCTCTTGGATGGAAGTTAAGTTGAAGCTGAGAGCACAAAAAACACTCTAGAGGAGGTGGTAAAGAGAGTGAAATGTCAGAGTCCTAAAGTGTGAAAACTGGGAGGGAAGAGCAGTGAAACCCCAAATGAAAAGAAACCAGTATCGGGGGAAAGTTACCATCATCATAATCAACTTCCGTTACAGAAAGATACCTTAAATTTAGGGTGTCTTCCTTTTTGATTAATACAGTATTAAGTTTGTTGTCTTGCACAGAGAAAAGCACAAACACAGTTGTGGCAAACACTGTCAACAACAAAGCTCAAAGATGAACAGAACACTAAAACCAACTGAAACCCAGTGAAGAGGGAAGGTCTGACAGAAGCACATCTTCCCTGGCAACAAACCGCCACAGACAGACATACACAATCTATCTGTATCTATACACATGCTACTGCTACACCACCTACAAACCTCAATCACAAAACTAATCCATCCCCGTGACAAGAGTTCACACCACCCAAATTAAGACAAGACACCGAACTAGACAACACTGGAGCTCTTTCAGCAACACAGTGGCACAGCAAGTTCTAATTGTTATCAGAGACACTAGATTCAAAAGACTTCTGGGAAAAGAGTTACAGCTTTCAATGTATTGCTAAAAATCACCCCGGCATTGATCGTCATTTCACCACAATCCTCATGAGAAAGAGACAAACTTACCCTGATTTTGCACTACCACATCAAATGGTAGACAAAAGGAAAATGAAACAATGAAGGAAAAACACAGGTTAAGATTAAACTGAACTCAAAGGCATACAGACACCAGACGAAGTGCACCGTAATTCAATTCTGTGACCATCAATAGGTTTTGGTTGGTGAAGACACTGAGTGCTGCCCCTAGCCTGTGTGGGTGCATGCATGCATAAACCAACCATAAGCAAGCAAACAGGGATTAGAGGCAACTGGAAACGACTGTCCTTGTTCCAGGCACACAGGTTAACAGAAATTCTATTTGCTGAACAAAGGACTTTCTAAAGGAAGAGTCAGCCTCAAGAATTTGTTCCAACCCCACTCTGCTGCAGAATGAGAGTGAAAAGCAATCCAGAGCTGCTTTATCACTTGCTCCGTGGTACATCTCAAGGGGGCAGCAAGGGAGCTTCCTCCTCTGTGGCAAAATTGCTTCCTGTGCTCAGCAGAGCTGGCAAAGCTCAAACAGCTGGATTACACAATCCTGCCAGCAGTTTTCAATGCTAATATCTACTTCTCTCAGAAGCTCCCAGGCTCTGCTGCTGCTCTCAGCAGGACACATCTTCATCCACAGGCCTGTTTTGCACCCACTCACAGTGATGCACCCAAGTCACAGAGTCCCTCTAGAGAAGCAGCACATACCCACAGGTACTAGCCAGGCTTGTTGCGTTCAAACCGCAAGTTTCTGTTTGTCTAACACAGCTCTGCCTTCTGAGCAGCCATGAGGTGTGCTGCAGGTAAGGCACTGCAAGTCCCCTTTGGAAAGCCAGGGCTTATCCGCAGTTGCATTGTTGGTGTGTGTTGAAGACAGCACAGACTGCTTTACCCTAGAATGCAATCTGTCACTGCTCTTGGGAGAGCTCTGCACTGTTCAAAGAACAGATCTATTACCACGCAGATATGACCAGACTACAACCCTCTTCAGCCAAGATGTGGTGTGGCTTTAAAGCTCTGGAGAGAAGGAGAAATACCAGATCATGGTAACCTACAACTGCCTTCAGTGGAACAGGCTGAAGAAAACAAGCTGAGTGCTCTGTTACACAAACAAAGCCACATTCCATTCTGACTCCTTAAACCAACACACTGCTGGTTTGCATTAGCAGCCACCAGGCATCAGCTCTTATTTGTTAAGAGCTTATGTACTGCAAGAAATCTCTCACAAAGAGAAAATTAACACTCTGCAACACTCCTTGTTCTGTATTCAAGAGGCCAGTAAGAAAAGGCAAAACAAAAATTGTCTCACCTTGGTCAGCTTTTCTGACACAGAGTAAGTGACCTCAGCAGAACAGAAGCAACGAAAGTTCAAGGTATATGGCTCAGCTTTGGGTGGAAAAATGCAAAGAATGCCAGATCCTACTCTCAGAAATTCGAGTGCTTCCTGTATTACCATTTAAGTAAGCATCAAGTCAGGATTTCTACTAGCAGCAATATCTGGTTTTCTCTTGTAACTGTAGTCTTTGCTCAGTTCCTTCCAAGCCTGGGAACAGCAAATCATGCACTAGATACTCAACAGCTTAACTGCAAACTGAAGATTTCTTTGGGCACACTGCAAACATTCTCGTGGCTAGGAAATGGTAACTGCATATCTGAAAGGTGCCATTAAAAAGGGAAACAGTCACAATTTACACAAAAAGAGAAATTCAGAGTTCTATGATACAAGGTGAAAAAAGATTTCAGCTGTTAAAATGTATGGCAGAGTATCAGGACAACCTTAAACAGAAGCGAAAACAGTGAATATAGCAGGAGTTGGAGGCTGCAATACAAGACAGACCTTAAGAGTCATGTACTAGAGTGGAACCAGCAACAGCTTACGCAGGGATGTATGCACAGAACATCTCCTGCTTTCACTGTCAACTCTTCCACACTCTGGAGCACGGCAGCCAAAGCAAACTTTGGGGTTAGTTCATTGGGAAGATTTCCCAAAGTAGTAAGAATTAAACCTAACAAACCTGGGGGAAGTTTGATAAGAGTCAGCTTTTGTGTCCAAGGTTTTTCATTGCAGCACTTCAACACAGAGTTCTCAGCACTGAAATGAATTTCAAACTTAGCACCACCTATCTATCCTACCAGCAGTGCTCTGGGAAGAGTGGTAAAAACCCAGCTGCCCTACAGAGACTGATTAGCCACAGCACCTTACCAGGCAAAAATACATGAAAACAAAAAAACAAGAACAACAAAAAATGAAAATGTAAGAAAACAAAAGCCAACCAGGAAAGCCTCCACATTTTAAACAAAGCAACACCTTCACAGAGGATTAAAAGTATTTGGTAACTTACTTTTTCTGCATTTTCCTGTTTTTTTCTGCCTGACCTCCGAGCTTGTTGAGACCTAATGCATCCTGAGAGGAACTATCCCCTTCTCCCATGCCTGCTACAAAAAACAAAACCAAAACAAAACCCACAAAATCAAGAATGAGTCTTGTTATCCTCAGTTCCAGCTAGTTGCAACTCTAAAATCTCTGCTGCTTTCCTGAACAGAAGTGTTTAATGCTGTGCAGTATTACTGCTCAAAAATGCACACAGCTATATCTCTGAACACACCTAGCATTGTTTTCTACCTGGATTAATTTCCATCATGATGTATAAAAAGGCAGATTGGGATGTACCCAAATAAGTGCTGTCTAAAACCAGCTGGAACCACACAGAGAATCTCATGTTTAAACCACCTGTAAGATGAATTCTCAGTGTCCACACATCACTCATGGTGGTGTCAAGGTCAGGGCTACTGCTCTATGCAAACAGTTACACAAGAAAGGTAACCACTGCATTTAACTGTGTCAGTTAATTTCAACAGAGCTCCTCTGGGAGCAAAGTGAAGAGGGAACTGTTGGTGTCAATAACAACACCAGCCTCTCGCACTTCTGAGATACGGTTGAAGTTTTGGCTCCACAAAACCAAGTCCTACCAGCTTTGTAAGGTTCAAAACCAAGGACACCTGAGTGGTATCCTGGCATCCTGCCCTCACACAAAGACCTACCAGATGTGGTGGCACTAGTCAAAAACTTCTGTACAGCAGCATGAACAGAATCATAGATACGCCCCCACTGACACAGACATCATCAAATATAGCAAAGAGAAGGGCAAACCAACCTTGGCCTAGCGTTTCCTTGCTGGTTTGGCCAGGTCGTCCCTTTTCTTTCTTGCCAAACAAGCGGCCGATAGAGGATTTGATCCCCTTCTTTTTGGGGGCTTTATGAAGGGAATCTTGGCTACTGTTACTGCTACTGGGGTTACTTATTTGCCCGTCTTGTGAGCCTGTTGAACTTGGAAAGAAAAAAAGTCATAAAAGAGCACTTGTACAAGAAATTCATAGGCACAATATAACACAGTGAGAGACAAGTTCAGGTTTCTGAGAGTCACAACAACTTCAGCCTTTAAGGAGACATGAGAAGAAACAGATCTACTAAAATACATGTCACTAAACAGAATACACAGTGCAAACAACTGCATCATGCAAGACGGGAAGGCACAGAATATTTACACCCTACAGCATGGAACTACAAGTGAATTCTTTAAGAAACACGACTAGAAGTGTTTAAAGCACACTGCAGAGGCCAAAGCCACAGCACAAGTCACTGGCAAATTGAGGCAGACAAGCTTGAAACACTGGAGTGGAACTCATCCCAGATGCTCAAGCACTTTGAGAAGAACATCTGCCAATCCAAATTGTGACAACTTTGCAAGTGAGTTCTGAACTTACGGCTGAATTGCAGTCTGTGACAGAATCCTGGGATCACAGATCCTGCATTTCCAAAGCACACTTAACACAGCCTTTGAGAGGCAGGAGACTCCTTTGCATAAAGGCACTTCCGACCACTAATAAGATTGCTGTTCTGTCTGTGGAACAGTCACCCACTCCTCTGCTCATACAGTCTTAATTCTGAGAAACTCTTCAACAGCTAAACTAAGGCCTCGAAGGCTGAGCAGCTTGGCAGCATTAGGATTTTGTTCTGGTGGCCTGAAATGCTGAGCTGCTGTTCCCAGCTACTTACTTCCTTACATCCCTGATATCTTCATGGCTCACTGTGTGCAGAGCTCCTTTCTGGACTCTGTCCAGACGTAAAGACCGAGGTGAAGAAGGTGGGGATGTCTCACATTTTATTGTGGCTTTATCATCTCGTACCTCTTCTTTAGAAGTTGGAGACTGAAGGAAAATCAGAAATTGAGAAATGCTAAAACCAATGCTTCAAGAAATGCTGAAAAGAACAAATCCATTCTTCCATGCTAAAGGAATACTCTCAGCCTTGCCATTCTGCAGCTCCATTTCTGACTTCTTTTTGGATTTTCTGTACCTCTGTGATAAACTACTACATTTCAGTCTTAGCTAGCGAGATGAAGCAAGCAGCACTCATCTCCTATTCACACGCAGAGCTAAGAACCTCAGTCACATCTTCAGCACCATGAAACTTGACTTTGGAATATACCTGAGGCATCAGTTTGAGCAAGTGCAGAGACAGAAAACCAGAGCCCTGAGAAGAGGCAGCATCCTGACTCTTACTCCTTGGGTTCAGGCAATCATTTAGCAAGATCACCAACTCTGTAAAGTCAGTTCTTAAAGACCTGTGGCTATGGCTTACCTCACAGTTTGAGTAACAGAAAAGAAGACTCATTCCTGTAGAGAGAGCTGTCTAAACAGAGGTTTAAAGCTAAATGTCTTTTCATCCAGGCTACAAACAGAAAGCAGCACAAGAGTCCCCACAACAGCAAAAAAGCAGCCAAGCAAACATCCACAGAAACAAACCAAACCACACTAAAGTTAAGATGGTAAATCACTTCACAGTTAAGGCCAAAGAGCATTTCATCTTGCTGTATCTCAGAGCTGCCCTGCAAATGTTTTAACGTCCTGTTACCGATTAATGAGTCTGGGGACAGAAGGACACAAGTGGGCACATCAGTAAATAAAGATCGTTACCTTTCTACGGTGTTTCCTTAAATCACTAGGCTGATAGATGCATGCAAAGAAAAAACATTTGGAGAAGCTGTATTTATTGTCAACTGTAGCAGACAAAACACGAGGGAACATCATCAACAATTACAGCAATAGCAAGAGATACAGAGTATGAGGCATTCTTCAAATCAGATTAGTTAAACGTGTCTCCCAAGGCAGGAAAAGGAAGGAAAACAAATAGTCAAGACTTACAGTTTGTTACCTGCAAAACTACTGTAGGTGTCTGAACATACAGGTACACAGCACACAGAAGATGTATTCTCTTCAGCAAGAGAAACAGGAGGTGCTAGACCTTGCTGTTGGAGGGTGAGAGGATTGCCAGCCACATATCAAGGACTTGCCTTGGGCTGTATAACCTTCACGTAGCCCCAGCAGGCTAAGTGAGGTGTCTGCACCAGGCCTTTCTCACACCTCAGCCACTTTTGCAGTGGCTTCCTACACAGCATAAAAAGCAGCCCCACTTTCATGACTGTGAAAGAGTGCCAGCAGTAGCCGATTTCTGTGCAGTAGGAGCATCCTGTCCTTTATACTGAGTTTAAAGTGCTGGAATGTTTAAGCGAGAATCTACCATTTGCTTTATTTTACCCTCTACTTACTGCAGAATCTACTCCATTGCACCTTGCAGGTACTGCTCACCTCTGCCAGCATGCAGTGCAAGGCAGCAACCCTGAGCTATGTGAACAAGTTACCAAATCATTCAGATGGATGCTGACAAAGCTTAATTTAGACTATTTGTTTAATAGTTATCACTGCATTTGGCAGCAAATTACTTCAAAAATTAAGTCAGCCTCCTGTGAAGTTGGGGAATGATTTGTTGCTTCCCTCCCACAGTGGCAGCTTTCATTATTTAATTTAGAATGCATGCAAACTACGCAGCATTACCATGTGAAGCTTTTTCAAGCTGCCCATACAGTACTATGGTAATAGATCCAAAACTCATATAACCCTAGGAGGCCTTGTATTGGAAAGGACCTTTCAAGATAATCTAGTCCCTCCCTTAGCAGAGCAGACTCATCTTCCCCTCGCTGGATCTTTCATCTGTAACATTTTATAATCCATAAAAATGGAGATGCTTACCATATGGAATGAAAACTGTCTGCAAGCTCTGTTCAGGAGAGCCACAGGTTTCACAATTTATCACATTGACTCTTTTTAATTACCACTAATCACAAGAGGTTTTCAGCTAACTGCACTGCCTACCATCACCATTGCAGTGAGCACTAAGGCGATTTGCCTGCATGGCCAGAAACTAACACACCTTGCTGTCCAAACATTTCAGAAAGCCCAAGAACTCATTTAGTTTGGTAATTCATAATAGCTGCTTCAAAAGTTTCCAGAAAGCTGACTAGATCTCGAGGCTTAGCTTCTGGTTTGCCAGCTTTCACAAGTCAGCTGCCAGGTACAGAAACATCAGCCAGATACAAGTGGTAGATGGAGTGCCTTTGGCTCACCCAGCACAATGCACTCAGCTGCAATGACACCGGATTTTGGCACACGATACACCTTCTTCTGGTGCAGTTGTCCAAGTAGCTACTTGCATTAAGACAGAGTTCTCTGATGAAGAAGAAGCACTTAGCTTAGCTCTTACTGTTGTGACCCACAGGAACACAAAGCACTCTACGTTTTGCAGTGTGTTGGTTCCATGTCAGGAATGTGCCTGCCCCTGCATATCCAGACACAGCTACCTGACCAATTTGATCTTAATTCAAGAAAGGGAATGGCAAAGTGGTTCATTTTTGTGAAGAAAAAGGACTCTCTGGTACACATGCATTCATTTTCTAAAGCCAGCAGAAGTCCTTGGCTGAGATATTTGTTTTCAAGCACTGCTGTAAGAGACCTCTCTAAGCCAAGTCAGTCATTTCTAGTCTACCTGCTCTCACAGTGATGGGCAGAGTTCCTCATTTACTGATGGGTGTGGTATGGGCATGGCATGAGCACAGTAACCCAAGCCAGTAAGGTACAACAAGTCTCGTATTGCATGTACAACTTGTAAGCAGAGTTCCCAATCTGCAAATCATTTTTAGCTCAGTATTTAGTGGGATAGTGGACTCCTAAAAATCAAGTTTGAAGCAGAGGGAGAAAGGGGCTGCTGTAGGAGGGTTTGAAAAGAAAACATTATTTCTTCTAGAAAGAGGAGTCAGATGAAATACCATAACAACAGCAGGGATACTCAGGCATGAGATGTTGACCAAATAACAGACTTGAGCTCTGAAGGCTTTTCCTAATCATTATGACTGTATCTGACACTCTACAGAAGTTGAAAGGAAGCAGTAGAAAAACCTAGAGAAAGGAAAACCACAGCCGAGTAGGAAGGAGAGGGAGGGGAAACCCAACAAGCCACTTCCTAGAGAGAAGGAGCACTTCTGGAAGACACAAGCCAGTGGATACTTACCAGGGTCATGATCCCCAGCCTGTCCACCTCCCGGGCCGGGCTGTGCGGGATCCGCCGTGGGGTGGAGCGGCCACTGCCAGGGGGGGAGGAACCAGCAAGTGAGCTGCTAGCATAGGGAGCAGGGATGGAGCTCATGGACCGGAAGCGGCCATGGGCATCCAAACTTCCGCTCCCAACTCTGCTCTCAATCTCCTCTGCACGCTGCTCCGTGTTTTCCTTTTCTTCTTGTATGAGTCTAAAAGAAAACAAAGTTTCAGAGGAATGTGCCAAGGCGAGCACCATCTAACAGGATGGCTAGGTTGGCACTGGAAAGAAGCAGCGATTCAGACAAGGCAGCCTAAGCATCTGACACACTGAAAAGTCTGTAAACAGTGGTAAACACCACTGCTATTGCCACTGAACAGGCGTTTCTGTCAAGCTAACATTACACAATCCCTCCCATGAATGGGCCTGAGGACCTGAAAACCAGAGACAGCGCTCAGGTATCAACTAGCCCCTTTGTCAGCTCACCTCCAGGAAACTGGATGTGCAACCACCACTTTGAGTATTCACACCAAAAGCATTTCTAGTGTCACAGAAAATTGTTTTTACCAAAGCTTGAGCAACAGACAGACCATACCTAATCTCCTTGTTGATTGCATCCAACTGTTCCTGGAGCATTATGGCCAAAGTTTGAGCATCAGCTTGACCACTTGGTGACAGCAGATCGACTGAACTGAATATTGTCTCCCTGTCATCTTCCACATCAGACACATCAACGTCACTCTCAAATGCTTGTGCCACATTGGCCAGCACACTTGCTTGCTGGGCTCGCTCCCAGTCCTGCTCATTTAGAGTTTGAACCTAGGAGAATTAAGAATAAATTTTAAAAAATAGATATTCCAACTCGAATGGGAAAACAACAACATTTCTGCTGGGAAAACAACAACATTCCTGCTTGCTCTCAAGATATTTAAAATCGTTTATAAATTAAAGCCCACTTACATGCTGAATGCATCCATCAAAGCAGCAACGTTTAGAGAAATGTTACAAAAAAGCAGCTAAAGTGTAGAAAACTTTGCATCTTGCAGCTTCATGGACAGCCTCAGTGAACAAGTGACAGCATCACATACCTGGGCTGATTCACAGACTTTAGCTAGCAAATCCAATGAGAATTCTGAAATCAGCTTTATGTAAAAAGAAATTTTGTGCCCTAAAAGGCCCTTGGAATAGCTCAGAAAAGAGCACATGTTAATGTAATGTACAGACACAGAAGCAGGACTGTTTTGAATTACAGTCCACAGCCTTATCACACTGCAAACAACTCGTACTTCAAAATCCTCAGTTTGCAATCCTTTGCTAACAAAGACCAGCAGCTGTGCCTGAGTTAAAGCAGGACATACAGACTCCAGCAGTTCATTGCTGTATATCCCTAGCCTAAACTCTCCTTGCAATAGCCTCAACTAATCTACTTTGCTGCCAAAGCTTTGTTTTGATGTCAGCTTTCTGTTACCTTTGAGGGTTCATCTCTGAGAGCTGCCAAACGCCCCTTCTGAGGGCGCCTTAACACTGATGAGGTGCTGTAGGAGTCCGTGTGACTGTCAGTCACAGATGATGTCGTCAGAGGGTACCGGAAATCTGGTCTGCTGGAACATGAAGAAACATGAAGGTAGGGGGGAAAGGAGAAACAAACCCAAAAGCCTAGTCAGATGATTCCTCTTTTTAAGCAGTGTAAAAACCGCTTTACCTGCTCTCTAAGGAGTATCTTTCACAGCTGTGACTAAAGTATTTGCAGTCACACCAGCACAAATTGCATCCGGCAAAGTGACTTGAAAGACATTATTAAAAACTGAACTACAACAAAATGCTGATACCTATGATGAAGTGATGTGGCTCTGAGTCTCACTTGGTCATTTTCAGCCCTTAATGCTTCAACATTTAACACAAGTTGATCCTGTAAAAGTGGACAGACAAAATATTTAACAACATGCTTTAGAAAAATAACCAAAGCCTGTTCTATAAAATAATACTGAAGGGCTTGAGCTCATTTTGATGCAAGTCAGAAATAGAGATTTGTAAACCATCCCCTTTGACAACATAACCCAAAACTGATTACATGAGATTTTTACTACACACAGTACAACACCACCACAAAAGGGCACCCACAAATAAGTCTGTTGCCCCTCTACACTGACCTCAGGTAAGGACTATATGTTTTTAAAGCAGTTGCTACATAATTATAGTGACGTTAGCAAGAAATGAATTTTAAGTGGTAATGCTTAAAATGAACAGGAAGATTTTTCAAACTGTGTTCACAAAAGGTTCTAAATGCATTCGCTTTAAACTTGGGGCATTTTTACATGCTCTAGAAACTCCGAATTGAACACCAGAGAAACCCAGTGAATGGGAGAACAAGGCAGGACTAATAAAAAGTGGCTGATGATGAACAACTGTGCCTGGTGCTAAAGCTGTTGGCCTCCACATACGCAAACTCAAAGCACGTTCTGCAAAGTTCTCTGCTCGCCTGCTTTCTTTTACTACAGAAGCACAGCCTCTGCAGTTTGGCCCTGCTGTGTACTGGAATGCTTTGGGGAGAAGGACTCTACCTGGATTGAATAAGCACTAACAAGGATTCTTTCAGAACAGAGTGGCCACAAAGTCAATTGCCACTGCTTAAGGATGCAAAGAAATGAAAGGTCCATCACTTTTATCTGAGAGGGGAGCTTGTCAGCTGCAAGACACGCAGAACACCAGACATCTGCTACTGCAGAGCAGCAGTCAAGTCCAGTAAATATTTCTTTCCCTGCCCCCCAGTTCATAGAAGTTTTCCATGGTTTTTATTGGGCAAGCACTGCATGACACCCAATGCTTTGAGAAAAATACCGAGGGGAAAACGCCCAACTTCACAAGTGTTTCTTCTTGCTTTTACTGTCCAAGGTCATAGAGCAGTATAAAAATGCTGCTCAAGCTTTGGCAAACTGCCAGGCTACCCAGGCACTGGACATGTTCACAAGTGTCAACTCTTTGAGCAAACAGCTGTGTGTTACCTATAGAACCATAAACCCAAGGCACACAACATGACCCCATAAGCAGGAACAGCTCCCTGCTCTCCAAGGCACCAGGTAATGCTACACTTCATGGGGGTACTCCAATCCATTCCTGCTCTGCTGCAATGCAGCCACTGCTTTCCACCACCACATTTCAGAGATGTGTACTCTACCTTTTCATGCTGGAGTTCCTCTATTTGCTTTTTTGCATTTTCAATCTCTCGAAGAAGTGAATTCTAGAAGAAAATGTATCACAAATCACATCACTTATAAAAGCCTTCAAACTCAACCCATAAGGAGCATCAAAAGAATTCAGTCGACACTACACAGATGCACCTCAAGTTGCAGACACTTTATTGCTTATGTCTTTTCACTTTGACTGTAACTGAAGGTTTATCCTTCCAGGTGTGCAGCCCTCTAAGCAACAGATTTACAATGGCAGAACCACCACCAAAGTTTCATACCAGCCTTTTAAAACTGTTTGATAAAACCACTAAAAAATGAGCTAATTGGTCAGCCAAAATAATTCCACGCAATTCCCTACATGACTTTTAGGGGAAGCTTGTTGATGGCCTAACAAGGCCAAGCTCTGAAGGACTAGGAGCAGCTGGTGATCTTGTAAATAGCCACATGAACAACAACAAAAAAGCAAGACAGAGTTTGCAAGCTTAGACAGCAGAGAAGCACCTTTATCAACAGCTCAAAGAACTTGTTCTGCACAGCTCCATTCCTTCCAGCTCAAAGAGTGCAAAAGCACAGAAAGGAATGAACTTAATCTCCAAAATGATCTGAGGGGTGCATAGTGCTGGAATGCTGGGAAGACATGTCAGATACATTACTGATGGCTTAGGAATGAGAATGGAGTTGGCACAGATGCGAGAGAAAACGTTTAGCAAGAGTCTGAATACAGGATTATAAATTGCAACTGAAGCATTTTATTGCCCTGAGACAGCAGAAGGCCAGGCTGGCTGGGGCTGCAAGCAGCTTGATCTAGTCAACCTACTCTAGATGATCCTGCTCTGGCAAGGGAGTTGGGCTCAATGATCTTTTGAGGCCCTTTCCAAACCTGGATCTTTTAAGGTTCCTTCCAACCCAAACCATTCCATGCCTTAAAACAAAAGCTTCTGTTGAAACATTTCCTAGAGGGTTGCTTCACCCTCCAGTAACGGAAACAAAGTTTTTTTTTAATCCAAGACAAAGCTATTCCAAGGCAGCATCAAGCAAAGTGCTGCATTGAAAGGCACTGCTTTGCTCAATGCAGAACAAGGGAATCTAGCTTAAAGGCATGCATGGAAGAAAAATCTCTAAGGACCTAGATCCAAAAGCAGAGTCACTATGTCACAAGGCAGAAGATTGATTGATTCCAGGGAAAGCTCCAGTATGTGAGCTGACAAGGGAGCCGTCTGCTTGCATTCATCGAGCCTGCTCCAAACCATTTGCTGGGGAGGAAATGCAATCTTGTTTCAGCTTGCAGGAATCCCACAACGACTCAGGGTAACTGCTACAGACAAAAGCAGTGGGAAAGAAAAGCAAACTGGAAAGGGCCATGTTCTAGCACTCATTCTTTATGCTTCCTGTATTCCCTTTGGAGTAGTTCACACCAGTCAAGCAGGAAAGGATAAAGCTTCTTAGAAGATGTCTTTTCAATACTAGCACAATGCCCAGAGACAGCCTTAAAAAACACCCCCAAATTTTCCAAACCCAGACTACAAAACAGCCTGAACTAGAACTACTCACTGATCATTTCCTTAAGTTACAGACATACTGCCCGTGACACAAATCAGTGCAGAAGGCAGAGCATCCATTCATGTATGGCATTAATGTATGCTGGAGTGTGACTCATTACCTTATCTTCCAAGGCAGCCATCCTTTCCTTGAGATGGAGCTGGAGCCTTTCATTAGATTCAGACAGAAGCTTATCGACTGTTTCTGACAAACGTTTATTGTGCTCTTCATTCATCTTCTCTCTCTGTCTAGCCTAAGGTACATAAAAGCTGCTGAAAGAACTTGCAATGTACAATACCCATAACAATGTCCAGGCTGTAAACTCAGCAAGCTGTCTTTAATCCAAATGCATTTTCTTTAACAGAAATACTTTTCCAAAGGAATAAGGAATGAGTCCTTGGCTCTGTAAGGGAGTGTAAGGATCACTTAGCACCAACAACTGTTCCCAGACCAGAAGCTTGGAAATCTGAGCTTACACTTCAGGAAAGGAGCAGATTTCAGAACCAATTCCATTATTTATAAGCTGGGAATCTGTTCTTCCAGTCAGTTTTTGATCTGTCTCATCAAGAGAACATTTCACTACCAAGCAAGTACTTCCCAGCCTATTTTCAACCTTCCAGCTTTTTCCTGAGATATAAGGTCAGCCACAGGACATTGGCTCAAGACCCTCAACTGTCATGCAGCCTACACTCTGGGTTTATTTTAGAGATGAGAAACCACCCCAGCTCTGCTGAACACTGCAGGCAGCTAAGGAGGGGATGAGATTCATTCTCTCAGCTTTGTGTCTTTGACAGAAATATGTACAATACCCTTTGCAGTTCTTGATTCTTTTCTTCCAGCTGTGCTTCCATCTGCCTCAGTCGCTCCTCTATATTGCCATGCCTCTCCTCAGCCTGCCAATGAAACAGCAAAATTAGCATTTGGTTGTTTGTTTTTCACAAGATCCAAAAGTACAGAAACATCGAAGCACAATAATATATCTGACATGCTTTGCACAACTGCCATCTATGGTAATGCACAATGCGGAACAGATGCCTGTCACCAGAAGAACCTGGTTAGACTTCAGATGGTAACTAACAAAATGAAGCCTGTTCACCCCTAAGTACCATGAATCAACTACTCCTTGCAAATGAGTTTGCGACATTCATAACCCCAAGAACTGAACCCAACCCAACAACTAAGTGCATTTGCAGCTTTCCCTCACTAGCCTAGCCAGCATGACCCTCTGTTAGTAATCATGGCAAAGCAGGAAGCAGCAAGCAGAAGCAAGGACTAAGATACAAATTCTACCTTCCTAAGCTTGGTGGCAAGTTCCAATAGTTTAGCATCTTTAGCAGCAGAGCTCCCAGGAGACAAAGGGTCAGACTACAGAGCCAGTTACGGACAGGAAAGATAACAGGGAAAGAAGTGAAACTGAGACTTGCAGAGGGAACACAGACACACTTGGAAAGGCTCATTTGCAGTTACTGCACAATTCTTCAGACTTCATTACTGCATGTGCGGCCTTCTAAGACTCTCGCTACTAATGAGGGGAATTCTTTCTCTCTCCCCACATTCTCCACTGGGGCTCCCGTTCAGAAATACTTGTTTCAGAAGACTTCATGCCTCTTACTGAGTAGTCCATTAACAAGCAGCAAGGTAATAATTCAGAAAGACATTTTTGTCATGCAGCAGAGTTAACAAGAAAGTCTGCTCTAGCTGTAAAGAGCAGAATTGAAACCACCAAGCCCAGCCCCAGTAAAGAATAAAGCAGTGAGTTCACAGAGAGGAACAGCAAATCCACAAAACAAGGAGAGGTGTTTTTGGAACCTGAAACACAGTATAACAAACCCAACACTAACAACCACTTTCTTGTAGCAGCACACCACAGAAGCAGAGAGCTTTGAGGACACTTCTGCCTGACCCACCTTTGAAAGTGCTGCAACTCTCTGTGCCAGCTCAGCTTCCACCTCTGGCAAAGTCTCAGCTTTTCTCAAAGTCTGCTGCAGCTTTTGCTCAGCTAGCTCCAGTCGTTCCTGCAACTGTCTGTTCTTGTCTTCGCTCTGCACAAGATTGTGATCAGCAAACTTTTAGTGGCAAAATGGTAAATTCATTTCCATCTAAGAGGAAGGCAAGGATACAGCTGACTGCTTTACTAGACCTATGGAGAACAAACTGTTTCAAACTGGTTTCATAACCCAAGATGTGGCATCAGCCCCTTCATTACATAAGAAAACTCCACAAGTACTTTCCTGCAGTTTTGTGCACCCTGAAAGCAATTATATCATCAAAGAAAAGCAGCTATGGGATGGGAAGCAGCACCTAACAAGCTGTGAATTTTCATTGTCCAGGCTGTGCCAAGATGTTGAGTCACATCAAGGAACGAAGCCCTTTGTATTTTGAGCACCACTAAGCATAATATTGCAAAAGTTATTTTTCAGGTCTAGACAACTGCTTTTAAGAATGATACTAAAAATAACTGGTCTTGCTGACCATCAGCTCCCTGCCTCCAGACAGGAAGTGATAGGCTGAACAGCCATCTCTGGTTCTTGGAGTTGGACTGCTTCATGTCAAGCTCACATCAGATTTCCTCCTGCAATAAGGCAATGCTACTCCTGTTACAGGCCAGAACATCCCTACACATTCCACACATCTAAAATCTGGTTTAGCTTACAATGAGCAATTCTCATGCATCAGACTCAACTAAGAGGACCAACAGCCCTGCTGCACCATGATCAAGTGCACCAAAATACTCAAAAGCATCTCCGGTCCCCAGCAAACTCTCAGCTTTATTTCTAGGGTGAAAGTGCACAACGCACTCCTCCAGTCACTACCAAGGTCACACTGCAGAGATCTATCTCCCCAACAGCAAAGTACTTTGGCACAGTATGAACATTACTGACTCCCACTAGTGCTATTATTTCCATCTACAACCTGTCGATGCATGGAGTCTTTAGTGGCAATTTCATTTTCAAGTTTATCATTGAGGTCGTGCACAGATGTAGCTTCACGTTGTGCAGCGAGGTAGCGTTTCTCCAGCGTTGTAATTCTCTCCTCCATGTCCTCTTTTTGGGCCATAGTCTGTGCAGGGCAGAATTTAGAGTGCAAAGGGTAATCATTTAGGTATCAAACTGGAGGGGAAAAGCCACAAACCAACAGTCACAATAATTACTTTTTTTACAAATCAGATACATTCCTATTTCTCTCAGTGAAAAAAGGAAGCAGCAAGAGCAGTCTCACTTAAGATTCCGAGTTCAATGGTTGCTATGCTTTTTAAATGGTTAGTGCTTCAGAACTCTAGTCTGTATTGGATTCTAGCACAGATCTGCTGCTTCTGCAGTGGCACAAACAGGGCAAATCCTTGTTTGCAGAGGATGGTCAGAGATTGTTCTTGGAGGTAATAAAGCTCCCTATTTAATAAGGATGCATATAGGACCCTGGAGATTAGCAACTGATCGGTAACAGCAACTGTCAATCACACAGTATCACAGAATCTGAACACTGTGTGGATTGGAAGTGACCTCTGGAGACCTAGTCCAACCCCTCTTCCTAATGCAGGGTCACCCACGGCAGGATCACACCCAGGTGGGTTTTGAGAAGTTCCAGAGGAGGAAACTCCACAGCCTCTCTGGGCAGCCTGCTCCAGCACCCTCACAGCAATGACCTTTTTCCTTATTTTAAGTAGAACTTCCTGTGCTCCAGTCTGCACCCACTGCCCCTTGTCCTATCACTGGGCTCCATCCTCTTGACATCTTGAAATTAAATTCCTCAACCACAGACTAAAACCTGTAAACTTCAAGTCAGCTTAGCCTTATGACAGGACCAAGCATCTTTCCAAGAACATGATCAAGTTTACAGTCCCAAGTCTCTAATTTAATGCAAAGCATCCAGCTCATCACAGACATATTCCCAAGGGACACTGGCTCAAGCAATTGGTTTTTTAAACAACAAAGAGCACCACCACGCTCTAAGCAATTTTCCCATCACCCATCAAAGCAAAGATGCCAAAAGCAGAGAGACAGCTGAGCACCAGTGACATTTTATTAAGCAGCCCCATTTGTGACAGTTCCCTCCTCACCTCTCGGACATCCCTCTGTAACTTTGTATTCATTTCTTCAGATTTTATTAAGTCTTTCCTAGCTGTGTCGAGATCTTCTTCCAGCTCTGTCACTCTGCTGGACAAAGCAGTAAGACGTTCTTTCATCTGTGTCTGCTCTTTGTTCTGCTTATCTATGATGTCCTGGAGTTCAATCATTTTCGTAAGGTTCTCATCATGGCATAAAGAACCGTCAGAGGATCGCTGTTAAACAGGGGGAAAAGGAAAAGGTATTTGCATGTTGCGTAGGAATCTGGAAAGCAAACTAACCTGGAAACATCCCTCCCCCAGGACAAGCTTATTGTTAAACAGCCTGCACAGACTGGACCTCTGCAAAGTATTTCTTTATAGCTTTAAATTGAAATATCCCAGTTACTGATTTAACCCCCCCAGCCATAAGCTAACGAAGCAAGCAGCTGTACCTTCCCGTTTGTGGTTGGGGGGGTTTCTTGTTCGTGGTTTATATCCAGCATCCCATCTGGAATTGTTTTCTTCTGATTATTTTGCTCTTTCAGGATCATTAACTGAAAAGAAGAGAAGTTTATATACATGTGTTTCAAGTCAATTCCTTTCTCACTAATATTATCAGGAACAGCTGTGGAAGCAAAGGAGCAAAACAATTACTGATTCTACTGCAAGGTGGGGCACAGGCACCCCACAAATTCTCATTTTAAAGCCACAGGAGCTCTTTTTATTTGGAGTTTTGAAGAGGAAGGTTAAGGGAGGCTGGGGCTTTTCTGCTTTTCCTTTTCTTTTCTCTCAAAGTGAGTTAAAAAACAGAGCTATCCTGTTTGAAAGAAAAAAACAATTAACAATTCAAAAACAAGAAATGAAAGTGAACCTTAACAACCACATACATTACTTTGTACAAATATTGACTACAGCACCCACAGTGCATACAGGGGGAAGGGAATAAAAGAAACCCACCTCTTTATGTGTAGTACCTAGTTCTTCTTCCAACAAGCTGCATCTTTCAAGTGCTACTCGTAACCTCTCCCTTACCTGGAAGGGGAATTTAAATCATTTGAAAGAATTCCAATTGAACAGAAATCAATTTCCCCAACTGCCATGCCCTTTCAGGTAACAAAGACACCATTTCCATTGCACTCAATCCCGAGCCAGCACTAATTACAACACAGGCTCCAAAAACCTTCTAAAGAAACTATGCAAATCTCCAAACTCCAGCTTTTCCTTTTTAGTCATAAGCAAACACTTAGGTAAGGATGAACACAGCCAGAATTTGCCTGTGCTTTTGTAAGGCACAGAGTGTGCATGCTTCTCCCTATTTAAAACATGGAAGAAGAGATAGAACCCTAATTAAAATAATTTGCCAGACTTTATACACAAGGGTCACAAAAGTTAGGGAAACTACGAGTTGGCAGCAAAATTCAGTCAGCTTTACCACTTGCACAGCCTGCTGCCAGCATCAGGCACAACTGAAGGGTGGAGTTCCTTTAACTCAGCTTTATTTGCTCTCATAGTGTAAGCAGATTCCTCTCCTCCAGCTCTCTTTAGTCCATTTCTTGTATGACATAATCAAAAGGCTAAGTCCTGATATTATGCAGTTAGGCAAATGTATTCCAACAACAAACACACCGCCCCTGAACCCGCTTAGCTCACACTGACACAGGTAATAAAGTACTAGAGTGAAGCTGCAGCACTTTCCTTCAGTGCAGCACACTCAGCAAGGAAGGCAGCTGCCTGATGCAGGCACAGCCAGGCCACTACCTGACTGCAGAGGAAGGGCAAACACCTGCATGGCCTGCACAGAAGAAAGAGAGACCAGGAAGAGGAGATGTTAGTTACTCGATATGTCATTACCTTTTCATCAAGGGCTTTATGGTGCTCAAATAAAGACTTTAGTGCTTTGAGAACTTCTACTTCACTAGAAACTCCTGCTGGAGACTGAGCCTGTCTCTTTACGACAGTCATTCTGAGAGACCGCTCGTGCCTGGAGACAAGACACTCCAAATGCTCCAGTAGCAGCTGAAACAAGAAGAGATCAATGTTTATTCTTGTTCTGCACAGCTGCTGAAAACTCTGCCTCCTAAAATATTAAGCCATGGCTTCTAAATGTCAAATCCGAGTCAAAGATTACTGCAGCAAACACAAGGACCTCTTTTTAACATTCCACCCATGTCAGAAGTCATATCTGAGCATTTCCTACCTCTTTCAGCCCGCTTTTCAAATAAGGTTTCTGTGCATTGGAAATGCTCTACATTGGAGAGCAACTATTCTGCTGGCAGCAGCAAAAGCTGCTGAAACAGATCAGTACAGCTTGCCCACTCTGTTCCGCTGATCTCAGGTGCTGTGTGATTACAAAACTTCAACCAGTTACAGCTGCAATGACAGAAGGCAGTGCAGCCCCCCCAGAAGGCTTTCAGCTGTACAACTCCAGCATTTCATATTTTATCATCTAGCTTTTGCAGTGGTATACTGGGGAAGACAAGGAACTAACCCTTGTGTTATTTCTCTCAGCTTTCAGCTCAGCAATTTCTTCTTCTCTCTCAAGCAGCTGCTCCCTGCACACATTTAGCTCTTTTGTAAGTGCCGCAAACTCCTGAAACAAACCACAGATACAAGCACATCAGCTATCAGGAGATACAAGCACATCAGCTATCAGGATACAGAGTGGATTTGTATGAACACTTGACATGATTTCTTCAAGTATTCATTTCACCCCTCCCAGAGCCATGCTAAGCAGGCCTAAGTTCAAACACTTCAAACTGTTACACAGTCAGCTGTAAAGATAAGAGATGGCTTTGACCAGTACTATGGAGAACCAGTTTGTCTCTCAAAGCCATTATCTGAGTTGAGGTTTCCCTGGGAAGCAAGAGGGAAAAACTTCCTTGTACTGTGCCGTTACTGTCTCAAGAAGTCGTTAGGTTGGTTTGACTTAAATGATTGCTGGGGAAAACACAGCACTCAGCAGAATAAAACAGAAACCAGCACAACACAGCAAACATCAAGTCGGTATTTAAGGACACAATGCATAACCACGGCATCGACCAGAACACACTGGTTATCACAGAGCGTTCCTGGGGCTTTACCACTGGAGGACCCAAGCTTAAACCCCTGGAACTACACATTGTATTAAAACCACCTGGTCTGTAAACACAGCTACTGGAACTCTCAAACACAATGCAAACTACAGAAGGTTCCTAACTGCAAGGTAAACCAAAGGAGGAAAAAAATCTGCTGCAGGCTTCACAGCTGACGGAAAAAATGACTCTGCTATGAGCCTTCCCTGCAGAACACTGCCTCCTGTCCAAGCTTTTCCTGCACCTTCAACATCCACACTAAAGGCTTCCAAGTCTCCCAGCCAACTGACTGCACGCACCCCTTCTGCTCTCTCATCAGCTCCAGTAAAACTGAATGTGGTTCCAAAGCTGCAGCTCTTCACAGGCTTTCCCCACTTACTTTCCTGGATTGGTAACTAAGTACAAATGAAACCACTCTTAAGTATCAACAGACTCATAAAAGAGCTTGATAGGAACTCCTCTTGGTAGTGTTTTTGCCCTCAAAATGCCAACATCAACACTTCCAAGCATGGCCATGCCATGGTTCTCCAAAAGAGATCAGACAGGGTACATTCTAGGTTTTTCTGGCTTGCACCTCAGATCTTGAAGATAAGCTAAAGAAATCAGTCAAACCTAGCAGACACTGCTTTCTCATCCTTTCTACATTTCAGTATCATTGCATAACATCAACATACATTGTCTTATCTAAGACTTGTATGAGCTTCACCTGGTGAAGAGCAGCTGTGTTTGCTAAGAAGTCTATTCCCTCTTCAAAGGTAACAGTGCAGACAGTTCTATTCCTCCTGTGCAAATGTAACTTGTAGCACAAAAATATCAATCAGGACATGAACCACCACAGGGTGAGACGACCCAAATGCAGAGAGGAATTTCTACTGCTGCTGCACAAACAGGCTGACACTGCTCCCTGGTATTGCGTAACCCTGCCACCGCTGTTTGGTTGGACAAAATATAGTTGCTTTGAGCCCCATAAACTGCCTAATAAAGAACACTTGCACGTCCTTGGTTTCAGCTGGCACTGCCAAAAGACATGTCCTTTCTGGTTTTAATGCCTGTCTTCAGCAGCAAGCAATCCGTGATTTCCTCAAGCAGTTCAGAAGAGAAATCATTTGTAAAACATTGTCTCAAAAAAGTTTGAGTCGGCTCATAGTGCACAGGAAGAATTAAAGGCAAAGGAAATCCTGAGAACCTTTCCTACTTATGCAAAGCTCTACTACTTTCCTGGAGCTGAACAGAAGACTGAGAACACCAATTCCGCTTCTGGTTGCCATCAAAATACACACAGCTCTGAGGACTGACAAGAATGAGACTCAGCATTAAGCATGAGCGCACTTAGAAGAACTCTCCCTGTTGATCAGAGCAGTGACAAACACCCACACTCTACACCAGACTGAAATGTTTACTTTGTGAACCAACAGAATAGTTTCAAATATGACACTCTTGCTGCGAGAAACAGTCCCAACAAAAAGCTGAAGTGGAGCAAGTGAGTTTGTTGTTGTTTAGCACTATGTTTCCTGGGAGGCTGCTGTGCCCAACCCCCAGGACTGTTTGCAGCAGCAGCATTTCTTCTGCATTAACCTGCAGAACTGACCTTTGGCATTTCACAGGCCACAACATCAGCATCCTTCCAAAGGTTGGATCAGCTGCTGTCTCCTGGACAAGTGTGTACATTTCTGATGTCTGAGCTGACAGCTGCTAGGTTACTGGCAAAGCCTCAGTCCAGGAGCACCACAGCTTTCGGGGAACAAGCTCTTTCCATATTTATTACAAACATCACTTGAAGGCTCCAGAGACAGCACAGCACAAACCAAGACATGGTACATGACAGGAAAAACAGCATTTATCTTAGGAAAAGACTGAAAGAAAGAGGGGATCTCCCTAGAATCACAGAATAGTGACAGCTGAAAGGGGCCTCAGGAGATCACGGAGTTCAACCCCCCTGGCCAAGCAGGAGCAGCTAGGGTAAGGTGCACAGGAAGGTGCATTACAGACACTACACACAAAACTGTGAGCTTGCCTGAAATTTGTTCAAGGAAAGTAGAGGGCAGCATCACTCTGGAGTGTGTAAGGAACCATGAGTTACAGGCAGTAACATGGCCAGAAGGCTTAGTAAAACAATGAAAACATTAAAAAAAAGAAACTCCAAGAGGTTCTTGTCAAATGCCACGAAAGCAGTGTCTGCTGGCAACACAAGGATGAAGATGCAGCAGGTGCATCTTTAGGAACATCTCTGCCAGAAATGTGGGAGTGAGTTTATCCATTTCATCTGCAAGCAGCATTTGTTGTAGTGTCACCATTCTGTTCCGCAGCCTGGCTACCAAGCGACCCACTCCATCTGAGAAGCTGAAAAGGGCAGGAGAAAAACAGCAGAGGAACGTGCAGGCCGTCAAGGATGAGAGACCAATGGAATCTAAGCCCATCCTGCCATCTACCCTACATATAAAGCACAGTTACTGCACATGATGCACTCATCAAAATGACAAAGTCTTCAACAAAACAATCAAAGAAAACCTAAATATCTAATTTCAAGCATTAAGAGAAACTTGGCTGATAGACTCTCTTGTTCTTAAGAAGCCCAAATACTTCCAGCCATAGTAAACCAGGGTTCTGTCAGAGTCTTGCGCTTCAGAGCACTGAAAGGGTTTTCATGCTTGCAGGAGCTGCGTTTTCCAGCTGCCCTCCGAGCGACCATACACCGTGCCTCATAATCAGCCTTTCCTGTCTCTCCTCATGCATGATGTGTTCTAGCACTCCACAGCACAGACTAATGTTTCTTGACTATTAAAAAAGCTCTCACATCTTTACTAGTGGAACTGAGATATTTTCAAATGTTTAGTACCACCTTTGGTCAACTCTCAGAAGTTTGCCTTTCCTTGATTGAGAAAAAAATATTTCCTCTAGCAAAAACTGTAGCACTGCATGAAAAACCTCAAGGGACTGCTTCTGCCAGTCCACGACCAAAACCTGAGCAAATGGTCTTGCCAGCCCTGGCTTTTAGTACAGCCTTCTTGGACTGACCTGTCTAGGCTTTGTCATCAACACCGCTCAATCCTAAACAGGCAATTAAGTTTTTAAGTGATTACATTTACATAATGTTACTTCTCTGGGACGAAACTCACTGTTTCCAGGCCAGTTTGGGGCTGAAAGCAGAGCCAACTGCCCAGAATTTGGTAACTGTTCCTTCCCAGCCAGTAAGCACCAAATATATGCCCAAGAGCAAAATGGAAAAGCTTACAGTAAGACCAAGTCTCCATGGCAATAAATAGGTTTCCAGTTACCATCCTGAGCGAGTTGCTTAGATTTCTGTGCAGCATTCCCAAGCCTGAACTACAAAGCACCAAGTGCAGGCGGCAGTGCTGGGAGCTCGCAGCAGCACCGCATGCTGAAGCGCAAGCAAACTGAACTGAGGGAAGAGATTTGGCAGCGCTGCCAGAGGAATGCAGCAGAAACAGGCAACGGGAGGCAGAAACACACTGGCTCATGTTTTCTCTCCTGTAGCTCCCCTGCCCTGATCCAATCTATTTCTGACAGACATGCCTTATTTGGGGGGTGAGAGGTACAAGCACCAGAATCCAAACACGGCTGGATCCTGCCTCCCACTCCTTGAAGGATCGGAGATTTTCCTTTCACCTCAAACTTTACCGGTGCTATGGAACAGTTTGAAACCAAAGCTGTAAATCCTAGTACACAGCAAAGCACCGGTCGAGGACAAACAGGAAGCCACCTCCACTCAAATCATTAACTACAGCCTGTCCAAACCACCTGGGCTAGCAGAATCCAAACTGCCTCTAGTCCTGCATTTAGTTTTCTCTAAACTAGACCAAACAGTGCTGTTGTGTATACAAGAGTAAAGACGAAGCCTTGTGCAAAAATGTATCTCTCTGCATCACTGGAGAGTTAAGGATATATTAAGTGCTTTGCACTGCAAGGTACATGCCCATCCCTGAGCATCTTCCAAGCTCCACCATTAATCAGATCTCCATACAGCATAGGGATTACAGTAATCACATCTACAACTCTGCCACAGCTGCATCCTACAACTTCTTCACAAAGAGAATCTTACCCAGCTGCTTCTCTTTCAGTCTAACGACCTGCAGCTTGCTAAGGAGTCGTACAACAGGAGTACAGCAACAAACCCTGTGCTCTTCCAAAGACTGAAATCCATCCCTTCTCCAGCTAGCTTGTTCATCTTCTCAGCAACCTTAACGAAATCACTGTCAGCTTCTGGGACTTGCTCCAACTATGGCAGATGACACAGGACACAGCACCAGTCAGCCCGGAGTAGACACAACCCACTTTATCATTGCCTTTTAAACTACTTTTAAAGGTACAGAACATGCAGCAAAGATTCTGTATCAAGCCAGAAAGGCACTATGCCAAAGAACTTCTTCTTAACAGTTCTCAGCTGGGGGGGCTGCCCTGCCACTTAGCAGCATGCACACAGGATTAAAAGAAATTGACCAAACACTGTCCAGAAACACCAATTCCTAGTTTGAAGCTATTTACTTCTCTTGCCTTTGTAAAGCACTTTTAAAATGCTGTCCCTACTCGGTGCATCTTCTCGGTAAGGAAGACCCAAAGCAGAACTATTAAAACAGTTTTAAGGTAAAACCGCCTAGTAGCAAGCATAGGAAATACAGAAATGTTCTTCAGACCTGATAAAATTTAGCATCTACTGATATACAAGGATGGCAGAAAATCTGCTGCCACGTGCTGGCTGTGTCAAGAGTTCCACCTTAGCTGCTCTTGGATGTACAAATGAAAGTTCCCTGAAGGAGCAAATATGACACAGATGTATTGAAAACCATAACAAGCTTATTCAGCTTGGGGGATGGGGGAGGGCAACAACAACAACATCAGCTAAAAGAGGTATCAGGAAAACTTCAGTCATCATTGAAAAACAGGCTTTGCAGCTTGGGATGTGCCCGAGTACCTCCTGCAGAGCTGTGACTGTCACAATGGTCAGCACAGGGCAATCCTTCCCAACATGCTGCAGCCCAAGCACCAATGCTGCAGAAGAAGAGTCCAACTTACACAGAAATGAGCTTAGGAGCTGTTGGAGAAAAACACTTCTCAGTTCCACTCTGAACCAGTGAATTCTAAGAGTTTCACAATATGAATTACCACATTCCTGCACCCCTAGCCTAACCTATTAGTAATTAATAAAGTAGTAGCACAACTTCTTAAGTAGTAGCACAACTTCGTAGTTGTACCTTTAGGCACCTCCACATTTGGAGCCCATGTCAGTGAAGAAACCTACCCACACCCATAGCCACTATGGCAGGAGAATACACTTGTACTTAATCAGAGAGGAAGAATCCTGCATTACCAGTCTGACAGGATACAGGACAGAGCCAGTCTCAATCTTTAATACAGCACTAGAGAAACCTCATGGAAGTTTTTCCTCTCAGCATAAAGTCGGTCAGGATTTCCTGGGATCCCATATAGGACCTCAGAGCATACACAGCTCCTTAAATGCCAAACTGTAAACCAACTGCAAGATAAACTGAGAAAACAGAACAAGTTTACTATCTTTTCTGGGCCTCCCCCCATTATGGAGGCCAAGCAGGTACTCCAAAAGCTGTAGCAAGGTCTTGTAGGTCATATATTGATCTGGCAGTTCCCTTGTCCAAGAGAAAAACTCCACATGCTGTTATCTGTATTGACTCTGAACATACAACTAACAGCATGGTTCTGGCACAGCTGAGATTTAACTTTAAATTTCTCTGACTCTCACAAATTAAAAACTGCTCCATCTTCAATCCTGCGTTCTAGCACGGTTAAAAAACCCAATCCTCACGTGACTTCTGCTTCTCTTTTCCAGAGGCAGACCCAGGACAAGATCCATCACGCAGGATTATTTCATTGACAAGCTACTTCTGCTTGCAGAAAACTGTAAGCAGCAACTGAGGCACTGCCCTGCCCTATTCTAATCATTCAACTTGGCCTCCAGCTGCCAGGTTTAGTTCTGTGGCTAGCAGTTGTAAAGTGCATTTTTCACACTCCTAATAGGGAATGCATGAGAATCTCTGAATAAGGCCAAGCCACCTTCATTAAGCAAGCATCAACATGCACTTCCCCTCACTGCTCTCCTATTGTATTTTTCTTTTTTGCCAAGTGATGAACACTTCAGACTTATAATTTCAAACTTGTTTAAGCAAGTCATATCCAGCGAGGACAGATACGTGCCTTCAGCAGGAATTTCAACTTACAGCCTCTTTACAGTTTAGTTTTATGTTTCTTTATACTCTCTCACCCCAGTTTACATGCTGAGAGAATTTACCAGGCTAACTGAAGATAAATGTATCCAAATCTGCAATATTCAGAGTAAATCGAACTGCACCTCGTGTGGAAAATTTCCTCAGTTTTTACAAATAAAGGCTGTTCCAAAGTCCATGCAAAAAGAATCACCTAGAATCATAGAATCACAGAATCAAGCAGGTTGGAAGAGACTTCCAAGATCATCCAGTCCAACCTATCGCACAGCCCTAGCCAATCAACCAGACCATGGCACTAAGTGCCCCATCCAGGCTTTTCCTGAACATCTCCAGGGACAGTGACTCCACCACCTCCCTGGGCAGCCCATTCCAATGCCAATCATTCTCTCTGGCAACAACTTCCTCCTAACATCCAGCCTAGACCTCCCTTGGCACAGCTTGAGACTGTGTCCCCTTGTTCTGTTGCTGGTTGCCTGGCAGAAGAGACCTTCTGGTCTTACAAGAGAAAAGCACGGTATTTAAACACAGCAAAACTTAACTCAGCAACAGACTGTATCACAGAGCATCTCTTTGGTTGCTTTTTTAAGCCTTTTTTTTTTTTTTTAATGTTCAAAGGTTTCCAAAATCAACAGTTCCAAACTTCAAGTACCTGAGCTCAAAAAGCTTGTAACAGCAGAGAACAAAATCAGGGAGATGACTGGCACGAGAAGGCAGGGAAGGAAAGATAAAGAAGAGAGGAGGACAGTCTGTTAATGTGCTGCAACCAGTAACAAAGGCTGAAGCAAAAGATGAGGAATTTGGTCTGAGGTGAGGAAGAGGCTCCTATTCCACACTGCACTGCAAGGGAAATGTGATGCAGCTAGGAAACAAATCCTGCAGCCTCCTACTCAATGGAGAGAAAAATTAAAGGACATGTCTCCTCTACTGCCTCCTAGGATTTCATCTTTTACAGCCACTGCACAACACAATCAAGTGTTAGGGTGCCAGCCAGTCTCTGCAGACTACAGTTCCCAGAAGGAGTTAGTCACACTAACAGAAGGACCAGCATAAGTAAGATTACTGGAGGGAAAGAAGACTGCTGCTTTCCTGCATGGACAAGCAACAAGAGCAAAAATCCCAAAAACTTTGTTCATTCCCACGTGACGTGAAATAAAGCGATTCCAGATCTCATAAAACAAGGCTTAGCTCTTGGGAGCTGGTGCTGCTCCACCACACCCTCCAGAGACGTTCTCAATACTCAAGATGCACATTGTACAAGAAATAACAGATGCACCTGCCTTGTATTCTTCAGCACAAAGCTGGGAGAACCTTCTGACCTTCCACACCTGTTGCCCATGAATTATGGAAGGATGAAAATGCTGCATGAAAAATAGATTAGTCAGCAGTGAAAAAAAAAAAAAATGCTATCCCAAAGTATCCCTGAAGTTATCTAAAACAAACTTCGCCCATTTGCCCAAATGAAACCAAGAGCTTTGAAGAGCTAACCTGAAGTTAGTCTACCTAAGACACACAGATGTCACTGCTGACTGCAGAAGGGTTGGGCTAGATGACCTTTGGAGGTCCCTTCCAAACCATTCTACAACTCTAAGAAACAAGCAAAAACCCTGAATTAATCCACCCACAGACCCAAGACCACCCTCTGTCCATTCTCTGCTGTTCCACCCCTAGTCTCTCAGGTGGAGTCATCTTTTACCCTCACAATTAGAACCGCTAATACCTCATTGAACCACAGAGTCTCATGTAGATTTTGAAAGGTCGTTTGATTTGGCTACTTCATTTCAGAGTTTCTAAATTAAAACACAAAAGGCAGCCCCTATCTTGAATCCCAGTAGAAGAGATCAAAGTGTGAGGTATCAATCAGGACTTATTATATAAGATAAACAACAGAATCTTAGTGAGTATGAAATCACACCGGAGGTCAAGTTGCCAGTGGACACAGTAAATGCACAAGTCTTACTGAAGCACAAACTGCAGTGACCAGCACAGCTGCAGACAGAACTCAGGCCCACGATTCTTGCTTCAGCAACGGTAACAGAGTGCCATGAACCTCACCACGTTACAGAGCAGCAGCTCAGCACATCTCCCATTTGTGGGCAAGACTGCAAGGAAGAGATTGGCTGAGGCACATTGCTGAATTTTTTTAAACAGGCTCACATAGGACATTTGAGGAGCCACAGCTCAAGCCCACAAATCCACAAGTTAAACCCTGCCACTAATGAAAAGGCCTCTCAGATGTGTCCACAATTTCCTTTTCCTAGAGTTCTCTTTTCTAAAGCAATTTTGATTTACACAGTGAGAAAACTTTCAAATCAAACATTCTGTGGAGCACCCAAGGCAAAGAAGCAACTCCACTTCCAGCAATGTCTCCCTTTTCAGTGGCTTGTTTCGTGACCAGAAATTCAGTACTACACCAGCTTCACAGAACTACTCCCCACTGGCCAAGACAACCACAGATCCAGCACCATTCGACAGGAATTCACAAGCCCTCTCCAGATTAAAGCAACTGAGCTTTTACACCATGGATTTGGGCAGGGGAAAACTCCTTTTCAAGCAATTAAAACTCATCACCTGATTACAAGGAAGTATCCACGAGAAGACAATGATTAGCAAACCTCACCAACTGCAAGGTCATTTCTGTACACAAACATTCATGGAGCTTTCGATTACACACTAAGACTTTGGATAAGGCACCACAAAAACTGCTGAAATTGCTCATCTTAAGGGGGCTCTTGGGGGGGCATTTTTTAAAATTATGTAAATTACTCAGCTGCCTAAGCTTACATACTTATATCCTGGGACTGTGCCCTGTAAATTTCAGGTGGGCAAAAGAAATCTCACTTCTTTAGACAGTGCAGAGTTTCTTAACCCCTGTTTCACATTCTTACCTTGCAATTCTTTACAAGAGGCAAACAGGCCTTCACAAAGCAATGTTTCTTTACACACAATTTAGACTGAACAGAACCAAACCCATTCTGTATAAATACAAGAGGCAAGATTAAAAACAAAGCAAGCACTGTGCCTCAAAGTACTTCTAGGCAATTAAATGTGAGCCAGAACTGGATCCCAAACTCTCCCATGTACTATCAGCACACACCCAAAGACAGGCTGCTGTTCTTCAGGGAAGAAAAAACTAAAAGATAAAAGTCAAAGCTGCCCCTTTCCTATCACGAACAGAACATACTTGCTTGTTTTCCAAGTGGAAGCCTTTTTCTCTTCTCCAAAGACCACAAGGATGCGCATATATCATCTCTCAAGCTTTTTTCTCCATAGCCCTACAAACAATGGTCCTTGTCGGAGATCTGTCCTACAATATCCAGCTATGCCTAATGCGGGGAGTGAAGGAATTTTTCATGGATGAATATTGGAGCACTTCATAGAAGTTCTAAAACAAAACACTATTTCTAAACATCTACATAAAACAAAGGAGCTACAGGAAAGATTGACTGGTTTTATTCTCATGCACCTAAAGTCATTGCATATTTCAGAGGCAACCAAAATTATAGTCCCCATAAGATCTCCTGAAAAACCCCTCATGAAGAACCACATCCTAGGCAGACACCAACAGAAACACATTAGCAAAGTTCAAGGCTAGCCACTGTGGGGCAACAGGAGAGAAGATTAAGAAACAAAGCTTTTCTTAAAAATGTTAGGGCTTCAGCCACAGTGAGGACAGGCCACAAAGCCTTCCCATGCTGATGGGGACAGGAGAAGCTGACATTCAGTACAGCTTAAATGAAACCCAAGGTGAAGGCAGAAATAGCTAAGGGTCATAGGCAAAAACCAGGTTAATCACCAATACACATAAATTTACAGAGATCCTAAAGGAAAACAACACAGCAGAAACTGAGCGTTAACAAGTCTTGCAAGCACAGTATTCCTCCAATTTGGAACATACAAATCAGGAGAGTGAGGATTTCAAAGCAACCCACAGATGCCTCCAGCTCACAACAGTGCTCTGGAGTCTACAGAAAGAAAAAGAAAAGCATTTCCGTGCACTCTTGTGCAAAAGTCAAGTTGAATAAAAACCTCACTCCACAGCAAAATAATAATCCCTCCTTTGGCCTGGAGAAAGGAAAAAACCATTTTTCCTGGCAACACTTGCCACACATTTCACCATTTATGCTCAGGGAATCCACAGGCAGGCTGACAAAAAGGAGCTGGAAAGTTGTGGACACTCAGACTACCTGACAGGCACAACATACACTGATCCCTTCTCAGTGTTTGCAGCTTCAAATGCATATGTGCAAGAGATTATGGGAAGTATTTTCTGATATATGTCAAAAGACACCAGTCAGCCTTACAGACTTACAGTGACTATAGCTGTCTAAAATTCTGAAAGCAGCTTACACCAAGACCTCTATCGTATGTCTTTAAAGCAGGGGAAACAAAAAAAGCAAAGTTAATTTGGAACATGAAATACATTGAGTGGTGGGACACAGTCTGTTTTACAAAGAGCAAACCCCACCATGACTAACAGACACCCGGAACAGTCTCTCCAAAGGTTCCACTCTGCTGATGATGTTGTTAACTAAGTATATCAAATGCAAACAAAGGTGCATCCTTAATTCTAAGATCAAATCCTACAGTGCATAAAACCAACGCCTGCCTCTCCTGACTAAACACCAGAAAGGAGAAACCAAAGTCACAGGCCAATGTTAAAACAGGAGGGGAGGGGAAACAGAAATTTTCATTAATATTAATCTTTGAAAAATTAAAACCCCCAGAGGGTTGTGTTGTTTAAAACACTGAAATGAAAACCGCAGCTATGCAGTTGTGCTGAATCCTAACATATTTACAGTAGCTGGGAGTCACAACTCTCAACAAGAACAGAGCAAAAGCAGATGAGCTTGCAGGAGAACAAATCTCAGAATATCAAAACAAACACTCATGTTGTACAAGAGGCTCCACGGAGGTCAGAGATGTGAAGTCTATCTGGTTCTAAATGGACTATGAAACTTTAGAGCAGTCTGATTTGATTTTAGCTCTTTCCCCTGAGCTCACACACTGCCTGTGTCAGCTGCAAGCTGGACTACAGAACACCAAACATTAAGAAGCCCATTATCAGACATTTGTACATAGAAACACAACAGTAGGAAAAATAATCACCAGCTCATCTTTTAGGGCCACATCCACTATTAAAAACAAACAAAACGCATTGCTATGTAGTCATCAAAGCGTTCTTCCTGCAAATAAACTAAGGAAAACGAAACCAGTGGATTCAGTCTTCATAAAACCTTTAATAAAGGGGAATGACTGGGCATTCTAACATCTTCAAATACAAAAAACAACCATCCTCAAAACTAATTCTAAATTTAACTTAGCTAAAAGGTCCATTTAGAATCAAGCTGATCTCGATTAAAAGCACAGTACCAACAGCAAGTTGCTAACAGGCAAGGAGATTCTGCTGTGGAGATGGGAGGTCTCAATAAACAACCTCACCCAAACACATTTAAATGAGGAAAGAGTAAGTCAGACAAATGCTAGAGAGCTGGTTCTCAGTATGCTCCCCAATTATTCAAATGCAGCTACTCCTCTTTTTGCCCCATCGCAGAGCATACTTTCAGGTAACTCCGTAGTGTGAAAGCATGGGACAAAAGTTGCCTGCTTCTATGCCTTGCAAAGACAGAGGCACTAGGGTTATTGATCCAGTCAGTAATGGATTTGGAACACTAGATTTGGAACACTAGCATAGATAAAGACAAAAACTAACAATAAGAGCCAAGTAAGATGCAACAACTGAAACTCAACACAGGCAAGATTAAAACTACAGTTGTCTGAAAACAGAGTAGTGGGAGTCAGGCTCCTCTTGGCTGCAGCAATGGGGTGAGAGAAATGGAGGACATGTCTGCTCTGTCATACATCTGCACAGCTGAAATCCTTCTGCATCTCTCATTTCTGGACACATGGCTGCCTGTTGAGATGAAGGGGTTTTGTTTAGAATACAGCACCACATCTTGCTGCAGTGAGAAGGATAAGCTGTGTCACCTCGAGACTGAGCAGCACTGAACAGCACTGCAAATAGAAGGAAATCTCAGCTGCTGCAAAGCTTGGCAAGCCTTTCACTTAATGTACTTTCTGCAACTTTGTTCTCCAAGTCGTGTACAATTCAAAACCTTATTTCTACATCTGTGACATCCTGTATTATTGAAAAGTTGTCTGGAGGAAATCCAAACAACACCATTATTAAAATGGCAACTAAATCGTTAAGTTTGTCACTCCAAAACAACACCAGGCCAGTCTTTGGATCCAAGGGTTTAAGTACTTCTTAGCTGCATGAGATCACAGAATCACAGATTCAGTCAGGGTTGAAAGGGACCCCAAGGATCATCTAGTGCAAACAGCATTTCTGAGAAAGTCTAAGGGAGAAGGCCGTAGAGACAAAGCTGAATTTAAAAAGAGTGTGTTTGGATTTGTTAACTGAACTGCACACCAGTGATGAGCTATTTCCTACCAATAGAAAGCAAGTGAAGATGGCCTGCTGTAGACTCACTTTGCTATGATGGGCAGCCCAGTAAAGCTGAAGCTGAATCAAAATTACAGGCAGCTTTAGAACTCCACACTGCAGTAAAGTGCTCTTCGTTACACACAGCCACTGATAAAGTTCTCCTCTGCCCCTACATATACACTGCTGAATACAGAAACTCTGTAGAGGATCATTTTGAAAACAGAAGGAACTTGTAACTTCTTTTACTTACCTGGGATAGGAATGAAAATAAAGGCATGATAAATTGAAGACCAAAAGCTCAGAAATGCAAGATCAAGATGGATCCTAATAAGAGCATCACTGTAGCACATAATATTTGTACATCAGGTTATACGATCCTTAATGTCTATTAAAATTATCATCCTGCTAAAATCCGAATTCATAAAGTGTGCTTTTATTTTTGCCAGGTATCAGAGTCTCTGTAAATTAAACTGCAGTGTTTGCTACCCAAAGCAAGCATCTCATTCACAGAAACATCTATGTGAAAGTCCTACCAGAAAACTGAAGCCCAGCCTGCAATGCCTTAACAGCAAGAACCAGTCGGCACTGGGACCTTGCTGACCTTAACCTCAAAGTCTAGCTCTTAAACGTAGCAGTGTCTGGCATATTTCACAGACTAACTGCTAACATTTCAGCACACAAGCCTCAAACTCTGTAGAATACACTCCAGAAGGCATATAGAGAGCATAATTAAGTGCACTAAGACTGTAATTAGATCATAACTGAGCATGTTTACATTAAAAAGTTCCCTCCACTCTCAAAGTAAACATTTCCCGTACATTTTTTTTCCTGCAAAAAAAGCTAGGAATAATAAAAACTAATTTTAAGTTCTTGCACAGCAATTTGATCTCAAGTTCATCTCTCAAGGTCAGAGTACAGTTTGACTAGGGTAATGTGTAATAGAAGGTAACTCCCAGAAAACAAGAAGCCTTGCCAAGAATCCAGTTATTTTATCAGACAATGTTGATGTATTTCATTTCCAACTGTCCACACCAGAAAAACTTGTCAGTTTTACTCCGTGTGAATGTAACAGAGCACATCTATGTAGGAATGTTCACTCTGAACCAGACATTCGCAACAACTCTTGGTACTCCAAACAGCTGCTTCAGGTTTATGTGAGCTAGAACTGCTGCCTTTACATTAGCTGCTGACCACCACACTGCAAGTATGCCAGAAAAATCTCCTTCTCTACCACTTGGAGTGCAGATCGCTGCTGCAGAACAAGCTGCATTTGCTTTTGCAATCTGCAAGATGTGCAAACACAAAAGAACCAATTTGCCATTTTGCAGCTATATACACACCAGTAGGAGCCTCCTCCTTACACATGGCATCTCAGGCAGTAAGGAATTCAGCACAGGGATGCCATGGGAAATTCGGTGTCTTCATACATAAACAGGAGTAGCTGGAATATAGCAGCAATCAGTTTGGCATTCCTTCTTTTGTACAGGGAGTTTCCATCGGCCACCAGAGCAGCCTAACTGGCTGATTCAGCTAAATACCCCAAACAGGAAAAGTGTACACACGAACAATTCAGTGCTGCTTAAGTGCTCCTAAATCAGCTACGAAGACGTGTCACAAGCTACATGCCGAGCCAGAGGGAGGACTAACACACTGGTTACACAGTGACTTAGTAATTCATGCAGTTGTGCTAGTGTATGTACCACTAAACTGACCTTCACATCCTTCTGAACTGAAAACAGCTACTATGACAAAAAGAACTTAAGATGTACACTACTAAAGCCCTTCTTTCCTAGAAACGATCTCACACGGTTGCCAGTAAATGTGAAGTTCCCCTACTTCTACCCCTCCTTGAAACACACAGCTAAACGATGGGTCATTTGAGACAGCAGTTCAAAAGAATGCTCAGCTTGAAATTATTAACCAAAAAAAAAAAGTTTGACCAGTTCCAAATATTAAGGCCACCACAAAGCTGTCCGAGGGAACACTTAGTGGCACTTAAGTACCGAACATCGTTTCGCCTCTCCAGGAACTTACACACATAAAGCAACTGACTACTCACCACAACAAAACCTTGTCAAAACCACGTTGTTATTTCTGATGGTATTGAGAACAGAAAACATTGTTGACTCTTGAAAGTACCATCAGTGATCACCTCCCAGAGTCATGTGGGCTTAAATACCGGTGAGGACAGCAGTGGCACGGCTTCACACCATGCCAACAGCAGTTCCCAACAGCAATCTACAAAAAAACATACCCTGTTGTGTATTTCTATAGGATCTCACTAAGATTTCTCTTAGTTGAACCATAGGATTTGCTTTCCTGCAGACTGCACATCAAACCCTACAGCATGACATTCCTGAAAACAGGAATTGGGGTTGGAATTGCATTAATCTTGTAGACATGGTAAATGTTTACATGCAAGTTACTAGACTTAGGAAGGGAAGTTGAGAACTGGAAAGGGAAGAGAGGAACAGTGGAGTTTAGAGCTGGTGTGATTCCATCAAGCCACAAATTGGATGTAGCAGACATTAACAGCATCCATTAGTGGAGCAGGCCTGAAAGGGTGGCTACAGAGAAGCCACAATTACTGCAACAAAAAAGAAAACAAAGAATGACTTTTGCCTGCAGCACATAATTTAACAGAGGGAACGGCAAAGGGTGAAACTTCTTTCCCATTTCCATCACACCACTGTAACACAACTAGGTGAACATTACTTTCTAGTTTCTGTCCCTTACCAACTGCCAGCACCCATTACCACACCGAAAGTCAGCAGTAACTTTGTAATGAGGGCAGTGCAAGCAGAAGGGCACAAAAGCATTGTTCTAGAGGCTATAGACAGTATCTACAGGATTTAAGGACATGTCAACATTTTGTAAAATACCAAGGATTCTTGGAATAATATATTCAGGCATAAGACCATCATGACATCATGGACAACAACTGGTCATGCTAGGGAGTGCAAAGCTATAAACAGTTAATTGCCACCTGAAAGCTGCCTCTCTTTTGCCCACAGCCAAACACTCTGCCAAGTGTGCAAATTTCAGCTGTTTTCTTAAGCCAGAATGGACAAACACGAAGAAGCTCCATAGTCAAAGCACCTTTGCCACCTACACAGGACTGCCACCGTAACACATTCAGCATTACAGTTTGTACGTCAGGACCCTGCAGAGGTCACTAACATTGGTACTCCAGAAGTCATCGCTGCAACCCTCTTTGGATGAACACACTAAAAACCCCAGTCAAATCCACTCTCCAAAAGAAACTAAACGAGTCGGCAACACACTCTGACTTCCACACTGCCACAACAACTCAGCATGGATTCATGAGGCAGCAGTCTTTAGCTGTTCAAGTTTAAGGTGAAGTCCATAATGGTACCAGAATGGTCTGCAGTAACTCTGAAGAATGTGAATCAATTGAGCAGTTAGAAACAACACTGAAGAAGTATTAGTGACAGAATAAAGTCCGTCGGGTTATGCTGAACAAAAGGCTATGCACTCAGGCTAAGCCTAAGAAACGTCAGACACCGGGAGAGTGTACCAGAGGGGAGGGTTGATGTTCCTTGCTTTCATACCTTTCTTACAGTCAGCAAGCATCGACAGATACTTCAGGAAAGTACCAAGATAGATCTGTCTTCACCAACACAACCTGGCTCCTCAGTACACGAATGATACAAAAAGCCAGCAAAACACGAAGAACACAAAAGACAACCCTACTTTCAAAATGTTCATACCTGTGGAAGTGCAGTATTGAGCTGTCTCTGCAAGGAATCTCTCTCATGCCCAACTTCATGTAGCTTGCCCTGGGTCAGTGCTAGTGTCTCCTGAGTTTCTCTGAGTGTTTCCAGAAGGCGATCCCTTTCTTCCAACATGGACACCATCAACTGCTCAAAATGGGAATCAGCATCTGACTGTAACGGGGAACCTGAACCATGGCCTCCATTTCCCCCAGAGGGAATCTCTGCCTCGCTGATGGTTGGCATCACCTCACACATCATCTTGAAACAAAGTAAGACAGAACAAAGACCATAAATTCAAGTCAAACAAATTTAAACTGAGTGAGTGAAGGAATTTTGGCTACTACCCATAATGCCAACTGAGCTTTCCCAATGATAGCATCAGCAAAGGCTGACAACACCTCAGGTGCTTGCCACTGTTTCATTAAGACTGCAAAAGAAAAGGTATACAATCAATTTAATCAAGACATTACTTCTTAATGAAACTCATGACTTCTTGCAAAACCAGATTTTTACATCTGTGCTTCAAACCATGATCTCATTTTGATGGATTTATGTTTTTGTTAGGAGCAAACTGCTGCTGAGATCTTAAAAAAAAAATTCCCAAAGATCCAGCAGGCAGCACGCCACCAAAAATCATACTTTTAAACCAGTAACTGATGACACTGCGTGTTTTGAGACTCATGATCCGCTTCTTCCAATGCTCAAAACATAGAAAGATAGCATCTAAAACCATATTTCAAGCTCATGCTGGCTGCAGAAAGCCTATGGCAGAAGCAAAGCATGTAAATTAGTGGTAAATCCAAATAGGCCAATTCAGGACATACACACAATAAAGGGAGATAAAAAGGGACAAAATTCATGAGGCAGTAGTAGCAGCTGTGACTGTGGATAATAAAAGTAGAGGTAAACAAAAATAATTAAAGGAAGAGTATGAATACAGTAAGCAAAGCAAATCAGTACTGCACTACTGTTAAACTGGGAGGACTTTCAGGAGACCCTAACAGATCCTTACAGGAGGCTAAAGCATCAAGTTTTTAAAAAGCACGAAAAAGCAAACAACAACAACAACAACAACAACAAAAAATCACCAATGCCGTTACTGCACGCTCCCAACTGAACTACTAAGACTTCTGAAGCTCCTCAGCCAGCCTCTCGTAGCATCAAAAACCTACAAGAACCCAAAGCAAAGCAATAAGAAGTTCTCTTGACCTTGCAGGTACCACAAAGTTTGTTCTCAGCTTTAAATTTTACTCAGATCTGAATGTTTTAAGCTTATTCTGAGCCTTACTGTAGGACGTCTCAATCCCTTGAAAGACTTGGAACAGCCTGAAGTGCTTTGTAACATTTTCATGCACGGCTATCATAAGCCCTGTATTTTCAACACCACTACGTTATTTACCTTGCTCAATCAAATGAAAAGGCTTGGAAAATAGGCCCCAGGTTTCCTGCAGCACTAATTCTTCTCTGGTTTTAGTCGGGTTTTGTTATCCTCCCAAACCTTCCGGATTGCAAGCCATCCACTCAGCTCCAGTCCAATGTCTGTTTAATTGAAACACCCCGTGCACGAGAAAACAAATAAACCTGCGAGAAAAGAGCAGACCCAGTAAAAAGCAGCAGCAGCAGCTTCAGCTAACTAGCCAAGTCCCCAGCACAGAAGAATGTGAAAACAAACCCTTTCAGCTTCCCATCCCTCTATTAGTGGCCCATTGGTCCTGCAACAGCTGGGATGGGGGAATCATGTGCTGAGAGGAAAAAAATAAGAGGGAAAAAAAGTAGCTTGATGCGGCGATGCAACAAGCTTCAACAGTTCATCGCTCGTAAATTCCACTCAGGTCACAATCGCATCATTAAACAGAGTACAGACAGCATGGGAAAACGACACAAGCCTTCTCGTAAAGGATTTGGAAAAGTCTCCCTTCTTTTCTCTTCTGTTAATTCCAACGGAAGGTTCTCCTTTCAGTTTCCTGGGCTTTAGTTCAACCATTTATAATCCCAAAAGCGAGGCGCTGGTATGGCTTTGGAAGGCGAGGAGAAGGGAGATCTGTTGTTTCCTCCGCGTTAGTCCTCCAGTCGTGTCCAGTGCGGCTGGTCCCACCGACGATAATCCGAAACCGAGATATCCAGCCCAAAGAGGGCGAAAGAAACCCGCTGAGAATGGAGGCAGCGCCCGGGAAGCACAGGCACAGGAGGAAGGCCCCGAATAGAGCCGGGGACGCCGGCAGCGCACTGGTAGCTCGCCGGCAGCTCTCGCCGCTCCTCTCCCCCGCGGCAGGGCCCGACAAACAAAGCTGCTGGTCGAAAAGATGGGGCTTTTCTGCTTTCCCCCCTACCTTCTCCTCCTCCCTTCACGGGACACCGTCGGGATGGACCTCCCTCGCTCCCCGTCGGAGGCCCCGGCGGCGCCGGGAGCGTGGTCCCGCAACCGCGGCAGCCCCCTCACAGCCGGCCCGGGCTCAGCGCAGCCCCTCAAGAGCAAGCCCTGATGTGGAGGCCCCAGCCCTCCCTCCGGCCCCTACCAGACAGCGGGGCTGGCTCCCCCGCGGCGGGAGGACTCTCGTGCCTCCGGGCCGGGCCCGGCTCCGCCCGCCGCCGCCTCCACGTCTGTGGTGGCCGGCGAGGGGCCGGCTGAGGCCGGGTAAGTGCCGCTGCGTCCCGTAGCGGCCCGGACCCAGCGGCGGCGCCGCGGCCTTAGAGGGCGGCAAAGGCCCTGCGTGTTCGGAGAGCCCCGATCGCCGCCACCAGCCCCCGACCTGCCGCCCGCCGTCGCGCCAGCACCAAGCGCCGCCACCTCCCGCTTCTCCCGGCGCCCTCTGCGGCTTCTGCATAAATCAGTGTCGGACCCACAATGCACCGCGCGGGGGGGGCTCGGCCGCTCCTGCCTCCCTCCTCAGTGGCTTGGGTCCGCGGGTTCGAGACCTATTGTGCGGTTGGGGCCGGGCTGCAGTCCCAGTGCGCGCCCTTTCCCTGCCCCTGCAACCGATACTCCCGCCGCCCACGGCCGTCCGCCCGAAAGGAGGGCTGCCACGGCTGAGGAGCAGAGCCCCAGGGTAGGAGGTGTGCTCACTGAGGGCTGAGCAAGCAGGCAGGATTGGAGTCGTCACCGCGGTACGTGCCAGAGTCACCCTGCAACCGCAGTCCTTCCTTCCCAGGACCTGCGTGTCCCGGCACAGCCCTGTCAGCCGGCTCCGCCCGCACTTGCCAACAGCAGCTGTGCCCTGCCCGGATCCTTCAGCCGGCTCCCATCACCTCAGCCCACTCCCAATGCCTCAATTTGTGCCCATCACCTCAGCCTGCTCCCAATGCGTCAATCTGTGCCCTTTACCTCAGTCTGCTCCCATCACCTCAGCCTGCTCCTATCCCTTCGGCTTGTTCTCATCTCCTCAGCCTGCTCCCATTGCCTCAGCTTGCCCTTGCACCTTTGACCTGTTTCCATGGCCTTATGCTGATGCCTGTGCCCTTCACCTGTCCCCTTGTAGGGTGCATCCAAAACTTCAGGGGACGGTGGTAAGCCGTGTGCTGAAGCTTTGAGGCTGGCAGAGCTGCGGGGCGATGACTCAAAGCCACCGAGCGGTCCAGCTAATGGCTTCGCGGCCACTACGGAGCAGCCAGTGCGCGGGTCTGCAGGCTGCAGAGAACACCTGGAGCAGCGTAGTGCCACCTGCCACCACAGCTCATACCTCGCCCGTGTGCTGTCTGAAGCCTTGCCAGGGCCGACACAGGTTCGTGCTGCCTTGCCCTGTCAGGAAGCGGTGCCACCATGTCCTCAGCACAGCTCCGGGGGGAGGGTGAGTTCAACAGGGCAGCTTAGGCTCCACAGGAAACTGGGTTTGGCTACTTTTTTGTTTTCTCCCCTCTGTAAGCTGTTTCCAAAACAACACATCCACATTTCCCACTCACATTGATGGAGCTTTTAGTCCTGACCGTTTACTCTTGACCAGCTTAATCACTTGTTGAGAAGTGAACCACAAGTTAAAAAACTCTTGGTATGTAGAAATAGTTTTCTAAGGAGGAAAATGTATTGGCAGAAGAGGAGAAATGGTATTTCCTTACCTCTCAGACTAGGATTTTAGAGTATTCTTTCCATCCTTTGTAATGCAGTGTTCAGGAAGGTAATAAGTAAGTCAAATTTATACCACTTAAGTGATTCTTTGACAAGCATTAGAGGGAAAAAAAAGAAAAAAAAAAGGAAGAAAAAAAAAGGAAGAAAAAAAAAAAGGCAAATAATTTCTCTCACCTATTATATTTAAGATAAATATATAGTCATGTTTTGGAATACTAGGGTTTTTTTCACTGCTATTGTAATTTTGCCACTTACACTGCAAGTCTAATATCAAAGTGACAGCTATAGAATAGAATCAAATCAAATCAACCAGGTTGGAAGCGACCTCCAAGCTCATCCAGTCCAGCCTAGCACCCAGCCCTATCCAGTCAACCAGACCATGACACTAAGTGCCTCATCCAGGCTTTTCCTGAACACCTCCAGGGACAGCAACTCCACCACCTCCCTGGGCAGCCCATTCCAATGGCAATCACTCTCTGGGAAGAACTTCCTCCTAACATCCAGCCTAGACCTCCCCTGGCACAACTTTCTACAGTTTCTAGATTTCATGCTTACAATTGCATAAAAAACAATCTTTTTGAAGCATAGAAAGGCAGGACCTATTCATTTTGAGGGGTGCAAAAACAGATTTTACAGACAAACTGCTAAAGGCATCTGAAGAAATTGCCATTTTTCCCATCATTTACCAAATGGAGACCTGCAGCTGAACTGCTGTGCCTGAACATGATGCAATTTGAAGTGAGATATGCAGGCATAATGATTAAAGTACACTAAGGGAAGCTGCCACCAATTGACTGTGATTAGGTGTTTCTTAGGCTTCTTTAACACTAGAAAAGTGACATTTTCCCACTGCCAAAACAGAGCATGGAATTTTATCCTAGCCAACATTTCCACACAGCAGCTGCTTCAGTGATTCCAGAATTGCTTCCTGAAGTCAGAATTTTGTTTGGAAAGCAATGCTTTGTAAGATTGGTACCAGAACATCCTTTGGAAAAGAAATTGAAGTCACCCAAACTACACATCCCAAAGTACTTCCAAATATCTGAGGCAATTATCCTGTTGCCACTAACTGGCAAGCAGTGAAGAGTTTCAGCACAGTAGCAGAGAACTGAACGTGAGAGCTAGCACAGGCAATTGGCTCCCAAGGCTGAGGATTTCCCTGTGGCAGGGTCATTGCAGAGCACCAAGCCTTCACTGCCGACTTTGTGTCCTGCTTCTTCTGACACTGACATCTGGATTTTTGTTCCCTGTAAATACTTCCCACGTGTGTCAGTTGTGGTGGTGAGGGTGCTGAAGTAATGAGACACCTTTACTGATAGGACAGTGCTCATTATTTTGTCCTCATCCTTTGGGACACAGAGTTTGCCTGTGCTGAAACTGTTTGACCTGGCTCTGCCTACATGATGTTGCAAGCAGAGGAAGTCTTTTCAGGTCAGAATCCAGGAAGACAGTACCTGCCAGAAAAAGCAAAATCTTCACCTTTCATCTTGAGTACTTTTGCTGTACCATTTCTGTGAGTGAAGAGGACTTCATTCTAATGAGCTGTCAATAATGTATTCAAGCAAAACCAAAACAAGGCTGAAAATAAACTGGAATTTATGGCTGCACGAGCAAACACAATTTCACTTCAACTCATCACACATAACAAATGAGAACTAATAATGTTAGTAGAATGAATCTGGCCTCACTGGATTGGAGTTTAACAGGAGACTTTGTGAATGTAAAAGCAACAGGTTAAACACCATAACAGGCAGAGAGTTGATACCCTTGCAATACATCCAGTCAGACTAACTGATTTTAGAGCCAGGGCATGTAGAATAAATGAATAAGTGAACCTCAGTATTCACTGAGATCCCAAAAGATGTCATTACCTTTTCTCTCAGTTAGGGATGAGTTGCAATGTGGTTGTTCTTTGTTTGAAATTAAGTTTTGTTTGATCCTTAAATGGTTAAAACAAACAAAAATAGCCCTACCAATGACAATCATACTTCATCATGAAAGCAAAGAACCTACCACACAGTTCTGAAATGGAGAACAAATATGTATCATCTCCAAGTTAATCTTCACAGTTTGTTATCAAGGTACAGACAGATACTCTTGTGTTCAGCTTTCTTATCTCCTTGCATCTGTGTTTGGACTTCCCATCTAAGAGGCAGGAGGGAGAAGCTGCAGGCCCTCCTCAGCCTCAAGGAGTTGTCACTTTTATCTTTGCCACCTTCAGCTCATGTATCACTGTACAAGTTTCAGAGGAGAGAGGGAAACTGCAGTGGTTTGACACTCTGGAGAAAAGGGTTTCAGCCTCAGGTGGGAACAGAGTTCCCACGGCATATAAAGGTCTGCAGTAAATAAAGGAGTCGCATCTCCTCATGTATAAAGAGCCAGGCATTTATTCATGCCCCAAAGGGTGGCCTAGTCCAAGAGGGAACTTGAATCCAGCACATCCTACTTAAGGAACATGCCTCCCACATGACACACTGCAAACACCTTAATTAAGCACCTTGCTTTGCAAAGGCTACAGTGCCCAGACCATGGATACAGCGGAATTTCTGAGGTGGCTCAAAATGACCTGAAAGGCCTGATCTGGAAACCCTCTTGCTGTCCTTTTGTGCAGTCCACTACAGCTCAAAGTGGATCAGTTTAGAATCAGGGCTTTAAGTGCCACAAGCAGGACTGAACAGTCAGATGTTTGCACAGTGCTCTGTGTTGCACATAACGCGAAACAATAAAGCCAGAAGAACGCCCAGGTTCTGCACATACCAATAATCCTTCTCAGCATCCCTGTTTATTTTGTAGCACAAGGAAAAACATTTCCTTTTTCCTTCCTCCTGGGCATGTAACCCAAGACAAGCTGTACAACATGAAGATCACTTGCAGCTCAGATCTTTGTGACTAGAGGAGTAGGATGCCCCTTCCTAGGTTCAGCGAGAGTTCTGGCTCCCTGACCGCGTCATTCAATGAGACCTAACACTTGCGGACACGTCCGGAAAGAGCCCTGCCCTTTCATCAGCTCCCATCAGCTGACAGCAAAGTATTCAGTTCAGAGACCCAGGTTAAAGATCTCTCCGCTCCGCACCTCCAAACCACATGATGAAATTCAGACAAAAGCTGTTAAAAACAGGGAGGGGAAAAAAAGAAAGGGAAAAAACCCCGCAAAGTAAAAAGTCAGCTTTCCTGTCCTGTCATATGATAAATTAGATCCTAATGTTTAGCCAAGCTGAGCGAAACAGCAACCTCTTCCTGCCAGCCAGCTTTGCAGGGCGAGGTGCCGGGGTCCGGCCGCGGCGAGCTGCCTGCAGCGCGGCTCTGAGGACAAACACCTGCTGCCAGCCGCTCACCAGAAGGCAGAACACCAAAGCTCTCCCCTGTCTCTTCTCGGCAGCACGGGGCTACATCCGCTGCTTTCTCTGCCTACAGAGTGCTTTATGGGTCATTCGTACTGAGATCTCCTTTGTGAGTCGCCAAGTAGCCCTATGCCAGCACAAAACCTCCGCTGAAAACAATCCAAGCTTGCCTACACATTTTTGTTCCCTTCCGAGTTGAGCCAACGGTACCTTACTTACTCCCTGTGCTTTACAGATGACTTAATGGCTTATCAGTAAAATGCATTTTGAGCTCATTTCAGGCATTTCATACCGAAATGAACAGATGAAAGAAGAGAATTTTTGCCACCAGCACTGATTATTCTTTTGTCAGTAGATGACCTGGACTATTCTGTTACTGTAATGAACGTCTCCAGAGATTGCTAGACCGAAGAGACACTTTGCCTGAGGGAGAAGGAATGAGAGGGGAAAAGGCTGGAAGGTGGCTTATAGAGAAGAGGATGGTGGTAATTAATGGTTATACCCTTTTATAAAGATAAGTGCACTAGTAAATGTGTCAGCCCTTAGGCAACAGAAGCCATGACTTCTCAAAACCACGCCTTGACACAGTTCTTCCCATCGACCTGTTACTTATACAGTGTGGGTCCACATGAGTCTAGCTTAGATCTAGGCAGCTGTCAATCAAAAGGAATTGGCTGCTCCAAAATTTCAGAGGGGTTTGAGCTGGACTGCCTGCATCTGACCAGAAGGAAAATCTATACGAGACACAGAAAACTGAAGACATGCAGAAAAGTTTTGAGAGACCAGATGAACTGCCATTATTTATTTCAATGGGAATCATACCTCTGTCCAGACCATCATTATTTTCCATATTTAGCTGCTATTTGGTCGCTATTCCAGCAACCCAAACCACATCTACCCACTCGACTACAGACCCTCTGAACTCAAAGAGGGTTGCAGCTTAGTTTCAGCTTCAGTTGTGCAATTTGCAGCTGTTGTCCTTTTTTGTGTATGGATATACAGCAGCAGAAATCCCCTTGAGCTAAAAAGAATTTCTAAAGCAAAGTACAATTGATTTATGTCTGGAGTGAAATAGACCCCTGACACCCAATGCAAATGCAGTCTACACTGAGTGAGCATTTTGATTTCAGTTTTTTTGGAACTATAGTGATGGATATTTACCTAACAGTGCAGCCAGTTATAAGTTCAGGGCAATAGGGCTGTGACTTATTTAGCTACACATTTTGCTAAAAAAGAATGCTTTTAGGAAGGGCCAGATTCACGTGACACAGTTATGAATAATATTGGAAGAAGAAACTGTCTGCAGTCAAGAATTGTGATAACGCAGCTCCTGCCTAAGTAGAACAGGTTTGGATACATTCCACCTGGCTGACCACCTACATGATGAACCAATCTACCCTTGGCTGCCTCTGTAATCAGTGGAGCAAGAGAGCCACTCCATGGGAGTGGTTCAGATCTTTGGTGTGGTCCATGAATCACTGCTGAAGATGCTTGCCTCTTCTCATTGACTGCAGAGGGAGCCTAGGGCAGCCGGGCTCCTGCCACCGGAGCTGCAGGGAGATGCCTAAGCCAGCATGAGGTGAATCTGGGCTGGCATGCTGGATACAGTGAGAAACAGCACTGCTGGTTTGTAGGACTGTGTCTGTCCATGGAAATAAGCTGTTACCAGCTTCGTTGCTTTCAAGTGAGCAGCCCAAGCTTTGCTGTCCTAATTGAAACTGGTTGTCTGGAGACAAGTGACTGTGTTTGCAAGGCTGAAGCCTAGAGCTTCAGAGCCATGGCAATCTCGCAGGACATGTGAAAAAACAATCACCAAGAAAAGAGAATTAAGTTCTTCCTATTTCAAAACACCTTGTGTATGCATGCACTGGCCTGTGAGTGAGCTCCACAGACACGGAGCCTTTCACCTACTCACTGCACAAGACCCCGGGAGAGGAGAGGAGCTGATTTCTATGCAGATAGTTTTACAATGCAGGCTTCAGCTTTCAGAATGTTTTTAGACCCGTTAAGAGAAAAAAAAATTGTATTATTTTAATAATGTATACAATGAGCCCTATAAATAGTCTGCCTAGCATGAAAATGATTTGCATGTGAATACTGATCCTGTGAAGAGTTCAAGGGAGGGAGGAAAAAAAATAAAAGCTTTTTCTTCCCCCACTTTGCTATGCAAAGGCTCCTATCGCTTCAAGTGGTTTTAGAGTAGGCACTAAGCAAAGTGGACCAGGATTTCTGTGTGCTCAGGATCCTCTATTATTAGTTCTTCATACTGTAGTAGATAAAAGCATTTAACAATTAAGAGAACTCAAATAGCACTTACGGCTATTTTTAAACCTGAATGGACTAGATTTCAAGTGATTACACACCTTTCACTACACTCACATCACCTGCATGCAGTTGTATGCAGCAGTCATCACTATGCAGATGCATGCTGAACTGAAAACATCTGTGTATGTGAAGTTAATAATACTGGTAAGGTATTAGCTCCAAACCACATGTGTGTAAGCAAGGCAAAATGATTTTTCTGTGCAAGCAGCTTCAGCTTGTAGGCAAATGAAAATGTAACTAATGCTGTTGGTGAATAGCAAGTTTCTGGACAGGACCCGGATGTGCTTTTACCATTCTAGAATTCCCCACTGTCTTCACAGTGTTTGCTGAAAACATTAATTTGCTAACATGAATTGGCTGAGATGCTGACTGAAAAACACCACGGCCTCAAAATGAACTCATCAAGAAAACAGCAAGAGAGAAAAAAATCTAAGTCTATGGAAATTCTGCAATGGGAGCAATATGCTTTGCCCAAACCCATCTCCAGTTTCAAGATGGCCTGCTAAGGCTCAGCTGAAATTGCCTGTCAATAGCTATGTTATATTAACTGCTAGCAAAGAAAGTTCATTTCCCAATACTGTTTTCCTGTTCTGATTAATAACAACTCTGCCTAAGCAGCCAAAGCATTGCAAACTAAATTTCATCTGTGGCATTTCGAGAAGGAGGAGGTTACTAGGTCAGGAGCTGACATGGAAAATAAGTATAGGTATAAGCCACATAAGAGTAAACATTCGGCTCAGACCACCTACTCTGCCTTAAGCAGCAGAGTGACATTTAAAAGCAATCAGAGTCAGAAGAGAACCTCCGTGGAAAACAGACAATGTTTCAGACAAAGCAGCTCTACTTTTGCCTGAGGAAAAATCCAGACCCTCTGGGAAGAGTGCTCAAGCCAGCGTGAAATCAATACTAAGAAGTATAATGGATAGATAGTAAGTGGTGCTTCTCTTTTGCAAAATCATTGCAGTGTCTTTTGAAGCTAAATCCTTCCCTGCTTGCCGCTCTGTCCTCACCCTTCAGAGGCAGCCCTGATCCACTGATGTACACTGCTCTGCTGTTCAGCCATGTGCCTGTCAGCAGACAGCAGGAGAGCTGTGAGTGGTCTCATCCTTAGCTTTTCAAGAAACGCCATGACTTTGAGCAAAAGTCCCTGCAAATCCACAAAGCCAGAGCGTGCAGCCAACAACCTGGGTGAGGGGTGCAGTGAGGAGAAGCCACAGTGCCTCATGGAGAAGGCAGGACACCAGCAGCATCAGGAGCTGCCCCTGCACTGCCTTGCTCACAGGAGTCATCCTGACTGCTCAACCCAAGTGGCCAATTTCTGCATCTCTTCTAGAAAAAACTATTAATTAATTAATTACCATAATTAATTACATTAATTATTTCTGTGTCCCAAAGACATGGGTGCCAAGTCCCAGATAAGGCTTGGCTTTGTGTGTACAGAAAGTCACAGCAAGGCATCCTGTGGAGACAGCAGTGGTGACAGCAGAGGTAACAGTGAAAATGGACTCCCACCACACACCCCTTGAGTGGACATTTATGAGCACAAACACCACAGTCTGTATTGCCTGCTCTAAGTTCTTTACCATGAGGCTGGTAGAACACTGGAGCAGGTTGCCCAGGGAGGTAGCTGAGGTCACATCCCTGGAGATATTCAAGGTTAGGCTGGACAAGGCTTTCAGCAAGCTGCTCTAGTAGAGGACGTCCCTGCTGCCTGCAGGGGAGTTAGACTGGATGAGCTTTGGAGGTCCCCTTCCAACCCAGACCATTCTATGGCTCTGTGATTCATACGAGCAGATTGTGCTTCCTGACCGATCTCTGTGGGTTACTCCTCTGAGTTCAAGGATCTTACACGATTGTAAGCATGTCCTCAGTTGCTGTGAAGGTTTTCATGTGTAGTCTTTTGACTCATCTGCCAACAGAAGATTTGTCCCTGTGTTGTGACAGATGATATTCTTAGTCACTCATGTTTTCTTTGTGTCTTTTTCTGTTTGCCTCAATGCCTTGTTCTTTTGTACAGAGGTATTTCTGGAGCTTCTGGCAAAGTACAGTTCCTTAACGCTGGCAGTTATTAAATAAAAAGCCATTTACAATCTAGCTGCTGAAAATAAGATTACATAGCATGTAGCTTGCCAGAGAAAAAACTCCAAGAGCAAAAGAGATGAAAGGTAGCCCTCTCCCTGCTCTTGGTTAAGAGTCTATTTCTAGGAAGATGGACAAAAGCTGAAAAGGCTTTGTTGTTACCTTAAGTTAATCCTTAAACAAAGTCAAAATAACAAAGCCACCTTTAGGAAAAGACTGAGCCACATGTGAGATATAAAGGGGAATAACAGCTCACAAGCTATTATTGTGAAGAGCCAGCAGAGCTGACATTGCTCATCTGTGCTGTAACCAGCAGGGCAAACAATTTATTTCAAAGCTAAACTCCTTGTTCTTCTGAACAAAACTCACAGGGAAGACGCTTTGGCCATCCTGTCTGCTTGCATTGTAGCTTGAGTTTCAAAGAGTCAATAGAAATATTGACTCAGGAACAGGTTCTAGCTTGGACCTGTGAGCTGAGCTGCCACAAGCCAATTAAGCTTCTGCACAGAGAGCTGGGGGAGTATTGGTCACTTCTTTCTTTCCTGTGCTACATACAAGCAATCAGTGCTCCAAATACAGGTTAGATCCTCTTGAAATCCAAATGAACTTAGAGCTTCTCTTTGTCCCTTAAACAAGTTGAAATGGCGATGCCTAAAACTTGCAGCAGTCACTAACATTGCTCCATAGAAATCCCAAGTCTAGCAAGGTGAGATTGGTTTGGCAGTTTCAGTGCATTGAACTGCTGCCCTTGCCACAAAAGCCATAGAGGAACTTGGCACCGACTCATTCTTTGTACCTTTCACCTGTAAAGCCACAGATGGAAATCTCAGGGACTCACCTACCTTCTGCTGCCATCCTTTAGGGGCACCATGGAAGTGCAAGCAGAATGAGTAGGACTCTTCCCTTCATTTTGGCCAGGTATAGCATTTCTAAGCTGCACTGTGCCTGTTAACTCATTTCTTTGATGTCCACAGCTGCTGCCAGCAAGAGCAGAAGTAACAGGGAAGAAAGCAAGAGAGTTAGTGTCAAGAGTCACAGATTTTGTACTGACCCAAAGTACTAAATTGAAGGAAAATACTGAAAATGTATACTAGAGGTTAAGCCAACTCTTGCATTTAAACCTCTGAGATTAAAGCAATGGCTTAAAAATCACTTTTGCTCTGCCTCTTGAAGGTGCAGAATCTGGCCCTCAGTTTGCACTTAGTGTACAGCAGTACAACACAGCTCTTTGTAGCAAAACTGGAGGTGCTTCTGGAGACTGGCACAGGGATGCACTTCTTTACAGAGCTAGTTACAGCTCACAAGAGAGACAAATTTGATAAGCAGTCTTGAGAAACAGCCCTGTCAGGGAAGTCTTTTACTCCAGGTGACACCAAATCACTTCACTTAAGGGTGTGTGCAGGTGTGCACACAGTGTACACATGTGCAGGGAGAGGTGTGCTTCACACACAAGCACAGCAGGGTTTGGGAGCGTTCTGTGTCCAACACTTTGTCTCCCACGATAGCCTGCACAGTTTTACCAAAATCACATGGCAGAGGTTTGATTCCAAGACACCTTCAACCTGTACAAACTGTCCTGTTCCTTGCATAAGTATTCAGCATTTACCTGCTACGTGCCCACAGGTATTCAGCTACTAAGGGTAGTGCTGGTGATACAACAAAAGTAAGTTCTGCAGCACCAGATTTTTGCTGTAAACAGAATCATCAGATTTTTATACCAGCCAATATCTACAGTGACAATTTGCAGTTTCAGGCACCAAATGCAGTGTTGTTTTGCCATCTGTTCTGAAGGAAGGTCAGGATGTCTGTCAGCAGCAGTGGGGAAAGTTCCTGACTCCCAGATTTAAGTGCTCAGAGGGACAGAATCTCTTATCTGTTTTCAGCCAAAATGCTGCAGAAAAGCCTGCAAATAGGGACAGCAGTTAGTTCTTAGTGAGGTTTAGGAGTGCACAAAGGAAGCGTTTTTCAGCTCCTAGAGCTCAGTTTGGCTGCATGATTAAGAGGCTTTTTTGTCTGCCTTTAATAATGCCACCTTTGTAGTACCAAATACGTGACTGAAAGGAGCTGGCAGCCTTCTTCAGTCAGCAGCTCCCCATTACTTCTCTTTGCATGGAAAACCAGGAAGCTGCCACTGCCGCTCTAACATTTGACCTGAAACGTTCCAAACGCAGGGTATTTCCTGACCAGCTCACAGGTGTCACATCAGTTCTGTCCCTGCCATTTTCCCCTCGCTGAAGTTGTCGTATCCTGGTTGAATACAACAAAAGCCACTGGAACAGGCAATCTGAATAAATAGGACGGATTCAAGAAATGTCCAAGTCCTCTTCAAACCACCAGGAGAACCAGTGTTTGTCCTCCCGCAGGCCTCCCTGCTGTAATTACTCAACATGTAACGATGTCTGTGGGGACAAGCTTGCAGCAGACAAGGGATAAAAGCAAGCTTGTAAAGAGAAAATGGGACAAGCTTATGGGGCACTTCAGGTACTGCTTAAATGAAACTGATCTAATTTCTCCCTAATTCGTTCTCTAATTCCTCTGAGTTAGTGGGAACTTCTCAGACCTCACAAAACAAATTGAGCTCTCTGCAACTCAGACCGGAATAACAGGCAGCAGATTCTGCTGGTAAGGCCCCTTCTGGCAGGAGACATGGCACAACATATTTGAATCACTCATTATTAAATGTCCCTCTTTTGGTTCAAACCATCACCCCTTGTCCTGGCAAAATAGGCCCTGCTCAAAAGTCCACCGCCTCCCCAGACAACCTATTCCAGAGTCCCACCACCCTCACACTGAAGAACATCTTCCTCGTTCAGGTCTAACCCTGCTCTCCCTCAGCATCAAACTATTCCCCCTTGTCCTGTCATTAGACACCCTTAGGAAAAGTCCCTCTGCAGCATTCCTGCAAGATCCTTTCAGGTACTAGAAGGCAGCTCTAAGGTCCCCTTGAAATCTTACTTTCTCCAGGCTCCACACCCCCAGCTCCCTCAGCCTGTCCTCACAGCAGAGGTGCTCCAGCCCTTGGATCATCTTTGTGGCCTCCTCTGGACTCACTCCAACAGATCTGTGTCCTTCTTAATTAATGCCATTAACGACAAGAGTAGTTCTGTAGCTTGGTTTCTCTAGCAAACCTCCATCAAGGTTTATGTGCTGACTGGTTGAACACCTGCATGCAGACATCACTTCACTTTTCTAGAATCATAGAATCAGCCAGGTTGGAAGTGACCTCCAAGCTCATCCAGCCCAACCTAGCACCCAGCCCTATCCAATCAACTAGACCATGGCACTAAGTGCCTCATCCAGTCTTCTCTTGAACACCTCAGTAGTCTTCACACCCCTTTGGAGAGATTTGTGCCACAGGTAGTGTGGACACATGTGCAGCAGCTGGGTTTTAACAGCTTTTTACAAGTCAGACCACAACAACAGTGCTCACTTATTAAATTCTGTACACTATTTCTGGCAGTTAATGCTCCTGCTGGGGCTGACAGGAGTAACAGAATGAAACAATGCATTTCCAATTACATTTTTAATTACAAGATGATTGCTTTACACGAAAGTTCTATAAAACCAAAATCACATGTAAATAGAACACCCATCCCAGAAAATCCCAGTGGGATCATAGAATCATAGAATCAACAAGGTTGGAAGAGACCTCCAAAATCATCCAGTCCAACCTATGGTGATGAGGGTCCCATTTTCTAACTTCACTCAGCACAAGGCCTGCTCTGAAGGCTTAAACAATCTGAAGTAAATAAAAATGCCAGTTTGCTTCCTTGTTTCTAAACTTACACTTCCCAGAACCCACTGCAGCACACCCTCTGAACCTTCACTCCTCTCAGCTCTGAACATTGTCACAGCATCTTCAGAAGCTCTCGAAGCTCCCTCCCCATCCTTCATCTCACCCCCACAATTCCTCTTTTCATAGTATACAGTTGAAACAGAGAACTGATTTCTTAATTCTACCACTGCAGTCTTGCAGTAAAATCACTGGCAGAGAAGAGAGGCAATAGATCAGTGAGGGAATGCACCTTAGACAAATCTTTCCCGTGCTGAAACGCATTTTAAGGACAGAGGTGATCTATGCAGGAAATGGAAAGAAAAGCACAAAGCACTTTTTGTAATTACGGAAAAAAACAAGACAGTGGCCAGAAATAGGTTCAACTGAAAAAGCAGTCAGCCCCAAAGCCTGTGTGAAGAACTTCCCATGCACCGAAGGGCCTGGAGATGCAGCCTGTCCTGCCTGACCAGACAGTCAAATGCAGCAACTAGATGGCAGAAAGCAGCCAATTATTTTAGGAATGAAACAAAGACTGGAGGAAGTGCAGCTGTGTGGGGAACGGAGGAAAAGGAGAGCAAAGCGTTCTAATTGATACAGACATGACAGGCAGGTTGGGTAAGGGGAAAGTTGAAGTCCAGTGAAGTTGTGGCTCGGTATGAAAACAATGCCTCAAATGTTAATGTATGATATAAAACTGATAACAACCACAGGAAAGAGCAAGGACTGAAAGGGATTGTGAAAGGAGATGGAAAAACTATCCCCCAAACGGAGAGCTCTGTTGAGATGACACTTTCAATGTGTTCTGACCAAAAGGAAGAGGTTTTGGTAATTCCTCCCAGGCAATCTTGCAGAGTATCCCTGAGGATACCCTAACAGGGGCACTTAAGTTACTTACAGCATTCAAAGTGTTACGCGTGCCAACACCTAAGTGCCAGTCTACACACCAAAGCCTCCATCAAGTTAACTTCTGAACACATCTTCTAAAACCCTGAACGGCTTTAGAATAACCTCTAAGCTGTTTTTAATTACAACCCAAACGGAGCATCCTGTCAGTTAAACCAAGGCAACAGCTGTAAGGGCCTTACAGGCAGCTTCTCCCCTGCACAAGTCAAACTCTGACTCAAGTCCAGGCTTATGAGGGCTGGCAGAGATGTTCAAATTCTTGAGTTCCCTGAGTGACATCATTCAGAGGCTACTACTGCTAGGAAACTGCAGCCTTTCAGCACTTCTGAGAAATACAGTGACAAAGCTTTGTGCTTCCTCTTTTTATAGTGCTCTGAGAAGGGCACTGCCAACAAAACACCTGCTTACCACCACTCCTTGTTTTACAAGTGCCCTTAATTTTTATCTTCCTTCAATTAGGGATCTCACCACAAACAGTAATACCAGAACATAAACCAGATAAACTTCTGCTATTTTAAGGCAGCATTTTTAATGAAGTGTTGACAAAATTATACAATATAGAACTTTAATTCCAGTTATAAAAATACATTAATTTGAAAAGATTGCCAACAAGATCACACGTCCTTACAAACTGCATCCTTTTCCCTTATCACTCCTCCCAATAAAAAGGCTTTTTCACTTTGTTTCACTTGACTTTGTTCACATACAATCATTTTTTAAATCTCTAATAAAAACAGTGCTAATTAGTTGGCCCTGAGGTACAAATAGTGCAACATCCACGATGGGCAAAGCCTTTAAGGAACAAGACAGGTTTACTCTCTAAGGCAGAGAATTTCTTGTAGCTGCTGAGGGCCTGGCTACAACTATCAAGTTATTTCTACTGATTCTTAAAAGCATCCTGTTTATACACAGCAGACAGTGCACTCCTCATACTTCAGATAAATCCATCTGCTGTGAACCATAAGACTTCTTTTAAGTAAGAAAAACATGTCACCAGAGACTGAACTTGGAACTGCTGCAGAGCTGTTTCATCACAACCATAACTCACTCCGCTCACTTCACTTCTACTCCACTCTGCTCACCAAGAATGCCTAGAGACATGAAGGAAAGTCCAAAGAAATCATTTTCTTTAAGTGCTGTAGAATGAAGGCTGTATCTATTAAGCAAAAGCCTCCAAAATATTAGAGTTGGACATTTATCCGGAGTCAGCAGTGCGTCTCCTACTCAAAGTCTGGAACTGAGAATCAATACGAGGTACTGGAGCAAGTACCTGGAAAACTATACCAGCCCAAATGGCAGGAGGGACCTTTAGTACTACCCAGTGCTCCTCTGCTTGGACACAGCCATTGGTATTTAATATACTACCAGCAGAAAAATACTTGTGAGAAGGGCTTAAGGAAAATCCCTTAACAAAAAGATGAGTTCACATTACAGCAGTTTTCACTAATTACAATCAGGTATTGAAGTGTCATCCTCTAGAGGAACCAAGTGCAACAAGCCCCTGAAAATGAGAAATGTCACAAGATTTCTGCAGAGCAGCAGTCTGTTGCATACTGACACCCAGCCTTCTGAGTAGTAACACCACCTCAACTGAACCTGGAAGCGGCTAAACCTACACAGCTGCAGCAGCAGCAAATAAGCCTCTCCTCTTCAGGTATCCATTTATGTAATTTGAAGGATTTCTGCAGTAACAATCCTACTCACTCCAGCACTATTTCAGAGGACTTTTCCCCCTACAGCCCTGCATGTCTTGAAGCTTGTGCAGTTTTCCCAGACTTGTTAACACAAAGGCCATCATTTGAAGTCTGTTCCAAGTTACAGCTGACAACCAAATCTGTTTGTGTTCATAAATCCTCCTTCTCTGTTGCGTACAGCCACTTTAATGTCAAGGTACAGCAATGAACTAAAAAAACTGCAGATGACTTAGAAGAGCTACTGGATCTGGAGCAACTTCTGAAGAGAACTGTGGCAAGAAACAGCTACTTTTCACAGGCTGTCACTAGAGCAAAGTCTGTACTACTGTATTTGCCCTCAGTAGCCTTCCACCCGCCCCACCAGAAGGGTTTTGTTACCAAGAACACAGGTAACTGCAGCTTACTTAGGAGGTGAGCTGCAGCTCCATCAGATATGGCCAGACTGCAATGCCAGTTATGGAATGACTTCTGGTAAACACATCTTAAATGTTTTCTTAAAGCGGTCATGGCAGTAACAAGTGACTGCTGTAAACACCTCAGAGGCACACATACTTTGATAGCTTCAGGAAGACATTTCCTTCAGGTTGGTGAAGGCACTTGATGCAGACACTTGATTTCAACTAGCTCACTTTCAACCTGGGCATGTATTCTGCCCTGAAAAAGCCACCACCATACTTACTGGCCCTCTTGCACTTCAGTCTTAGGGCCTGAGGTTACAGTTGGCTTAGGATCCTTCTATAGGCAACAAATAGATTTGACAAGCTATAGGAGGGATTATCTTATGCTACTCAAAAAGAAAAGCCAATGCATAGCTAAGAGATTTACTCCTTCCCTCCTTCACACTAGAGTTATAACAGGTCACACATACACAAAAATAACCCAGTCTCCCTGTGAAATGTTAAGTACAGTTGCCTCACACGTGTCTCACAGATGCAATTGCAGAGATGCATTTGAAAAGTACCTGCAGTAAAAATCTTGTTTTCAGGTGGGTGGTAGAACAAAAATGTAGGAATCGTTACAAACGGTGTTCAAGCCTTCTAAAAAAATTAAGTCTCTTAAAGGAAGCACCAAAGTATGCAGCATTACCTGAAAGGAATTTAGGTTTATGTTAATCTTCATCTGACCACAGATCAACCCACTGAATTGCATCAGTTAGGGGCAGAATTGGTACCTGCAATGATGTTTTGGTTTGAAACAGCCAAAGGCACTGTTTTACTTATTGCATCCATATGTGAGACCTGGGAGTGGTTTTGCATTGATTTCACCTGGCTCCACTGTTGAGCAGTGAGAGCTCCTGTTCAACTCTGTCTGCCACCAAATTCATACTACAGCCCCGAAGAGCTGTTATCAAGTCAGCCACCTTTGCATCTCTTCCCCTCCACCTCTGCCACTCTCGCAGAGCCTGAACCAGCTGCTCACGCAAGTCCCGTGGGTTGGCTGCCACTATTCTGTCTATTTTCACGTCACACAGGTCCAGTTTCCGCATCAGCATTCTCCAGTCTCTCCCAACGTTATCACATATGACTTCCATAGCTACCTGCTGAAGACCTGAAACAGCAGAAACATACCACGTTAGTGATGGATTTATTAAGAAATATGAAACAGTTCTAACAAGTTGGCCGTGGTTTTGGTGCGGGATTTTTGTTTAAAGCACACGCTGCAAGTCACGGCATGCCCTGAAAAGCCACCAGCGATACTTACAAGCCCACGCACATATCACGACTGCCAAGTGACCATTCAATATAAAAAGTGAAGACATTTCCGCCCCGGAAAGCTGTTTGCAGCATATGCTGCCCTCATGGTACGCGTCCAGGGTACAACACGGTTCTGAGCAGCAGTTAGCACTGAGCACTGGGCAGCTGCACTCGGTGTTTGCTTCGAGCATATTCACGGTTAGAGACTGTGGTACAGACTTACAGGGGCTGCCTGAGAAGGAAGGAATAAGCAAAATATAATCCGCTTACGTTTTTCATGTGGATCTGGTTGATCCTCAGGAGCCTTAACTTCTCCTTCATCCACGAACTGCTTTAGCTTTGAGAGCAGATCTTCTCTTTTAATGCTCCTAAGCAACTCTTCAAGAAACGCTACGTTTTCTCTCGTGATGTCGTACTGCTCGAGAAGGATGGTGAAGAGCTCCCCGCCAGTTTGGACAGGCTCGAGCTTCCTTTTCCTAATTTTATCCTGGCAGAGAAACTTCATGGCAGAAAGCTCCCTGTCCGTCAAGCTCGAGGAGAAAGAGTGCAGCAGAGACAGAAACGGATCCATACTGCTGAGGCCTTCACCGCAATCACTACCGGGTCCCGGGACGAGTCGACACAGGCCTCAGCGGAAAGGCTGTCGGAGACCCGGCCGGGCCGCCGGGGGCGGGCTGCGGTCCGTCTTTCACAGAGCGACTTCCCGGGAGACCAGACAGTGAAGGCCGACGAGACGAGACGAGACGCGACCCGACCCGACTGCCTGCCGGCGGCACAACGACAGCGCAGCTCGGCCCCGCGCCCGCGCCACGGCCTCGCCCGGAAGTGACGTGCCGGCCGTGGCGGCTCCGCGCGCTCGGTGCCAGGGGCTCCCGCCCCCGGGGCGCAGGGGCTGCGCAGGGCTGAAGAGCCCAGGGAGGCGAACCGCATCCTTTTGCGGCGCAGAGCGCCCGCTGCGGGGGGTGCCGCGCCAGGGCCTCAGCCCTGACGAGCCCTAACTTAGGGAAGCCGACGGTTCCCCTGTAATACGGAATGGTTGGGCTGCTGCTGAGCGCCTTTACCTACCGGGGTTACTTCTGCGGCTTTTTGCCGAAAAGGAAGGGCAGTATCACACAGAGTAGATCACACACGAACACATCCAGATGGTTCTTGAGTCTCTCCAGAGGGGAGCCTCCACAGTCTCCCTGTTCAGTGCTCTGTCACCTTCCCAGGGAAAAAAATCTTCCTCGGGTTCACACGGAACCTCCTGTGCCTCAACCTCCACCCATTGCCCCTTGTCCTGTCACTGGGCATCATCAAGAAGAGGCTGGCTCCATAGTCAGCATTCAAGGACCGCTTCTTTCAGGTTCAGTATCAGAGCATCTCAACCAGGAGAAAATCCAGGAGGGGAGCCAGGAAACCTGCATGGCTGAACAGGGAGCTGCTGGACAGACTCAAGTGGAAGAAGAGAGCCTACAGATAGTGGAAGGAAGGGCTGCCTCCTTGGGAGGAGTTTGACTTAGCGGCCAGATCCAGCACCAAAGGTCAAGGAGATGTGAAAGGAATTCCATACAGCAGTGTAATTCTACAGGTGTCTAAATCAGTAACGAGCATGGAAGTGGGGAAAAGAAGTCGTTTGCTTATGATGTAAACCACCACTTAAACCCTTTTAAAGTCCCTCCTTATGCCGTAGTGATTTAGTAGGCCCTTCTGTTGTGTCTGAAGCTGCCCCATTAGCCCTCCTCTGACTCCTTCACAGCTGAAACAAGCCAAGAACTTGCTGTCCTCCGATCACTTCCTTTGACAGCAGCTCACGGGGCTTTAGCCGAGGTCAGCTGCTGCACAGCGGAACAAAACTTAGCAGGAATGATTTATGCTATTCGCTGAGGTGTCGGAGAGAGCTTCCCGGACGTGGAGGTGCTCCGAATGGTCGGGCTCCTTACCCAGCAACCCAAGTGCTTCTGGAAGCCAGACGATTGCCGGCAGAGCACTGCAGAGGGAGCCCGAAGCCCGGGAGTGCTCCACCCGCAGCCGTGTTTCGTGCTCTGCTGGAGGGGCAGGGCGAAGAGAGCCAGCAAAAGGATGGATTTCAGCCCGGCTCTCAGTGAGGCCTTGGGCCACCGAGGCAGTCAGATATCAGATACACAGCCGGAGGCTGCGGGCACGGCAAGGCAAAGCGCACGGCTGCCCTGCACAGGGCCTGTGCGTGGCCACGGTGTGCGAGTGAGCCTGGGCTGGCTGGGAGGCTGCTTGGGAGGACCCATGGCTCTAATTAAGGAGCAGTGTGTTGGTCTGTATGTGAGAGGAGCCTGCATGAGAACTCAAGATGTCGCTCTGTGTTTTCCACCCAAGGCAACCCACGTTTTTTTCTGATCTTCAGCCCTTGCTCTGGCATCACTCTCTGAAGTGCTTTAGGGCTGTGGAAATGTCTGGCAGTTTCTGCATGTGCTGCGTTCCCTCTGATACAGTCTGGTTTGCCATTGGTGCTCATTATCAATCACTAACAAGCACACCAGTCTCTCAGCCCACTCTCAATGACTGTTTATTACTGTCAAGCATCTTACTCTTGCTCTGACCAGCAGCTTTCTGTAAATATGAATACCTGCCCTTCTCTTTGCAGCCAGCCTCTCTTCTCCAACAGCGACCTGCTGCTGACACACCGGAACTTGTTTTATTCATGTGATGTTGGTTGCGACATAGCTGCTTCAGGACAGCACAGGGCACGCTCAAATCAGGTATTCAAAGACATCTCTCTCCTTTCTGAGGCCCCAGCAAGGACTGCACACAGTGCTGGCATTTCCAGTGTTAATACAGGCATTTTTCTTCTCTTTCCTGACAAATATGGACACAGGTTGGACAAACTTCTTGGCATAGACTGGATACAGTCAATCCTGTTTCAGTGCTGAGAAAGTGCTTCTCTTGTGAGGTGCAGCCCATTGTACACTTCCTTTGTTTTAAATGCCATCCTCTCTTGAGGGAATTAAGAGCATCTTGATTCTTCTGTGTTATAAAAAGGCAGAGCCCTCCCTACCAGCTGAATAGGGCAGGAAAAGGGGGTTTGTTTGCTTGCATCTGTTTTTCCTCCTAAGGTGAATAAACTTGATTTCCCTGAGATTTCTTAGCAGTCATTCAATGTCCCTCACCCATTGTTTGCAAAGTCCTAAAATGCACATTTTCAGCAGACAAGACAGTTTCTGCACTTTTGGTTGTGAATTAATTGATCTGTCCATGTTTCTTTTGTCAGCTAATACCTCTCTGTTGCTGTAATGTCTAGCATGGAAAGAAGTGCTCTTGTGAAGGAACTATTTGTGAAGAGGCTTGGGATCCCAGGAGAAAACTGTGACAAAGAGGCCTGTAAGAAATGTCAAATTATTATGGGTTGAAAGAGAGAAAATCAGAAGCAGAGTGTGGGAAAAGTAAATAAGTATTGAAAAGAAAGTGACCTCTAGCACGAATAGGTTGTGTACAGATAAAAGATCTGGCCAAGTAACAACAACAACAAGCAATAAGTTGTTAACAGATGCTTGAACTTAATATTGAAACAGAAGAAGTGTTGATATAATTCTGTTGACACAGCTCTGTTGTGTTATTGTTGGCAGAAGAAGTTAGTTTAACTTTAGGGGAAGGGTAACTTGTAGACTTTTGTTTATTTTCTCCAGCTAAAAAGCTCTGCCTTGATGTTTTACCTATTTTTGTAGTGAATTTTCATCATGCCATGTAAGTATGAAATCATTCAGACAAACGTTTCACATGTCAATAAGGCTGTGTGTATACATGAGAGCAGCAGGGCTCATTCCTCTAACCCAGATTTATTACTTAAGCTCTGCAACATCCATTTTGCACTTGACAAAACAGAAGAACAGAGGAAACAGCAAAGGAGGGCTGTCTGCACAAGAATGTTGTTGTGAAATAAGCCAGGGAGGAAAAGAAAACCTCCCCAGGCAGGAGTGAATGAGCATTAGAGTCACAGACCGGTTTGGGTTGGAAGGGACCGTAAAGGTTATCTCCTACTAGACCAGGTGGCTCCAGGCCCAGCCAGCCAGGCCTAGATCTCTTCTTTGGGCCTTCTCTATTTCTGTTTAATTCAGTCCCTGCTGGAACTAGGCCAAGCTGACCTGCAGCCCTAATGGAAGTGTTTGCTTCCTGAGGGTTGCCTTTGATTTGCCATGTGAGGCAGCTGCCCTGGACAGTTTCCTCCCGCTGATAAGCCTGCAGTGCAGCATGTGTGGTACCAAGATGCCAGATCTGCTGGCAACTCCTGCTGAGGCATGGCCACTTGTCTGCCACAGAGGGAGTGTGATGAACTCTGTAAGTGGAGCCAATCACTCCACAAGCAATTCTTGCTCTCGCACAGCGCACTGCAGTCTGCGGCAAAGGCAATGCTTTCCTTGGCTTTCCGTGGCCCCGAGGCAGGCAGCACCCATGGCACTGGAAATGAAGGAAAGAACTTCCAATGAAAAAGGAGCCACACTGCTAGATTCGGCTCCAGAAAGGCCTGTCGGGCTAAAAAAAGGAAGAGGCTAAAAAAAGAACTTTGCTTTTTCTCTGCTGCACTAAAAATGGCAGATTGTGTTTGGGGGTGGAATAAATAGTACTCAAGAACTGAAACAGAGCTTCAATGGAATCCATATAAAGTCTAAGACACAGTTTCTGCAAGGGCAAAAGGAAAAAAGAGCTGTTTACTCTGAAAACTTTACAGGAAAATATAAATGGACTCAAGTGATCCATGAAACCACAGGAGAGTTCAGACTCCTAAGATGAAAAGCAAATTGGTTTATTATTGCTTATTGGGAATCACAACAGCCAAAAAGATCATTAACAGCTCAGGACCAGAGAGCACCGAGGGTTTAAATATAGAAACGTGTCTGTGCCTTGACTTGAGACTTATTCACCCTTAAGCTATTTAAGACTGCAAAATATTTGTAAGACAGTATCTTAGAAACACAATGACATGAAAATCCAGGAGACTCAGATTCACACTGTCGGCACAGTAGTGTGGCCACCATTTCCTCCTCAGATGCACCAACTGAACTTGTGTCTTTGCCACAGAATTGGCCAGCACAACCAGAACAATGCTTTAGCAGTGCTTCAGAAATGATCTAACAGCCACTCCCAGCAGTGATCTTTCCTACTGTTGTCTGCATTTGGTCTTGGACTGAGAGAACCAGCAGAATGAGTCTCCTGTTTGATACACTGAGGCTTGGCTGCCTGTTGTCCCCCTTGGATCAAAGTGAGGCTGGGAGATGGGCTTTTGTTCTTAGGCCTCAGTGGCAGAGGCATGCCAGAAACTCTGGGTGCACGTGGTGAAGCTCCAGCAAAGCAGTGCAGGATTCAGCTGTGGGTACAAGTACAGATACTACTGTCTCCTGCCAAACCGGTGGCAGCTGTGAGTCACGTCAGGGCACGCTCAGGTATTTCTTGGTCACTTCCAGATCCCTGCTTGTCTCTATTGACTCTCTGTGAATTCCTCTCTTCTTTCTAGTGAATCCTTATTAGCTTAGGCCCACCTCAAATTTGCTGTTGGTAAAAAGAAAGCCTGTTCCAACTTGGATCCCGAATATGAAAAGCCCCTCACTTCTCATCAGAATACCACAGCTCTTTCTGGAAGGGGCCATCTTACATCTAATGAGCTCCTTCTATTAGTTTTTCTTTAAGAGCTGATCAAACCAAACCAGTTACTGACTAGGCAGAGATGTTCCTGCTTCTGGCTTTCATATCCACTATCTCAGAACAGGATTACCACCTTCTAACTAAATGTCCTTACTCAGAGCATGAATATTTGCTGGGTAGCAAGGGACAACTGGCGTGAAGCCCTCTCACAGAACAAGGGAATGGGAAAAGGAGAATAAATGAAACAGCAAGTCAGGTTCTGAGACCAGCCTTGCTTGCAGGGGTCTCACAGGGCAATAGAAACATGACATACAGTGTAGCCACCCTGCTTCCTCTGCTGCTTCCCTTCAGGGCTGCATGCAGCAAGACACGTTTGAAGGAATCCCTGAGCTTCATTCCTTTAGTTTTACCATTTCACTTTTTCTTCCTGATGAATAGTTTTTTTCCCATTTAAGTGACCACAGCAGATCACTTTCTTCCTCGGTATCAGCTCATCTCAGACATCTTAGTGCCTAAGACTGAAATCCGAAGAAAATTAAAGCTGCCAGGTTAAAATCCATCAGTTAATATTCAGTGTGTGTGGTGCAGCCATCTGTGGCTGTGCTAGAATCCCAACCTCCCTTTGTGCTCTTGGAGACAGGTGCATCTTAATCTCCAAGTGGGGATCTACAGCAGCTCAGGCACGAGATTTACCTTTGGCATTTTAGGCAGGTGTCTGTACAGGAAGCAGTACCTGCCAGCAAACCGCAGTTCTGGTCTCTGCCGCCTGAGAACGCAGGGAGCGCTGGATCTTAACAGCAATATCTCTGGTTCTCAAGTCTGACAGCACTTGGAGCGCGAGGAGGGCTGGGAACAGAACCTGTCCCACAGGACAAACTCTTGCATATTTCAGTTTATTTGAAATAAGTGTTCAATAAAAAAAACCCAAAGCAAACAAAAGCCCCAACCCCCCCATGAGCCCCCACGAGCGAGAGCAGCTTCAGTATAGATTCGCTTTTCTAAAAACAGGATTCCAGGAAAGAGGATTTGAGTTCTCTGGGTAGTAATACAGCTTTTATATACAAAAGTCCATTTCAAACAGTTCACTGTACAAAAGAAAGTAAAAGCAGCTGGTACTATTGCATGGCTGCAGCAAGCAATGAGGAATTCTGCTCAGTATGTGCTCAGGATATACTCCTACCATTTACAGGAATGTCAGTATTAGCTTGGGAATACTTTTGCAGAAGTATTTACAGATTCACTCCCCCTGGAGGAAGTTTCACTCAGATTTCTCTTCAGAACAGGTAGTTTGTGTTTGCCTTTCTTCTGGACCTTTTGGGCTACCAAGGAATGAGAGCATAAAAATGCCTTCTCGACAGGATATATGGCCAGAATTCTGCTCAATTTATTCCCACTCACAGCCTTATTGCAGTCACTGGGCCTGGTCTGCTCAAGACTTACTACCAGGTGTAATGCTTATGGTGTGTACAAAGCAGGCAGGATGTGGCCCTACAGTAGTAAGTCACAGTAAGTTACAAGTTTTAAAAATAGTGACATTCCTGCAAGTCAAAATACAACAGAAACGAGAGTTAACAAAATATAAGCCCTTTATTAATAAAAATCTTTGGTTAGATCAGTGTTTTAAATAAGCTTCAAGAATATTTGGTTAATACCATTTCCCTTCTTCCCCAGAATGTCTGTTCTGGTGCCTCCTTTGGACAGACTGCAGACAGAGATCGAGTTTATCACTTTAAAACAAATAAATATATCAAAAGCTAAATATGGCAAGTTTTATTTTTTGTTAAGTTCTAGCATTAACATTTAAATTAATTTGGCAAAGAAAAAAGGAATCAAAAAAAGAACTAACTCACTTCTCTTTCAAACAGTCTTTTGGAGCTTGGTTTCAGAACAAACCATACAGTAGTTAGGCTTTAAAGAAATCTTTCTTTTCTAATTTACTTTCTTCCCCCTCCCTCCCCCTTTTCTATTTGCAATGCAAGTGCCATGGACAAGACAAAGCCATCAAAGAAATGAGGTTAATTGCACCAATGTTAGTTGGGAGTGCAGTTTATCCTTTGACGAAGCAAAACTAGAATGTGCTATGCTTAAGAAGAGTTGTACTGCTGGGACTTAGCTCGGCGTCCTACGTTAGGAGGTTAGGCTTGGGCTTAAGAGAGCTGCTCGTACAAAAGAGAAAGTACTTTAAGACAAAAGAGTCCTGTAACTAACTGAGGGTCTGGTCCTGTAGCCCTAGGGCAGGCAAAGCTTCCACTGAAGGCAGCGAGCGGGACACGGTTTGGATTCACTCCTCCGGCACAACCTCTGGGAAATGCCATTCCCAGAAAGTCTGCGGGAGCAACCGGCTGTGACAAATGGGTGCAGACTCCTTCCTCCTGCAGAGGACAGAGGGCTACAGAGAAAAACCTGACTGAGAAAGGGACGTGCTAAACCAAGGGGGAAGAGAGATTTCCTCAGCAACATCAGCGGGCAGGGCAGTGAGAGTCGCTGGAGCTCTGCCTGTGCTCGTTAGCATTACCCGAATGCCATCAGCTCTCTGCTGCAGGATCTCCAAAACTGCTGCTGCTGCCTGGCTGTAAGCGACGGGCTACTGGAGGACTGCTCCAACACGGCCCCTGCAGCCTGGTCAACCTTCAGTGGTTCCCTGGGGAAAAGCAACTTCTCCAGACTCACTTTCCAGATGTTTCTGAAGAGAGCGGAGCCTCGGTGAGGGACTTGGCTGTGCAGCAGATCACCCCAAGAGCATCATGCCCTGTGGGACTCTACAGCTCCACAGGAGCTCTGCTTGTTCCAGACCTGCAGATACCCACCAGCAGAGCCAAACCCTATCCGGAAAGCAGGTCAGCCTGGTAGGCTTTATCTGGTTCCTCTCCTGCCAAGAGGAGAACCAGGGCACTCTCTAAAGCTGTTTTTGCATATATGTTATCTCGTTACCCCACGGACCTCCATGCATGGGGTTCCAAACACATGGAAGTGTAGTAGTTAAAATTTGCCTTTATTTAGTCAATGGATTGGCTAAGGTCAAGTTCTCAGAGAATCTCTGTATCAGGAGGTCCTAAGTAGCTGCAGTTAATGCGCACCAAGGGCAGCGCTGTTACCTAGTGATGCAATACACAACTTCCCTGCATTGCTGCTTGTGCAGAAGGGCAGAGGACGCCGCCAGGAAGAGAAGGTGTTCCTGCAGCTTTGTAAGAAGAGCCTTTCTCACAAAGTGGCAGCGCATCCTTCCGCATGCCCCAGGCTGGCTGTCACTCGAGTCCTGCCCTTCCCGCGATGGCTTGTGGTCAGTGGAATGCCCTGGGATCCCCAACGCCCTCCTCTGCTACACGTCGAGGGGGTAGGAATGGCAGGAGGACAAGCTCCCACTGCGGCTCCTGGAGAGCCTGGGGCTGTGGTTGTTACAGTTTTCACCCTTTTTCTTGTCCTTGTCTTTCCAGGTTTCTAGCATGTGCAGCTTCCCTTGCTCTTCTCTCATGAAGACCTCCACCATGAGAACTTTCTCTTTGTGAATCTGCTGACTAATGTCCTTGGGAATGTCTGGGATAATCCAGTCAACAAAGTCACTCATAAACATGACCAAGTTCTGAAAAGGAAATTGTGAGAAAATGTCAGCAAGGTCAAACGAAAGGACAACTGCAGGGGACGGGGCCATTTCTGTGTACTTAGGAAGGATGAAGAAAGGACAGTATTTGAGTTGGGCTCCACTGTCACGAGCCTGATACTGAGCCAAACTTATCTCTAGAAGAAGAGAAGAATGGCAGGCAGATCTCTGATTTATGTCCAAGTACTGCCACAGCCACACAACAGCTGAAAGGAAATGCTGCCATGGATAAATGGCTTCACATTTGTCAGCTTACATCAGAGAGGCAGAAGCAAACGGCAAGGGGTAGAATGGTGAGGGCTGGTAAAATCCATTGCAGTGACCTATTTCTGATGGAAACACCTTGACTCACTGCAAGGAAGAGCACATCTTTTGTGAAGACAGCAAAGAAAAAGGGAGAAAGGTATTGACACAAGGTGTTTAGATAAGGCAGACCTCAGCCACTTGTGCCACAGCAGCATCACTGCTGTGCCGGCATGGTCTCACCCAATGGAAAATGACAAGGTTTTGCCTTCTTCGAATGCAAGATATACTCAATCCAGGAGAACTTTGTACATTTCATTTCCTGGCTCAGTCTGGGAATGAGTTTGGATGAAATTGATGCTGCCTCAGGGAATTTGTTGGTGTCCAGCTGGAGAAATTGGTAGAACCTAAATAGTATCACCTTTGTGCTTTGCTGTTCACTAAGGTTGCTTCTACATCAAACCAGTTCAGGGAATACTGGGGGATGATTTTTTTTTTACTGAGGATATACCTGAGCTTGGGTGGGTGGGAGGATGAGGATGAATGAGGCTGGGCAAATTGCTTTGCTTTTCCATGAAACAGCTGAGAAAGAGGAGACTTCCATTGGCGTACTGACAGACATCCCAAGGTGGCCTGGAGAACAATGGCAATTCTTTCTCTTTCTCTGCAGCATGACCTACCTGGAAAACGATCACAAATGCTAATCTTGCTGCTAGGACAGCCCAGAAGTCCTTGGAGATGTCATACTTGTTTTCAGACCAGGGGGGTTCTCGATAATCTTTGTACCTACAAAACAAGACTCAGCACATCAGCAATGTTCACGCAGAAACTGCAGCAGCAAGAGGAGCTAACACCACATGAACAGAAAACCAAACCATCCACAGGTTCACTCTTACAGCATGAAGCTGTATTAACCTCCCAGAAAGAAGACACAGCTGAAGGCCTCCCGCAGCCTGCCAGTCTGACTGGCAATTACAGATCTCCTACGGGAGCACCCTCTGACCAGCACGAGGAGCATCCATGCTGCAGAGACAGAGTGGCCTACACAGCTCAGAATTCAAACTCCACTAAGACTGGCAAAACAAAACCCCATGGACTCTTCAGACTAATTCCCAAGCCAGCAATCCCGATGGCAGATCCACAGGCTGTGCTGTGCTGCCTGCTGTTCTCCCTGCTCATGATTAGTGAGAGAGTGCAGCTGCATTTTGCCACACAGGGAGCAGGGAAGACTTTTGCCTTAGCTATGAGTCATTCAACCATAACTTGTTAGAAATGGCACCAAGAAAAACACATCCAATTTAAAACCACTGCACCTTGGCAGTGCTCTGGAAGAGTATTTTCAATCCTTATTTTCAAATGCTTTCAAAATCCCTGGAATACAGAGGAAGTGATAGGCTGGGAAGAAGAAAGAGGCTGGCACTGGAAAGCAAATCAACCTGCCATTTTTTATTGGAGTATGACCCTGACACTCCTGTAAGTTCTGTGCTACAATTGTGTTTGCCAACCTCATTTACCCTGTGCCCAGAGATCACCAGAAGGAAAGCAGGAGAAAGTAAAAGCAAGAAGAGCTGATACAGAGGCAAATTTGGTCATTTGTTCTTTCCTCTCAGGGATTTTTCTCTTTAACAGGTCAAGTTGTTTGGGGCTCTAAGCAACCTGCTCTAGTTGAAGATGTCCTTGTTGACTGCAGTGGGGTTGGACTATGTGACCTTTAAAGATCCCTTTCAGCTCAAAGCTACAATTCTATCTCCTCTCCTGAAAAAGGGAATGCATAATAATAAAAATCTCTGCACTGCCCAATAATGAATTTACCACCACCAACCTCAGTTTCCCAATATAAACAGCTACTTCATGGTCAGGTGTTGTGGTTGTGAGCCCTGAACGTTCTGGCTGCCAGACTGAGTAACCACAATGGATTCACCTGATTTAAAAGGTGCTAAAGAGGTGAAAATACAAGGGACCTGCCCAGGAATGTCCAGACTTGTCCCATTGTAAACGAGTTACTGTTCAAAAGAGTACCTGCATATCTGAACCTCGTAGCCAAGATCCATGGGGTCGTTTGGAGCTGTTCCTGCTTGGAAATCGCTGACATTAAAAGAGGATAGCGTATGGTTGACGAAGCCATGCATGGTGCCATTCTCACTGTACATGTACAGGTACACGAGGCGTGGAATGAAGTCAGATGTGAATGAGATCACAAATGCCTAAGCCATAAGAGTAAAGAGTGAGCACAATATTCAGGCAGTGCTGAAGTTCATTATAACCTCCAGTACGTCTTGCCAAAACAACTTGCACAACTCAGGGACTGCTTCGGGACGTGGCGGGAGACTGCAGTTCACAGAGCCCTAAAGTGGAGGGTCCACTGCTGCAGCATGGTCATATTTAGTGCATGCTCCTGTGAGCTGCAGAGTATTAGAAGGAGCAGTTCCACTCCAGCAGAGATTTCTAGGTGGTTAACAACTGGAACTCCCCAGAGAAGAAAGTGACCATGCCCCCAGCACCAGAGAAGAGCAAAAGAAGGCGCTGCTCCGCCATGCCCTGGTCCCTGGTGCATTGTTTAAGGTCCAGTTGATGGTTTCCCAGGCATTTTTCTGTTCTACAAACAATTGACAGGGAACTGACTCTTTAAATTATCATTGCATTGCAAGAGACCATTAATTGTATGTGGTTTTTAACTCCATCAAGATAAAAGGATGAGCAGATCGAGCCAAGTTTTATTTTTATGGCCACAAAAGTTGTGTTTTATTTGGTTATTTTAAAAGGTTGCTAAAAATGTCCTATACAAGTTGAGGACAGCCAGTTGGGCCGACTTCTTCATTCTTCATTCATTTATCATTATGAAACATTTTCCCTGGCATAAATCTTATGTGCATGTGGAACAAACACAGTACAAAATGTTTTACTTATTTCATAGTAAAGAGGGGCAGATAGATTAAAGAGGGGAGAATAACACTGGGGAATGACATGCAGACTACACGGGAGGAGAGAGAAAAATAGACACATTATTTCCAAAGGAAAAGAGGAGAAATGTTAAAGACAAGTGAAGGCAGAGTACCAAATAACCCAAGGAATGGTTTGGCCATAGCACAGCAAACACCTGTGGGCAAAACAAAGGGATTTCCAGTCTGGGTCATGGTGAGAAAAATGAGAGGGCCCATGACCAAGTGGCCATAAGCCCTACACAGCCCCTGCCCTTGCTGTGCTGCAGGCATGCTTGGGGCTGTCCTTCAGCTGTGGTTTTCATTTTACCCCAGGTGGGGCGCAGTGAGGATGACCATTGAGGATGTCCGTTTGTATAAAGCATTTGTTAAGTACAAAGTGAATATGAACATATTAAGGTGTGCTCAAATTTTCTGAGGGCTAGGATGTTCACTGCTGAAGTGAACAGAAACATTCTGCTGGATCTTCAGAGCTGTCTCAGTGGCAGCAACAAAATTTGAGGCCAGAGTTGTTCAGTTTCACAATTTTCACTGTGCTTTGAGCTGAACTAATTCACACCCAGCTGACTACTGGGCCCTAACTAGAAGGTGTATCACGTTATTGGTAGAATTGCAGAAGAGCAAAAGTGAGCTGCTGTGGACTTGTTTGTTTGAATGGAAAAGCTGTTTGCTGAGTACATTCTGGAAACAAGCTGGCACTGCTACTTCATTACTGCTGCTGCTCCCACAGCCTAGGAAGAGATTGCACAAGGTTCTTTACAGTGAGGGTGGTGAGACACTGGCACAAGTTGCCCAGGGAGGTTGTGGATCACAGAATAGGATCAAAGATCACCCCACCTGGAGTACTGTGTCCAGTTCTGGAGCCCATTACAAGAAGATGTGGACGTGCTGAAGCATGTCCAGAGAAGGGCTGCAACACCTCTCCTACGAGGACAGACTGAAAGAGTTGGGGCTGTTCAGTCTGCAGAAGAGGCGGCTCCCAGGTCACCTTATTGTGGGCTTCCAGTATCTGAAGTGGGCTACAAAAAAGCTGGGGAAGGACTTTTCAGGATATCAGAGAATGACAGGACTGGGGGGAATGGAGTGAAGCTGGAGATAGGTAGGTTCAGACTGGAGGTGAGGAGGAAGTTCTTCACCGTGAGAGTGGTGAGAGGCTGGAATGGGTTGCCCAGGGAGGTGGTTGAGGCCCTATCCCTGGAGATGTTTAAGGCCAGGCTGGATGGGGCTGTGGGCATCCTGCTCTAGGGTAGGGTGTCCCTAGGCATGGCAGGGGGGTTGGAACTAGATGATCCTTGTGGTCCCTTCCAACCCTGACTGATTCTGTGATCACATTCTGTGATTCACAACCTCCCTGGAGGTGTTCAAGGCCAGGCTGGATGAGGCTTTGAGTGACTTTAACTGCCTATGGCAGGGGGTTGGAGCTGGATGATCCTTGAGGTCCCTTCCAACCTAAACCATTCTATGATTCTATGATTCTATGACCTGTTCTAGTGGGAGGTGTCTCTGCCTATGGCAGGGGGTTGGAATGGGATGAGCTTTGAGGTCCCTTCCAACCTAAACCATTCTATGATTCTATACATCTGGCTCTGGTACTTCAGGAGGTGTCTAAATCACAGCCTTTCACTTAGTTTTAAGGGATTATGCTGAAATAGAGCTAACAGCAGAGTGGAAAAGCCCCTGAGTTAAGGTCGTATCCATGGCCAGTTACTTACATTTATGATGACAGCAAGCTTCCCGATTCCTCTGAGGATATTATACCAGATCCCTAGGGAAGGAGGCAAACAAAATGCTGTTGCCCTCATTACAGTTAGAGAAATGACATTTTTAGTTCAGTGTGAAGAGCACTTGAGACTGCCCAAGTTGAGATACCTTTTAAACAAAAAAAAACCAGGTGATAGGAGATTGCTTTAATGACCCCTAAGCAGAGGGACTCCAACTTTGTTTTCTAAAGATGTTTTTAAGCTAAAATCTTCTTTGAGGAAGAGGAGGGCATGTGTGAGACAGAGACATGCTGGCACAGGTAGAAAAGGAAAACATCAAGAAATTTCATTCAGACCTGCCCTAGGAACTTGTGTCTGGTTTGTCTGTGGCCATCTGTGGGGTTCTTTCATCCCTAAGAGTGGGACTGAATCACAGTAAATTGCAGTAACACTCTTGAAAAAAACCCAAACAACCCATCAAGAAACCATCAGTAAAACCCCCAAACCCTAAAAACCCCAACCCCACCTAATGAACAAACACTCCCCTGCCACAAACCCAGCCCCAGCAGCACCTTCCCTAACGTCTCCACCGGCAACTCCATGCAGCGTCCCATGAGCCAGCCACAGAGGACGCCCAAAGGCGTGCCCTGGTAGCAGAACAAATCCCCATGTGTTCTTCAGCTCTGGGATGATCCAAGGGCACAGGGATGAGCTCAAGGAGAAGCTCTGCTTGCACAACACCAGAAGGGACAGCAACTTTGGTAACGGAACATAAACTTTTCTGCTCTTGCTGCCTGGCTCTCTAATATGAAAAATTCTTTGTGTGACCTCTTTAGCCTCAAGGCAGCAATGTTTGGAGGAAGAGCTTCCTCGCTGCACACCCCCGTAGCTGTGAGGGGAGGGCTGCTCTGCTGCCACCACACAGCTACCAGGCCCACTTCCAGCTAGCAGCACTGCAGCTTTCAAGCTTCACCCTTCCCGCTGAGTCGGCACAGAGGGATGCATCTACCCACAGAGCTCTGAACCTCCTCCCCTTCCAAAGTGTGTCTAGCCCAGCCCGGAGTTAATAAATGCAGAAATGTTTGTTTCTGCAAGAAAAGTGCACTGGCAGGAGGGCTGCTGATGTGCAGAGCCCTGCAGAACGTCTGGCTGCGGTATTGATCGCTTTGGTTTGAAAAGTGCTATTGTTTACTTGGTCAAAGATTCATGGGGGCTAGAGCTCTGCCCTTTCTATTTAGAGGCAAAGTCACACTTAAACCACAGCCTGATGTTTGGAGTGTTCCTATAAACATCTTCCTGCTAATGAAACTAGCTCAGCACAACGACATCCTGCCATCAGTCCAGGGGCGAGCAAAGAGGGAGAAGGGCAGCGGCGTGCACTCACCTATGTCCTTTGCTCTGACTGCCACTGGTCTCCTCAGCTCTGTCACAAACTTCTTTGCATCCAGACGGATCTCAATGATGTTGTTCAACAAAGCAAAGAGTGGTGCCAGTGGGAAGGATGCAACGAAGAGAGTTACAAACCCAAACTGAATAACTGCGGAAGACAAAGGCAACCATTTCAGAGACTGTGGCCAGTGCGTGTCGAGTGCATGCCAGTGCCACGTCTGCTGTGGCAGACACTGCCTGGCTGCTGCTCCTCGCTGAAGGGCACTTGCCCCTCTTGCAAAAGGCAAGGCAAAGGAACCAGAAGCTTGGGGAAGCTCCTAAAGTAATTTTGCCATGGGCAAGGCTGGCTCAGAAGTGATCTGAGGAGTGGGATTACAGCAGCAACCATGTTAGCTCTACCTAAACTTGCCATGCTCCACCCAGCAGGACTTCAGCCCTCACTAATCCCTCGGGAAGCTTTCTCTGAAGAACAAAAACTTGTGCACTTTGCAAAGGACGTGATTCTTGACCTCTCTTGGGAATGACTTGCTTCCTACAACCTGGGAAGGTGCTTTTTGTTGATGAGGACACCACATTGATGTCATATCCAGCCTGGCACTGTTAAAGCCCCATCTTTCTCCCCTCTAGTGCTTCCAAATGCTGATATCACTAACTGCAGTTTTTCTTATTTTTAGGAATCAACAGCACGACCTTGTAGGTTGTACCATCAAATTTCAATCTGTTTCAACTACTCTGACCCTCAAGGCCATCAGATACTCTAATTCATCTCTGCATTTACTGGCCATGCCACTTTGGGCTATTACCATGCTTCATTATCCTTTACTATTAGTTTTGCCTACTCAGTCCATAAAACAGTACATAAAAGTCGCTGTTGTAAGACCAATTCAGGAAAGACTGGTACTGCAGCAAACAGCATTTTTTCAACAGTCTCAGCCTTCCCAAGACTGAAAGTAGGAAAAAAGGTGTCATTGTAGAGCCACAGCAACGCAGAGCTGATATCCAGCACTTAATTTCCTACCACTCACTCAAGGTAACACATTCCTTGAAAAAAATTATATACATATATGTGCTGTGTCACGTAGAGCCTGGTCAGCAGGCATGCATGGAGTGTTCCTATAAACAGATTCTTTCAGAGTATCAGCCCAGACTTCAGAAACCAGCACCCAGCTGATGGAGTACGGAGTGGGAAGTGTCCAGCAGGAATCAAATGACTTATTTGCAGTCTACGGTGTGGCTGATGGTGAAACAAGCCCCACACTCTTGAGGCTATGCCATCGAATCAGTGCATTTGAAACCTGAGAGTGACGTGCCCAGGGCTTGAAAGAAAATATACAAGGCATAGTGCTGAAGTAAGGGCTCCAGGACAGCAGGGAGCACAGCTCAGGCCTGAAGCAGCCAGTGGCTGGCTGACAGATCCCAAGCCTGAGAGCGCACACTTCGCTTAGGGAGTCCTGCCTCATAGCTACTGTCAGCAGGTCACAGCCCCGAGTCGGCCAGAGCAGTTCTGCTTTCAGGTGCCTGCCTGCCACTCGACTCACTCATTTCCATGTACTCAGGGGTCAGTCCAGCGAAGGGCTCCAGGTTGAAGTCCACCTCATAGCGCTGCTTCCTCTTCACATGCTCCTCGTGGTCCAGGGTGCGGCGGCGCTTCAGCTTCATGTAGCGTATGAGTTTCTTCATTTTCCTGGGGGAAGGGGAGGCAGTTCCCTCAGCCCAGTGCCACTGCTGCTCTGCATTAACTCACACAATCAGCTCTGTGCTTATTTTCATCAAAGCTGTGCAAGAGCCACCAGATGCTGAACATGCCTGAGCCCAGCAAAGGCAGGCTCTGGCACACAGAGTGCTGCACCACACTGGAAACCAAAACAGAGAGAAACCCAAGCCAATGAGAGCTGCCACTTACGGGATGCCAATCTCAAACAGATTGTTCTGAATCAGCTGCTTGCCCAACATGATGATACTGAGCTGGATACACAACTCCATTAGGCAACCACCCGGAGCACACTAAGGTGGACAGAGGAAACATCAGTCAGAACATCTGCAGCATCCCTGGGGCAGGAGCTAATGGTGCTGCTACTCAATATGCATCGAGAAGAGTGTGACCAGCAGGTAGAGGGAGGTTCTCCTGCCCACCTACTCTATCCTAGTGAAACCACATCTGGAGTAGTACTGGGACCAGTTCTGGGCTCCCCAGTTCAAAAGGGACAGTGGAACTACCAAACAGATTCCAACAGAGGGATACAAGCATGATTTAAAGGAACAGAATATTTCTTCTATGAGGAAAGGCTGAGAGACCTGGGGCTGTTTAGTCATGAGAAGACAAGGCTGAGTGGGGATCTGATCAGTGTCCACAAATACTTTTAGGATGGGGGGCAAGAAGAAGGGGCCAGGCTGTTTTCAGTCATGCCCTGTGATAGGACGTGGGGCAATGGATACAATCTGCAACCCAGGAAATTCTGCCTCAGCATCAGGAGAAACTTCTTTGGTGTGAGAGTGCTGGAGGCTGCCCAGAGAGGTTGTGGAGTCTCCTTCTCTGGAGACTTTCCAAACCTGCCTGGTTGCATTCCTGTGTGCCCTGTCCTGGGTGGTCCTTCTGTGGCAGGGGAGTTGGAGTGGATGATCTCTGGAGGTCCCTTCCAACCCCACCATTCTGCAGTCACAGAAGGGGTTCATATGCAGTTACCTCTTCCATCCGGAAGGAATGGAAAATGTAGACATAGTCTCCTGGACGTCCAACAAACCTAGGGCACAACAGTTAGAATTAACATCTTTGTATGGACTTACAGTTTTTATGTTCCATTCCTAAAGTCATTGATGTAAAACTTTGTGTCTTCAAGTTGGACCACCTAATGTTTGTTTAAAGATTTGACCACATGGTCCCTTCCCCTGGTATTCTATGATCTGTTCCTGCAAAAGCGAAGGAGAATAAATTCTCTTTGGTTTTGATTTAAAGAGCAAGTCCTGTGGCCTGAGTTAAGAACTCAGCTAAACTGCAAGGCCTGTGTCCTACAGCAGCACAGGCACATCTGAGCAGAGATGCTCTCAGGCAACCCTCCTTTCCTTGCATCAAGCAGAAGGTGCCACACAGGTATTTACTTCCAGCCTTGAGCTTCCATGCTGGCTGCAAGAGAGGCATTCCTCACTATGATACCAGCTTTGGAGTGGCAGATAGGCAGTGGTGGGTAGCCTGTTGGAGGACTGCATCTTGATGTGCAAAGTTATGGCTTTAAAACGCAGCTGAGACAGGTCCCTGCTTTAGCCCAGGCAGCTGCCGAGGCTCTGGGTTAGAGGTTTTAAATCAGCATCACTTTACTGTCCAGCTGTGGTCTTAGCTGAGCTCCAGCTGCCTCGTGAGCTGCGAGCCGAGAGCCTGAGCCCTTTGCATCACTCACCGGCCTTTGAAGAAGGCAACATAGAAGATGGGTGTGTAGGCATTGACAAACTTCAGCAGGAAGGCCTTAAAGATCAGCCGCTCCTCGAAGCTCTTGTCGGTCTTGGGCACCTCTGCAAAGCGCAGCAGGGACACGCGTTAGGGAGTTACCCACCTGCAGCCAGCGCCCTTCGGGAAACAGCAGTGGCGTGCAGAGAGAGCAGGATTTACGTTACAGCCTTTGTAAAAGGAGAAGGGCCTTGCTGAGCACCCACCCTTCAGATGTGCCACAGGTCCAAGTTCATTCCACATCTGGCTGACTTCCATGACAATCACGTGCAAGAACTTCCCTGAAAAGGGTTCTGGACCTTTTGTAACTGGTGCTTTTTGGAAAGGGTTAAATGCTTACACTTTTTGTCCCCACTGTGTTTTTTTGCACTTGGGTTTGCATTTCTAAACATATGGCAAATAAAACCAGCAAAAATGAAAACAGTGCTAGAGTGATACGGAAGAGTGTAGCTTAAGATTAGGCATAGGAACTTCTGCTGTAGCCTCCCCGCTCCTAACTGAATTACTGGGTAGTGATTAAAGACAGGCTTCCAAAATGAAGCCAAATTCCTGTAGGCTTTGATATTTGTAAGCCCCTGGTTAGAACTTCAGCCTGACCCTTGAGTCTCCTGGGTTTGCTTACCAGCTGAAGCCCCACAGGAAAGCCTGTCGCTTGGGTCAGCTGAGGAGCTCAACCTACCAATCTGCGTTAGCCACCTCGCGATGCAGCCATAGACTTCATCCAGGATGATGATGACGACCAAGTTGATGATGACGGCGGTGGCAGTGACGGTGACCCTGACGCTGGAGCGGCCTGAGGGTGTTGAGCTGATTGCCAGCGCCGCTGCCGTTGAGATCCTGTATATGATGACTCCAAACACGATGGCAAACGTCAGGCCAACCTGCGAGGAGAAGCAGCACAGCTCTTACCAGAGACTTGACTGGCAGCGCTTTGCTTGGGACTTAGCGGCGACCTTAGGACTGGCATTTCTGCGCCACAGCCTACATCCACCCAACTCTGCAGGAAGGCCCCCAGTCACTTGGCTGAGCTGTGGGAGCAGATCCTCTTTTGCCAGCAATTGCATCAACATGCTGATGCAGTGATGCACAACCCCAGGGAAGAGGCTTTGTTCTTATTTCAAAAGGCACCTAAGCTACTCTCTTGTACTGAAATCAGCAGTGGGCTTCCCTCCAGCCCCAGCAGCAACAGCGCACGTGATGTCTGCCCTGCTGAAAAGGAAGGCAGGGCTGAAGCAGAGAGGAGTATCTGAGCTTGGGTCCGCACACAGCCTTCAGGCACCCTGCTCAGGCTGTGCTGCCATGAAGACAGGGACAGTGTTTGCTTGCAGCAGGCTGATGACTTGAACTACAAGAGGGAGAGAAGGGAGAAATGTTTGAGACTGAGGGTGGTGAGAGCCTGGCCCAGGCTGCTGAGAGAGGTGGGAGAAGCCCCATGGCTGGCACCACTGCAGGTCAGGTTGTTTGTGACTCTGAGCAACCTGCTTTAGCTGGGGATCACAGGATATTAGTGGTTGGAAGGGACCAAAGAAGATCAAGTCCAACACTCCTGCCAGAGAAGGACCAGACAATCTAGCACAGATCACAAAGGAACACATCCAGACAGGCCTTGAAAGTCTCCTCAGAAGGAGACTTCACAATCTCTCTGGGTGTCTCTGCTGACTGAGTTGGACTGGATGGGCTTTAAAGATCCCTTCCAACCCAAACCATTCTGTGACCCTATGATCCCAATCTGAAGTTAAATCTGATTTAAACAGTACCCTTCCTGGCACTGTGAGGTCCACAAAAATCTTCCTTGACTTTTCATTGCTTAAAGAGAGGAATAACATTTAAACACAACCCTTATGAGCTATTGATTTCTCCGTTGAGCAGAGCAGATCTATTGTATTTCCATTCTCTGAAAACACAAATATTAACAAACTAACCCCAAATCAGAATCCTGGTCCCCCAAAACCAAATGCGCCGAGTCTGGCATATTCTGCCTTTGGAAAGGGCTAAAGCTTTTCTGTGCAGCTGCCAATCTGTTCCTTGCCTTGAATTATTGTTATTTCCTCCAAAAGCTGTTTTAAAGGCTGCTGCTTTATCAGCAAGTGGAGAAAGGCTGCTCTCATCATTCTGCACCTTCCTCTTCAGTTAAGTGCTCTGTTTGCAGTTCTGTTCTGTGGAGTGACCCCAAATAGACTGATGCAGTAAAACTCCCTGCAAGCAGGACTGCCACTGGCCACACCATTTCTTTCAAAGAAGTCTGGCACAAACACAAGGCTGTTCCCTGCTTCCTCATGACTTTCTGACAGAACTTGCTGTTCTTTCTAAGATTTGTCCCATCAGTGGCAGTGGCAATTTCCATTTCTGTGCCTTCGTTTTTCCCCTACCCTATCTAATGATTTCTTTACTGGAAAAAGACAGCAAAGTAAAAATTCAAGCTCCTGGTTATAACACAACAAAATACTTGACGTTTTTCGCTTGGGAGAAGCCACTGGGAACAACCTCAAGCTGATAAAGTCTGTCATAGCATCACCACCACCTCCATCACTTCTGTTCTGTACAGTGACTCGGTGACATAAATACCAGGTGCTGCCAGGTGGCCAGCAGGTCGAGAGAGAGGATCCTGCCCCTCTGCTCTGTGCTGCTGAGACCTCACCAGCAGTGCTGTGTCCAGCTCTGGAGCCTTTAACACAGCAAGGAATGGACCTGATGGGGCAGGTCCAGAGAAGGGCCACAAAGATGATTAGGGGGCTGGAGCACCTCTGCTATGAGGACTGGCTGAGGGAGCTGGGGCTGTTCAGCCTGGAGAAGAGAAGACTCTGGGTAGACATAACAGTAGCCTGCCAGTACCTGAAGGGCCTACAGGAAGGCCGCAGAGGGACTGTTTGCAAAGGCCTTCAGGGACAGGACGAGGGACAATGGCTTGAAATGAGAACAGAGCAGATTGAGATTGGACGTGAGAAACAAGTTCTGCACCATCAGGGTGGTGGAACACTGGAGCAGGTTGCCCAGGGATGCCCCATCCCTGGAAATCTTCAAGGTGAGGCTGGAGAAGGCTGTGAGCAAGCTGCTCTAGTGGAGGATGTCCCTGCTGACTGCAGAGGGGTTGGACTGGATGACTTTTGGAGGTCCTTTCCTACCCAAACCACTCTATGATTCTATGCTTACCATAAAGATAATGCCAACAAAGTTGGTTAAGTAGGCTGGAAATCGGTCCTTCCACGTCAGCTTTTCTTTATCGGTCTAAAATGTGGGGAGAAAAAAAGGGAAGGTTTAATCAAGACTCAGTGTGTGATCTTGCACGTGTGACAAGAGCAGAGGTGGGGGGGAAGCTAGCAAAGCCCCAGCAGGCAGGAGCTGCACAGTCCTGGTGTTTACAGCCACGAGTCCAGCCAGGCAAATTGTTTACTGTGGATCCAGCTTCAAACTGCACTGCAAGCGTCAATAAACCAGTTTTCTGTATACTTTTTGAAGGAAGCATGCAAATAGGCTGTCACAAACCATGAACTAAGAGCTCTCTTACTCTTAAATATTTTCCTTTGCATTGCCTGGAAAAAATCTGCTTCTTCCCCTCTCCCTCCCCAGTTAACATTTGCAGCTTTCAGGTTGCACAACTGGTTCCACTGCAATAGCAATTAGATATGCTACTGAGTAACTCCAAGACGAGCACACAGCTGGCAGGGAAGATCTTGTTTGAGTGTCTGAGAACCCTTGCCTTGAAGACCTGGTTTCTAGTATGTGGTTCCTTTAATCAGTGATTTTAAGCTACTTTGGCTCTCTGTGTGGCATTCAATGGGCCACTCCAACAGGAGGTAAGGTGCACAAGTGGAATAACTCTTTAGAAGATAACCTACAGGAGGCTATCCTGTAAAGATACTAGTTACAACTTACTAGTTGCTCTCTGCGATTCCCTGAAAGGAGATTGTAGAGAGGTGGAGACTGGTCTTCTCTCCCTAGCGTCAGGTGATAGAAGGAGAGGAAATGGCCTCAAATTGTGCCAAGGTGGAGTTAGGTTGGAGATTAGAAAGGTTTCTCTCCTGCAAGAGGGGTCAAGGACTAGAGCAGGCTGCCCAGGGAGGTGGTGGAGTCACCATCCCTGGAGGTGTTCAAGAAATGTGTGGAGATGGCACTTGGCCGTGGTGGTGTTGGGTTTACCACTCCTCCCCCCCTACATCTGCCCCATTTAACTTCACGATCTTAGAAGGCTTTTCCAGCCCAAACAAGTCTATGGTTCTGTGATACAACCAGTCAACCAGCCACTGATGGAGTTGAGTATGAATGTCTCATTCAGAGCAATGTTGCTCGTCTAGAGTCCTTCCCAAACTCTGATGCTGGGAGGGATGAAGCTGAAGGGAAGATGTAGTCAGGTGGGGTTGGTCTGGTCTCTTCTCCCAGGCAACCAGCAACAGAACAAGGGGACACAGCCTCAAGCTGTGCCAAGGGAGGTCTAGGCTGGATGTTAGGAGGAAGTTCTTGCCAGAGAGTGATTTGCATTGGAATGGGCTGCTCAGGGAGGTGGTAGAGTCGCCGTCCCTGGAGGTATTCAGGAAAAGCCTGGATGGGGCACTTACTTCCATGGTCTAGTTGATTGGATGGGGCTGGGTGCTAGGTTGGACTGGATGATCTTGGAGGTCTCTTCCAACCTGGTTGATTCTATGATTCTATTCTCCAATTCCATGAATTGTTTCTAAACAGCAGAAAATGACCCCCAAAGGAGCATGGTGGGGTCTGAGGCACATGCTACGGCCAGCAGGAAAACCTCGCTGCTCAAAGTCCAGCTTTGTGACATGCACCTTGGCTCAGGGGACTGCATGCAGCAGCTTTGACGCACAGTGAAGCACAAGGTTAGCCCGGGCTGGAGAAGCTGAGCTTAGCCATGCAGTGTCATTCCCAGCATCCCAAAGAGTGCCAAAGAAACTAGGGAAGGAGGGGGAAGAAACCCAGAACTGAACATGGGTATTAAACAAAGATTCAACAGCCAAAACCGAATTGATTTGTGTCTTCCATAATTACTCATAATTTGAGTTTCTTCATAAGTTTGAATAAAAAGAACCAATTTCACCCCAGCCATGTCTGTCTTAACTCTTTGTCTCCACTGCTTTGCTGTCTCTTCTGGGAAGTAGCGATGCTTCTGGGGCAGCCAAAAGAAACAGAGACAGGACGGGGCAAGAGAGATTACAAAGCTTGGCTGCAGTCAGCTCTCTTTTCTCTACTGACTCAGCACAGCAGCAGTGTAGCCCCCACTGAGTGCTCTTTCACTTTGCTTAAGGCTTTTTGCTTCAGCTTTAGGTTAATACGACAGAACAAAAGAAAAGACAAACTCTTGCTCCATATCCTGGGGCCTGGGGTAGATCAAGTGATCCTGCAAAGGAGGTTCCCTTTTTCATTGGGGATGGTGCCTTTCTTTTTCATTTATGACATATAAAGAATGTCCAGAAAGGGTTCTTTTATTTGGGTGTTTTTGTTTGTTTGTTTGTTTCCCCTCCATGTGGACTTCTCTTGAAAGAATATGAGCCATTTCTGCTGTAGTAGTAGGTAGTTTTTACTTTAAGAGCTCCAACTTGTCTTACAGTTGTTGGATTTGAACTTTAACACTCCAGATCCCAATGGAAGATAATTACTGAGTCTTTCAGAAAAACCCTTCCTTTTCTCACGTGTCCCGAATTAGTAACATCCCTATTGAACACAGCCCAAAATGTTATAAATAGTCTGGTTGGAAAAAAGAAATCCTCTCTTAATTGCCCAGCTCTCATACTGTCCTGTTGGGAGACCACCATTGCTTGGGCTTGATGACCTTAGAGGCCTTTTCCACCCACAGTGATGCTGTGGCTACTTGTGCTGATTACCCTGCAGGCTGCCACAATTAAGATCTGAATTCCTAATGAACTTAAAAATACAGCAAGCTGCAGTGTTAGTGGAATACAACAAAGGCTGTGTCCAACACTCTTTACTGAGCCTGTAGGAGGGCAAGGACCCAAATTCTTTCCCTTCTGCATGGGATTTTAGAGCAGTTTTGCTAGTAAGGTAGTACACAAGATGCTGAACCACTTACACAGGGCATCCTGTAGGTTAATGGACACACATCACCTGCAGCTTTGTAGCACCTTTTAAGAGAGACCCAGTGGTACTCAAGGCTAGCCACATTGCAAAATCAGATGTATCAACACCAGCTCAGGCTCTGCCTGCTGCCTGTCAAAGCCTACCTCATGTGAACATGGATAGTACAGTTGTATTTCCATAGGGTTTTGCTAAAATCCTTCTTGAGGGGGCGGCTCCATCCTGCTGGTGCCACTGGTAGTAGGTACAAAGGAGGAATTTCTGCTAGTAGGGTTTGTTTATGCTGGAGCTTTTACTTCTCTGCTTAAAAAAAGCCACCCAAACAACTGAATTCTTGCAGTTAAAGGGGAATAACCTCTGGGTAGGTGGAAACCAGGATGTGGGGGACAAAAGAAGCTTCTGCAGCTCAGGGCCGCTGCTGACAGACAGTAATAGGGAAGGCAGAGCAGGGCAGCTGCCCATCTCTTGGCAAGCTGCACGTCCCCTGGGGATGCCCAGCAGCACCTTCCTCACGGGGTGCAAAGAGCAAGTGGAAAGCAGACGTGAGCGCTACCTTGGTGGAACAACAGGGTAGTTGTGCTGTCAAAAGGCAGAAAGTTATTCTCAGCGCTGGAGTTCAGCAAGGAACTGCTGTTAGTACTCTGCAGTAATGCTCCAGTAAGGCTTTTATTTACAAACCAAGCCCAGCAAGACAGAGAACTTCTGAGAGGCTTTAGGTGCTTCTGCTGGCACAGAATGAGAGGTTTCGTCAGCCTTGGTTTGTTAACCTCACAAAAGCAGCCTTCAGGCAAGCTCAACTGGCTTCCCAAAGCCACCCTCCTGCATCTGACCACTAAAGACATCTCTAGACTTTACCAGAGCTTGTGCACTGGCATAGGCCGAGTATCCCACGTGTGCTGGGAGCAAGCACATTTGGGTTCAAGCACAGTGTGCAGCGACTCTTTTACCCAGCTCTTAGCGGTGAGTCAGTGCCTGCGGCAACAACCTCCCTTTCCAACTCTGCTGTAAGCAAGCCCAGTGTTTGCCCCATACCTCTTTATGTTTGTGCTCTTTCCTCAGGGATTTCTTTAAAACTTTAGCTTCATATTCTGCTCTTGGATGGTCCTGTGAGAGAAATCAGAGTTAATCATATGCAGAAGTGTTGCTTTTCGGTGTCAGCTGCACATGAACACTTTGCAGGTCCATTTCCCCATCCTTCCCAAGTTTTCTAATTGAATTCTGTTTCACTTGGTGTCATTCTTGTCAGCTGATAGTTGACTGCCATTAGCTAAAACCTGTTAAATCCCTTATCATTGCCAGTTCTACAGCAGCAACTGCTGAATGGTCTGGAGCTGCTATCAGATGCCCATGTGAGGTGCTATGTAGGTTAAATCGAGTACTTGAGAATGCAGATAGAATTCTAGAGGATGGGTCAGACCAAGTGCCACCAGGCTTGCATTTTAATTACTTTGTTGATAAAAATTACATTTTGCAAGTCATTAACTGCAGTTTCATTGGTCCTCAGCTCAGGAGGGCAAGAGTTATCTGCTTCAGTATGCAAGTGGCTTTGGGATCCCGGAAAACTCTCATTTAGAGTTTTCCCTTGACCCTGTCTCAGATCCACAGATTGCCCGTATGCACTGGAGGAGAGGGAGCAGGGAATGCTCAGAAGTAAAAGACAGCCAAAATACTCAGAAAGATCCATGGATTCGGAACTGACAATAGCGATGCATTCACAAAAGATTCAGAACTGACAATGAGCACTGGATGGAAACAGGATGAAGTGGAAAAGAAGTCTGAAGGAGTGGCGAGGGGCAGCGTGTAGAGGCAAAGCAATCAGTGGGACATCTAAAGAAAGTCTGATGCTTGAAAAAGAAGAGGTGATCAAAAGATGGCATTCATCAGCAGACAGGAAATAAAAATACAGGAGCAATTAAAAAAAATAATTTCCAAACCTTGACTGCCTCCTTCAGGGAATCAGAAAAAAACCCACGAGAACCAAGGGAAAAAACAACAAAAACTTGGTTACTGAACTGTTGTGGCTTTATATGTTTAAATGACATTACACAATGACAGGTCCAGGGTGGGGCTAGACACTACCAGGGAAATCAGTCCCCTCCTGCTCTACAGCATTTATCACAGTACTGCGAGTATTGCATGAGCTGGGTGTGCCTGAGAACACAGCAGGTGAAAGCACCTCGGGCTTTGGGATTTCCCCTGAAACCCTGATTCTTCAACGTGAGACTAGCTTGGGCTTCACCCCAATCAGAAACGAGAGGGGCTTAAGTTCCTCGCTAGAGCCACCACTGTGTAATCTAGCACTGAGTACCCCAGAGAGAGACTAAGATTACTTTATTGTCAGCTGCTGTTTTAGCTGCAAGAGCTCTGAGCTCCGATGCGAAGAGGACAGACGTCGGAAAGATACAGTTAATCCCTGCCCCTTCATGTGTGCTCACCAGTTACCAAAAATAAAGGAGCAGCCCAGTCTCCAGGAAACGGATCCCGATATTCCCCCCGCAGTGAGACAGGTACCATCTCACAAAGCACACAGCATAGGGCTGCTGGCACGCTCTGCTCAAACTGACTGCAGAGGAGGCAAAGATATTAAGGAGATAATTCAAGCAGAAGGATGTTGGGGGCAAGGGGAACAATAACTGTGCCAGGCTCGCCAGGCCTCACAGTACCCAAGCCAGGGCTGGGGTGAGGTTTCGGTCTCAGGTGAGCAGTGTTTGTTGTGTATCTGTTTAGAACATGTAGCGATGTGACAGGGGCAGTCGAGCTGCTGATAGTAACGACAGCAGCAGCCAGCTGGGCAGCGAACAGAGCGCCCGCGGCCAGGAGCCCGGCCCGCACCCCACGGCGGGGGTGGCACGGCACGGCACATGTGCTGGCAGGCGGAAAGGATCTGCACACCTCTGCCATTGCCGAGCTGCTGCCAGGGGGGCCGCGAAGGTGTTTCCTTTTCTTGTGAAGTAACAAAACCAAAGGGTGGGGAGATCCCAGCTGGCTGCTGCTGTTCTCTCCTTTCCTTCTAAAACCTCACTGACTTGTACAACCTTTTCCATCCTGGCCAGGGATTTTATTTTTATTTTAGCAAATACCCNCTGTGCCCTAAGCCCACACGTCTGGCAAATATTTTCTCAGGTATTCTCCAAGGCAGGGCTTGGTCCTGGGTTGTTCAAGTTAACTGGAGGTTCTCAGTGCTTTTTTTCCCGGCACTGTAACTTTATCGACTTCCATACATCCCTTGCTGATTTACAGCAGCAGGAGAGGAAGGAGGCCCTGAGCGGTTAGCAGGCTGACATCAGCCCAGCGGCATGGGCTGAGCTGTACATTCCATGCCCACGCTGCTAGGTGTGACCTGACTGCACACTGACACAAAAGTCAGACTCTGTGGCTATGCAATGGCACTGCCATGGCAACAAGGCTCACCACTCATACCCTTGCTAGCATAGCCTCGCAGAGCTCATGTATAGATTTTCCCCTCTTCTAAATGATGGAACTGCCCCAGGAGCAGTTTCCCATGAGGCAACATCTAAGGGCTTGGGGCAAGCAGCTATCGGTAGCACCAGGGTGGAAGTCAAAGAGTCAGAACTAAAGGGACAAACCTCCTCCTCTTCAAACCCAGTCAGGTCCCACCTGTAGTTGAGGCGCATCTGTTTTCTCTTCCAGTGCTCCATAAAGGTGGCAGCTGAAACAACAGGTTTGCCATTAGCTTGATGTCTGACCAAACCCCAACCACGTCGCCTCTAGGACTTGGCTGAGCAGGCACAGTGGCCATGCCCTGCCCCAGCCGCTCTATGTCTGCAGGCTCTCATCTCCAGAAGGTGCAGTGTATCATATGCCAGGCCAGGTTAGCTTCAGGTCTGTGACTCTCTTATTCAACAGTAATGTCTGCTTTGAAACACTGGTGGTGTTGGGAACCAAACACTGTGTTTAGGCCAGCTGAAAGTAAGCACATTTGCTACACCCATAGTGTAGCAGGGTGCAACTATATGATCCTCAAGGTCCCTTCCAACCCAAACCATTCTGTGAATCTGTGAACTAGCCTTGTACTGATGGGCTCATTATTGCCCCAAAGATAGCCAGATCAAGCATGTCTATATTGTTATGACTGCATCCATCTTGTGGTCTAACAGTATGGTGAGCTCTGACCCTCACAGCCAAACCCAGATACTCATGGCAGGGTGAAAGCTACAGGTGGGCAGGCTGCTCAAAAGGAAGCTTCTGAGGGTTCTTATAACTTTTTTTGACTGACAAAAAGGAAGCCTCATTAAAGTAGACCCCAATCTATATCAGTCTGTCTGCCTCTGAGACCGAGCAAGTTCTCAGAGGACATATTTAGCTGCTGGGAATACACCAGTGCTGTATAATAAATGATTATGAAAGAGGCAACTCTACCAAGAAACGGTGTTCCCAGGGGAGCTTCCTGCAGTGAGTATTAACAGATGTGCTCAGGAGCAATCATCCAGAAAAACTGGAGGAAGGGAGAGGGTAAGAAAGTTGAATGGAGAGGAAAGGACATCCTCATGACTGGAGCCAGGTAAGGGTCATGACACTCATTGGCCTTCCAAGCAAAACTCATGTGCAAAACTTAGAACGGAGCCCTTTAGGAGCCACAGGCTTCCTGTAAGTCAGGCTGGCCACAGCTGTGTCACTGCAGGAGCTGTGTCATAGTCCCACAATTGCCTCCTCTCTCCCTGTCGCCAGCAGTTCTCATGCCAGGGGCTGCAGCTTCCAAGTGCAGGGAGAAGCACAGAACACAGACACGACCCCGTTTCTCAGTGCTGCTAGAAATCCTCCCGTGGACTGGCTCACAGTGAGGCAAAATGAAAAGCCTGTGTCTGAGACACAGCCAGCTCATCTTAAAAGCCCTCGGTGTCCATGCCAGGTAGTGATGCACCCACCACTGCCCTGCCAAGTGCACCTGCCTCTTTGTTACTCATTTCATCTGGGCCCGTAAGCATAAGTGGAGCTTACAGATTCCCAGAGCGTACTGCCCAGACGATCTTAGCTGGATTCTCTGGTATTTTTAATGCCGTTTAACACCAAACAGCACTGGGCTGCGGCCCGTGGTTGAGCTGTGCTGACACTTGCTCCAGGGGAGCTCTCCAGTGTGTTGGGATACCACCTCCACCACGCGAAGGAAGCGTGGCCAGACGTTTGCTCGCAGTCATACCGCCACACGGGGGCTGATTTTCTTGCTGTGCTGAGCAGGCCCTGGGTGAGACGAGCAGGTTACTTGGGGCTGCCTCAACTCTTCAGCTGCACCTGAAGCTAATACAAGTTCCTCTTGCACACAGAGGTGCTCCCGATGGAAGCTACACATGTGCCTGTGGCTGAAGACAGGCAGTTGGTGCTTGTGCTTTTCCTTAAAAAACAAAGCTCCTTTCCTTCTGTAAACACTGCTTGGACAAGTCCTTTAGAAATTACATTTGCAGCGACAGGAACGCAAACTGGTGTGGGAAAAGCTCTGCTGCCCCCGGCTCAAAAGGAGCTTTTCAAAACATTTATTTTATATGCTATTGAACCACAGCACAATCTTATGGTGACCCCAAAGTACTAGAGGAATTTCACTTCCACTCCAAAATTGTCTGGGCTACTGAGCCTGATTCTGTGGAAAGCACAGAAACTGACATCTGCCAATCTGCCTTACTCTGACCACGAGTGTGACAAACAGGTGGAGGGACCCACGGCTGCTTGCTAAGGGAAGGGAAGCAAACAGTGCTGCTGTTCTGGACAATGTGCTGAGAGCCAGGAGGGGTTCACAGTAAGAGTGACTGAGGAGGACCAGAACTGATACCTGACTCTCCACATGAGAGAATCAGACTATTTAAAGTCTCTGACACCACACCCTGCTGTGGATAGATCACATTTCTCCCCATGTGCTTCATGGTACGATGAGCTGTAAGGCAGAGATCCCTCCTCTCTGCTGCAGTGCTGGTGGAGCTCAACCTCCCCACACTTCCCAGCTTTCCCTCTGAACCTGCAGGGCTCCCAACTCCCCACAGTTCCCCAGACCCCTCTGCAAAAGCACCCCTGTCCTCTTCCTTATAGTACTGGATAATGAGTGCTTAGACTTGCATCTAAACCGTGGTCACCTTACATGGAGACCATGGTCACCAAGGCACTGCTCTGAATTGACCTACGTTGAGCTGTACCAGAATCAGTTTGGTGAAGGCTACTGTGAAAACCATTCCCTCCTTACCAGAACCAATAAAAACCTGGCCTGAAGCTTTAGGGTTCAGCATAACCCAGGGCAGGTTATGTGCTAGCTTGCAGCAAGGCATGAAGGAGGCACAGGCACCATCTTGTGCTGCTCTCACTGGCACAGTGGGCTTGTGGCTGTCAAACCTCAGAGCTCTCAGTTGCAAACAGGGGGATTGGAGCCTACCAGTCTCCCTTTATCTTACCAGGCCCTCCTGGCCTGCAGCAAGGGCCATGAGAGGCTACTGTCCTCCAGTGTCCTTGCCTGGTGCTGGGGTGCACGATCAAGGAGGACAGAAGCCCTTGAAAACTGTTCCTGGGGACATCCTCACAAAGATGTCATGAGGGTAGTAGTCTCTTGAACCAAGCTAGCCAGGGTTAATATTTGTAGGCAAGTTTGCAGACATGCCAGGAGAGGTGAAGTGATGTGTTCAAAGTGCAGGGGCAGTCAGCACCAGAGAAAGCACCAACAAAACCACAGCTGCTGCTTCATGCTCTACATGCATGATGTCTGCTTGCTGATAAACTTAATTGCATCTGGGAGCAGACTCAATAATCAATCTTGGTTTGTCCTGAGACACTAAAGGCCATTACACTTCCCTGTGGAGCCCCCTCCTCAAGCCCAGAGACCATTAATACATTTCTTCTCTAATGTTGTAAAGTGAAAGCTGGCTCTGCAAATGGAGCTCTTGCTTTCTGGCAAGCTGTGCGATCCTGCTAATGAAATCTCACATGCCACACAGCAGTTTTAAGACTGATGCTTAACAATTTCATTTGGTATTCATCTTGAACAACTTCTTGTATTTTAGCCTTCAGTCCAGAATATCAATTTTAGGGTGACAGCTTAATGGGAAAGGGGGGAAAAAAGAGGAGAAGTTCTTGATATAATTAACTGCTGAGTACAAACATGCTGCCCTATCCTTCTGTTTCTTCCTGTTGCATTTTAAATAATTAAAAACCTCACGTGAAGGCAGCTATCTTCTTACCCCAGAGAGCCATGAAGACCGAGAAGAAGACAGTGGCAGGGTTATCAAACAGATGACTTGCACGAGCAGTCGCACAAGCAGAGCTCATCTTCCAGTAGCTGCAGGTCCTGTCACACAAGGGGCACATGGTGATGTTGTTCCTCTCGTCACACATTTCCATGCTGGAAAGAAGCAACAAGATGTGGAAGAGGTATGATCAGTACAGCTCCATCTTTCCATGCTCTGATGATCCTTTGTCCTCTGTGCAGCATCCATTTCTGAGCTGTAGGACCATCAGACCCCCACAGTGATTCCTAGTTCCTGCCCCAGAGAGCAGCATTGTCCACAACCTACACCACTGTAGGAGCTGAAAACCCCATGCTGGGCTGCTGTCCCACTCCAGCCCCTGCCCTGCTTCTGCTGCAGGGGGTAATGGCATTTTGAGAGACAGAGGGCTCTATGCTTTCTGTGATAGGACCTCACAGGGAAAAAAAAAAAATCCATAAAAGTTTAAAGCCACTCCTGTTTGGAAATCTAACTACAGCAACAGACAAGGTACAAGGAAAGTGCTGAGCTTCAGGACTGGACTGCAACCAATTTATCTTCTATTCTCTCCATCTGTGAAACAGCATCAGCGAGCCTCCCTTTGGCTTTCCTTGACTTTTGGAAGCAGTACAAAGCAATCTCGGTGGCAAACAAGTATCTATTTATTATCTGCTTTGTAACTCAGGGCTCGTGGTTGTTGCATGAACTATGTCATTTCCTTCTACAGCTGATGATGCATGCAGGGCAAATAATGCACAATCATAGTGCTTCCAACACTGAAATGTTAAAAGACAATAGGAGATGAAGAGTTTGTTCATCTGAAGACAGGGCCTTCTTTTCAGCATGTCTATTCCTGATGCATCACACAATGTGCTGCTCAGCATTTTGGATGGGAAGCACCAAACCCTGTCATTAGCTGTGTTTTGTTGGTTTGTTTTAACAAAGTGATCTGAGTTGGGGATAAAACCCAACACCTGAGCAAGTGGCCAAGAATTATTTTTAGGCCACTGAGGCAAACTGCACAAGGCATCTCAACAACAACTCTACAGACTTCCAAATCTGCTGGGCTTCTGCTGCCCACTCTCAGTCCTGGAAGCAGAAGTTGGTGGGACTGCAGGCTCCCTGATCCGTGCAGAAGACAAAGCATGTGAGTTGAGGGGAGGGAGTGTGGTGGGAGCACACTGAACCCCGGCAAAGACCAGCTGGCAGACAGGGCTGGGGGAGCCACAGCCAGCGAACGTGGACTGGGGTGTCAAGCTGCGGGTGGCACAGGGTAAGCCCTAGAGGCTGGGAGCCAATGTTCAGCTGTGCTTGCCCTAGATGTAAGCCACAGCACACTTCTAGGGAAAGGCCGAATTTTGCTTTGAGCCCCCGGATCACAGGATCCAGTTATTTGTTTTACCTTGGGATATTCTCATCCACAGTTGCACAGCCGTACAGGAAAACAATGATCCCTACGACCGAAGCTGGAATGAGCATTTGTGTATAAACGCCCAGCCAGGCAAAATAGAGTCCAATCTTCTCCCCAAAGTATTTTCTGAAATGCAGTTAAAAAAAAAAAAAGACATGAGAGAGAGAAATGTTTCCTATTTCTTAAAATATAACAGGGCTAAAATTACAAATCGCAGCTGGATTAAGCATGGAGAAAGTAAGAGCTGATGACCTGTGGGAATTCTTTTCTTCTCAGAGGCCTCTATTTCTCATGATGCTTGGAATTAATCCAGATACAGGCACCATGAAAGCAAGTCAGTCCAAGCAGGTTTGGTTTTCTTTTCACCCATGCTTCTGCTGTGTGTGATTTGGTATCTCTGGGTAGCTAATCCTCCTCATTTTCTCCAGGGGAGTCTCGGCTCTCACTACGAGCCAACAACATTCACCAGAAATAAGTATCACACTGGGTGGGATCCATCAGCATGTTTCCAAACCCACAGAAAACTCCTTCTCCCTCAGTGAACTTCCCAGTCTCCAGAGTCCCCCAGGATGACACCGAGGGCAGCATCCCCACAGGGCCACCCACACGAGCAGTCCTGTGTCCCCATCCTGTGGAAAAACAACATTAAGGGCTGAGCTCTCACCTCACCAGGTCGATGGGCTGGTACTTGTAGAAGACTCCATAGCTCGCCCACTCCTCACACAGGAGCTGTGAAACAGACAGGCAAGGCACAAAGTTACAGCACTGCACACAGCAGAAGTGCTGGCTCCTTTGGCCCAGCAGCTGCACACCTTGTGTGGTGGATCTGCTCTCACCACTGCGGTCCCAGCCCGTGAGCTGCCAACACCCACAGTCTGCATTAGGAGTTACACCCAGCTGTGATGGTCTGACAAGCTGCAATACAGTGATGAATCCTAGGACATTAAAAGGCTCTTTGGGAACTGAACTAGTGGATTCCTGTAGCAGGAGCAGGCAGTTATACTCCTGATTTTGTCACCTGTAGGAGGTATCCAGCAGAACGGACGTGAGAGATGAATGCCCTTTGAGCCAGAAAACAGAAAAAGCCCTGCAATAAACCGCTTTGCTTTCAGTATATCCCTCAAGAGATGCTGTGCAGAGGTGCCCCCAAAGCTGCACTTAAGAGTTTTTCAGCTTTGAACTGGGAGAACATGATGACTTCCACTCACTCTTTTGGTTAGATATGGGCCAAGGAAAACCACTGTCCCCATTAGTGATTTACAGAATTGAATCCCTCACAAAAATAGGTTCCTCTGGGACCTCCGGCTCCTTTCCTTTGTAACATGCATAAATAGTGCTGCTCAGATGTCATTTTTCTCTTGAGTTCACTCTGTGAACAAGAAATCAGACAATACTGGAGCAGATGAACTGTGCTTGTTGGCAACCTAACTGTCACCTCCTCTGGGGGATGAGGGGAAGAGAAGCTTCACAGATCTAGAGCTGCAACGTCAAATCTCCCTTTACTGCTTCTCGCCCTGCTTCAACCCACTGACATCAGCTTGGTAGAAGGATGGTCCTGCACAGATATTTCAGGGAGGCACTTTGACAGTCACCGCTGTTGTCGTTAACTCACACGGCAACAGCATCATCTTTCCCCTCTTCTCTCTACGGTAGGAGCATGAGCTGCCTATTGGCAAGGGATTTATTCTGAGAAAAGAAAAAAGGAAAGTCAAGAAGGGCAGCAAAGGGCAAGCTTGGTTACACAGACCTCCACCTGTGGGGGAGGGCTGCATGGGCAGCTCAGCTGTGGCAGAACTGCAGGGGGGAACCAAGACCCAAACCAGTCACCATTCTTAGTCGTGTTCATAGAAGAACAGACCAAACAGGATGTTATTGCTTCAATCTGCAGGCTCTTTTATCATGAGGAGCTTGACAGATGCCAGCCGCCCACAGCTCCCCAGTGCAAGGCAGTCAAGCCAAGAAGGGGCACCCTGCAGCCCTGCCCGTTCCTGCTCCTCACATTTTATCCCAGCAAACAGCCTTTCCACAGCAGCTTCACAGCTCTCCTCCCAGTACACTAACACAGACTTTCCAGGCTGAACTGCTGCATTCTCATGCAGATGGTTCAAATCATCCAAGAAAATACTTCTTTGCTTTCACAGAAATGCTGAGTCAAACCCCAAGTGGATTTGCCCCTCTGCAGCCCCAGACCATTCATCTTGAGCAGTTTCCTTGCACTAATAAGAGCAGAAACAGAATCCTATGGGCAGACCTTTAGTAAACAGCAACATTTTTGCAAGTGTTGTTTTTATTCTGCTTTAGGTTTCTTTCAAACACGTTTTCCAAAAGTTCCAAGTCCAGCTGCCTATGTCTGGAGTGGGGATTCAACTCTGGGCAGCCCATTCCAGACTTTGAGGACCCTTTCAGTGAAGAAGTTTCTTCTACATTCCAACCTGAACCTCCCCTGGTGCAGCTTAAGACCATTTCCTTTCATCCTGGTCTAGTGGGGATGTCCCTGCTGACTGCAGGGGGGCCAGACTAGATGACCTCTAGGGGTCCCTTCTGGCCCGGACCATTCTATGATCCCATCACTTGTTACTAGGGAGAAGAGAGACCAAGCCTCCAGATCCCAACGGATGAAACACCTTAACCCCACTTACTTTTCTGTCATTGGGTTCCACATCTTCACCTTCATAGTCGCCCTTTAAAGAAAGAGAGAGAGGAAACCTGTGTCACTCAGCGAGCAGTGCCCAGCGCTGCCACTCCTCTTGCATACCCACGGATCCCACTCACTTAATGCATCAAAAACAGAAAAAGCAAGCTGTAAAATAATGCTGTATTTTAGGAGGCCATTTGTCACAGCACACTTTGTCTTCTGTCCTCAGGCACATTAAGAAAGAGTAATAATATCTGTCACTGGGGGAAAAGGAATGAATAAGTGATAAAGGTGGCCTAAAAATGTCAGGGGAAAGGATGTGGTATTGCCATGGTGTTTGGGGTTCAGCTCAGTCCACTTGAAAGAGAAGAGACCAGCTGAGAGAGCTGATCCCTATCCAGCCTCTCCAAACACTCAAGGATGATTAGATTTGAGGTTTTAATTTGGAGCTATTTTAAAATATGATAAAGGAGTAAACTAAGACTATTAATAAAGAATTTCTATCCAGGACTATCAGTAGCTGTCTAAAGATGTGAGACAAGGACATGTGGAGACGTTTATTTAACCTTTCTGGATCCCTAAGCAGTATCGCTGTAGCTTAAGAGTGCCTGACATTTATGATAAACATCAGGCAGATAAAGAGCCTACTCAGGGCTCAGTTACACCCAGAGAAAACAGTCATGCTCCCATGTAAGACTGGCGTGAGTGGAGCACAGAACTGGGGAGACACATTTCACCTTCAGTTCCCCCACTGGGAAGCTGGCTCCAGGCTTGCCAGCCCATGTGTGCTCGCACGGCCGGGGCATGGGGGGCAGCCTAACTGCCATCTCTCCCTGGCACCTGCCAGGGCTAACAGTGTATGTGTGTGGTAGTTCCAGCTGTATCCAGAACCTTTAAGGGAAAATACCATCAGCATCCAACTGCTGAGCACCTCTGGCAGGATGGGGATCCCCAGCTCAAGCATGGGTGCCACCAAAATTCCCAGGCTCTCTCTAACCCTCTTGAGCTCCAGGGTTTAACACTCTCCTGACATCATTCCAAGCTACTCAAAAGCAGATTTCATCAGTTAAAAGGTTGTGTCCAGCCCCATCAAATATGTCACTTCAACTTCTCACTTGTGGCCTTTCCTCCAGTAGCAACCAACCACATGGGCACACAGCCACTGACATCTCTGTACCAGCAAGGGGAATGCCAGGGAGATGTGGATGAGGGAACTGAGCACTTGGTGCCCCTGGGACAGATATGTTTCCTTGCACTGATGCCAGGGACCTTGGGAGAAGAAGGTCAGAAAGTAACAGAAGCATTTAGTTTGGTAGCCATCTCTCTCTCTCCAGCCCTCTTCACTTTCCCTATCTTCTAGAGACCTAACCCACAGGATTCTTCCCAGAGGGTCTCTCAGGAGGTCAGAGATGACTCTCCTGAAGCCCAGGGCTGCAATCCTACCTAAACCGGTGCTACTTCCTCACACTATCCTGAACTCCACCGTCTTGGGGTCACTGCAACTGAGGCTGCCTCCAACCTCCACATCCACAAACGGTCCTCCTTTGTTCACTGGGGGAGGATCCAAGTGAGCAGAACAACTCTCCTAACACTACGTTCTAATGTTATGGGCGCCACAGGTAGAGCAGAGGTGGGGAATTCATTGAAACCAAGCGGAGTGATGGGAACAACATGCAGCAGTCACTGCAGTTGTGACGCAGGAGGAAGGCAGGTCCCAAACACTGGCACTTGGAACAATGCTGTTCGCTGTGGAGCATGCAGCACTTCTTGGTGTCAGGTATTGGGCACGTAAAATAGAGGGTAAGGCCACTTACATCATGCAAAGGATAAGCAGCACTGTAAACTCCGTTGGCAAGCAGACTGGTGATCCCTTGAAAAATAAAGACATGGTAGTTATTTACAGCTCAAGGTCAGACAGCCTCACTTTATCTTCCTTCCTGGAGACTTCCCTCAAAATAAGCCATTTGGTCAGAGGATGATTCTTCTGCCACCTCATTCCTTACCATGTAGGTTCATTTTTAATCACATAGGTTATTAAATATGACCCATCTTACGAAATGGAAAACTGCAGAGAGCAAGAGGAAGTCATATATATTTGAGAATCAAGAATTAGAAGCCGATGACTTGAAATTAGTCATTAAGATAAATCACATGTTCTGAAAAGTCAGCTTGATTGAAGGGCAAGCCTGCAGATTGGCAAAGGTGGAGCAGAAGGCTGCCTCACGAGAAGAGCACGGCTGGAACTGCTGGCAGAGGGGACCACGCACACGCAGGCATCACCCACACAGAGCTTTGAGTTCAGATTTCAGATTGATTAGCGAAACGGTAGGGAAAGCCTTTGCGAAGCCCTTGGTGCAATACTTACCATATTTACCACACTTTCGTCTTTTACTTAAGAGGGCAGTTTCCTTCTTTCTTCCCTCTCCTTTCCCTGTTTACACATCCGTTCATTAGTCACATGCATGAGGCTGAAAGCATCTGTATCACATACTTGGGACTTGGAGGAGTCCTGCCTTCCCACGTGTGGAGTCACCCCTTAACTTGGGGCCAGGGTGCCAAGAACTTGGGTGGCTTGGGAGGAGTTAGAGGAGCACAAGGCTGAGGGGCTCTGGGAAACTGCAGCTCGCTGCACCATCTCCAAAGGTCACTCAGCTGGACCTGGGCCTTTGAGGACTGTAGCACATTACTTCTCTAATGTTCTTGCTGCAGCTGCTGGCTTTAATATGGCTACTTCCAATTCTGGAGCACTACCATGTCTGGAGGTGTCCTATTATCCGTGAAGACACATTTGAGGATTCAGTGAACCCACCTTGGGTATTGAATTGGAGCTAAGTCAGGTGCTTGTCTTTGTGTAAGGCCAAGCTGATTAATGCCAATTAAAAAATCAAACCAAATCAAATCCAGAAGAAAGAGTCCAGCCACAGGACTCATCATAGATAATCTGAAAGGCCTTAGAAAAAGATCAGAAAAACACTGTGCTCCAGTGTGCCCCATGCTGCCCAAGGGCACTGCTGACACTGTGGGACTGCACTGCTCCAGTGTGCCCCATGGTGCCCAAGGGCACTGCTGACACTGTCAGACTGCACTGCTCTGGTGTGCCCTATGCTGCCCAAGGGCACTGCTGACACTGTGGGACTGCACTGCACTGGAAGGACCAGCAAGTAGGAGCCAGGGAACAGCTCACTGGGGGTTCACACAGAAATTCCCGATTGTTCTTGAAATGAGACTTTTTCAGCTTCATTAACGTTGTTCAGACACTAATCACCTGCTGGAGGAACTTCTCCAGGAGTGCTCAGTACCCTGCAGCATCACTAATTGTCAAAGCCCAGGTTAAGCTTATGCAGTGCTGTGAAAGGTCTGCAAATGTTTCCATGCTTCTGGCAGAAACAAGTGAGCAGACGATTTTTTTAATGGCTGTGCGACTGACCAAAGAGCTACCCAAGGCCCTTCTCCATAGCAGTCCCTAGCAGTGAGGGCAGATTCACATTTGAGCTTTTGCAAAATAAATAACAAAGCCTGCAGTGCTGCGTGGGCAGCTGCCGGCTCCTGCTGGGCAGAAACGCTGCAGCATTATCTCTGTTTGCTCAAATCTGTTCACAGCCTTTGCTGGGTTGTAACCCAGCATTCCAGTGCTGGAACACAAAGGGCAGGATTGAGCTGTGCTGGCTATCCCTACGGACAGCCTGGCCCAATGACATTTTTATTAGGTATACGGCATGACCTCGCCAGGCTGAGGCAGGAGGATCCAGGAATCCTGACCCTTTGCTTTAGTCCTATTCACTAATCTCCAATGAGTTTCCCATTTCTGGACCAAAAAAAAAAAAAAATAAAAAAAAGAAAATAATAACTCAAGTGAAGTGAGTAACAAACTCCAAGCCAAGCATTTAAACTGTGCTGCCTGACCTTCCCCTTTCAAGAGTGCAAATACGTAATTCCTAATGAAAATGACCCAGCACCAGACTCAAAAAGGGTCCCAAAAGTCACAGATTCATTTGGATTTCCCATGCTAGAGGGAAGCAGCCCTTCTGTTAATGCTGGCTGGGCACCAAATTTCAGTGTGTGCAAGGGCTCAACAACTGTGCAGTGTATGGTCTTGCTTCCACAGAAAAGCCACAGCATGGAGATGGCTTCTGGCACCATTATTCTTCCGCTATTTGCTGTATTCCCAACCAGCTGATGGGTCAATACTGAACAGAACTACCTGCAATTCAGGTTCTCCTTGGTTTGTTTAACCACTTGCAGGCAAATAAATGCTATAACAGATTCCAACAGCTGTCAAACATTTTTTTTCCCATGTTCATGAACTTTCCTTGCACAACTTTGTTTCTGTTGTCTGTTAACAAGCTGGGATGACAGAACTCAGCCTTCCACCTTACATAATTTGGCTGTCCCTTCACTGTTAACTTTGCTCCCACAGTCGAGTGCATACCTATAGATGACGGTACATACAAAATAAAGTCTGTAACAGCTGAGCAGCCAACAAATCCTTAAGGTGACTTGACTTGCAATTCATGTTTCCCTGGATTGTGAATTTGGTTCTTGGAGCACAAACCCTAAGGCTGAAACCTGTGGCAGGGTAAGCTTCACAGCCACTGCCCCCACAGGTTTTTGGAGGGCAAAAAGCTGGGCCAGCTTTCAGTGTGTGCCTTAGCCCTTGGCTCTTCCATGGGGTTCACTTCAGTTCCACTCAGGACAGTTGAGCAGTCAGTTAAGACCATTCCACTCAAGTCACTGAAAAGCCATCCCAAAAGCAAAATGTGAAGTTCCTGCTTAAAAGAATGAGCCAAGACACAGACTTTCACTGAAGCTATTGACTGCCACAGTAATACCCTCAGACACTTCAGGGAGTGGAAAAGTGACCCAATGCAGAGCACATCTTAGCCACTGCTTTACATACATCCAGTCCCACTGCAAAGGACTATCAGGACCTAGGACTGGATGTGATATAAACCAATGCAGGGGCCACCTGCTCACCTACCAATTAATTTAGAGTCCAATCTAGGAATTCACATTTGAAAAAATTCCAAACAGCTACATTAATTAAATTACATTTCCAGATAAGACAATTATATCCACATACATCAAATTAGAGAGCTGGGGAAAAAAATAAAACCAAAACTTAAATTCCACAGCCAGTTACAGCTTGCAGTTTTTGCCAATACTTGAAAACAGCATCGCTCTAAAGCTAAGTAAAGTCCCTTACCCATGCTGTACTTTGCTTTGGTACATGTTGTTCTTTTCAATATTTCATAAACCTAGAGAAGTTAGAGAGAGGAGAGGAAAGGGTTACTTCAAACACTGCCAGTGGAAAGCACAATCGTTTTTGTGTACAGCTCAAATATTGGCAAACCCAAGATGGGGATGAAGTCATCATTCTTTAATAAAAGTCAAGGTATTCAGCAGAGCTTAAACATTTCCATGCAGAGTTATCCAGACACCAGAGAAAGGCTCCACTCAGCAGCCAGCTGCCCAGAGAGCTGACTGGGGGAGGCATCTGACACTCACCCAACAGAAACGCTGCTTTTGCTTGTACTGGACACTGATCCAAGACCAGAAGCCCTCTTCTGCCCGGCCCAGGTGGTGCCCTGTGCCGGATCTTGTCTCTGATGGTGCAAGTTGGCTTCACCCCAGGGCTGCTTCAGGCTCGTAACTCATACAGAGCACGCAGCCATTTATCACAAACGGGACTAACACAGGCTGACCTTAAAATTTCTGAGCTGGCCTGACCTCAGTGGCAGAGCAGATGTATTTAGTTTGGGATTTATTTCATTTATTGTTAAATAACCTTTGAACATCTCAGCAGGCTGCCCGGGCAGCCAAGCTTTCGCCCTGCGCTGCTCCCATGTGACGATGCTCTTAGCCAGGGCAAGTGCTCAGCTGAGGCAAAGCTGGCAGGGGAGCAGGCAGCAGAGGAAAGCCATGGGCAAAGGCACCTGCTGCCTGTCGACTGGCCTGCCTGGGAAGCCAGGGATGCTCACTAATCCCAGTGCCAGCTTGGCTGCTGCTTGCCTGATTCACAAAGGGAAGTGAGCGAGGGCATCTGCGGCAAGCCCACAGCTCATCTGTCTGTTGCCTTGCAACTCCGGTGAGCTCGGGGGCTGTCAGAGAGACATTTCCAGTTATGTAATGTATTTCATTTTATTTAATAAGTAAAAGGTCTTTGGCTTAGCTTCTATTCAGCAAAGACTCCCAGGGAGTGACAAGATTCCTGTTCATTTTGCAGCAGACAGAAGGGTCAATATTTGCACTGGGGTTTAAAAATACCTATGAGAAAGGCAGGGGAGAACTTTCAGAAACAAGAACACAAAGAGAAATGCATGCAGGATGAAACGATGCTGGGAGACCTTCAGTGTGTCTTTTGTGCTGGGTGACTTGTGGGTATCTCAAACACAGCAACGTGCCACTGGCATTGCTGTTGTGTGCCTGGTGTTCCATGAGTGGCTTCGGAAGCCCCATCCCTCCTCTTCCTCCCAGCCTCTGCTGTGAGCTCACTTTGTTTCAATCTGTTTTTCTGTTTGTTTTCCATTTATCAGTTTATTTTCTTGGCACCCTCTTGTGCCATTTTGTCTTGCTCCCTTTCTCAGCTGGTTGTCATGAATTTTAACTCCTCATTTGCCCCTGTAAGTCTCTTAGACTTAGAAGAGTTTTTTACCATGTATCTAGACATAAAAGTCTACAAACAAAAGCTCTGCTTTTTTTCTATCTCAGTTGAAACTTTTTATCACAAACAAACCACTTCAGTGTTTGTCCTTTGGATTTTTTTTCCAGTTCTGTGCTTCTGCATCTGCCTTCCCTGCTGAGGCTGACCTAGCCCTGATAACCTCCATTCACATCAAACCAGTGCACCTTGAGCTACAAGGAAACTCCATCCTGAGGTCCACACATGGGAATTCCAGAGCAGGAGAAGGAAGTTAGATATATTATAGCCCTTATCACCATAGCAATGAAAGGCAACTCTAATTGTGATCTAAACTCTTTTTGAATCCACTCTAGCATCCAAAAAGGCTAATACTAAATATGAGATAAAAGGAGGCTCACAGTTACATTCCAAGGGGATGATTAGCCGCAGTGGAATGGGGCAAAGAGTCCATGTTATACTTTGAGAAGTGTTGCAGCAAATGCTGCTTGGCACAGTCCCTTCCAACTGCCCTGGATGTCACATGAGCAAGCCTTTCAATCCCTCCTCAGTGACTGCAAAGGCAGCTGCAGCTTCTCCCCCACTCTGTTTTACGCTCTGTAAGTCACAAGGAAGCACTCCAGTGCAGGCTGTGGTATCGTGTTCCTGTAGCAGGCTTCGTTTCTGTAAGAGAACTGCTCAAGTTAAATGAGGAGCAGTCCCATGCAAGCTCTGCAGCAGCAGCCAGCCTCAAGGGGAAGGCAGGAGTGGCCCAGCCCACTCCCCGCGCTGCGTACATACATCACATTGGTTTTGTGACCAAACAGGGGGCAAGATGCAGAAACAAATCAGAGCAAGGTGCAGTTTTCTGACCTGGAGGCATTTCCTGCATTTAAAGTTCAATGTTCAGCACAGAAGCTGAAGCTGGAAGCGCTTTAGTTCTGATTTCTACACCTGATGTCACAGGTGATCCTGGCATTTGGTCAAGAAAGGCAAACTTGCAGCACACATGGTACTAAAGCTGGCAGAGGGGCTGGTAACACCATGCCTAAGGTGACACCCACCATACCTTAGTTATCTGCAGTACTTACTATGGTGCTTCTGGTTTTGCTGTCAAAGAAGGAATCTCTGTCAGACAAGTCAAATCTGTTAAAAGATTAGAAGGAAGCCCATTAGCTTAAGAAGCAGCCAGTAATTTCCTGCTCTTGTTGACCCCTTCAATATTTTCATCTCTCCTGGGGATGTCTTCCAGCTAACTTTACAGAAGCGCTTGTAGAAATGCTGTTACAAAGGAAGGCTGTCGCAGCTCCCCCATCCAAGCAGGCTGCTTGTACGCTTCACTGGGTGTATCTGCAGGGCTTTCTGCATATAGCAGACTGCTGCTGCTCATTTAAGTTGACTTAATCACTGGTAGCCTTAAACGTCTCCTAATCATCTTGAGAGATGCATGCACCTTAAGCCCTGTGAAGCCACTCTTGCCTTCCTTAGCCAAAGACACCCGGGTGGCCTCACTGGGAGAAGCCACTGCAAACCAAGACACCTCCTCACCTACAGCAAGGAGCATCTTTGGGGTGTTCTCTGAGCCATGAGCCTCCTTTGCTGTAGGAACATCCTACACGCAATGAACACAACACCACATTTCCTGCAAATCCAAGAGCATCTCAAATGTCACATACACTGACTGGTCCGACTAACTTGTTTGCAAATCTAATACACAACTCTTATCAGTGTTCTGCATCCCTTGACTAAAAACCAACCCTGCTGTGTTCAGAGTGGAGAAATCCTCCCCTAGGACTGTTATCTGTTCCAGCTGGCACATACACAACTCAGTCTTCAAAGCTTCTCCTCTGGGATGCTGGCCAAGGAGAAGCAGCAGCAAAGCAATCCCAGCCAGTCGAAACTTTGGCTGGGCCCCACCTTATGATTTCTTCCTACACCCACGTTTACAGCTCCTCTGACTGATCTGAAATCAATGACAAAGCCACCACTGACTTCATACCACTTCCAAAGAGGAGGCCTGGTTGGCAGGACATCTGAGCTGCCCATACCAGCTGAATTAAATTATTCTGGTATGTATCAACCCACATCTCTGGCTACGACTCTTAGTGAGCATTTCATTTCAGGTGGAAAAGAAGCTGTTGCAAACCATACTGTAAGCTGTGTTTGGCAGTCTAGCAGCTGATGTGAGTGGCCACACAGACAGGTGTTCAGTGCCACAACAGCAGGAGCAACAGGCAGAGATTTTAAAGAAGGGCTCTGCAAAGCCTCGTTCCTTAACATCAAGCTAACCCCCACGAAATTTACTGCAGAATGGAAACAGTCTTTAGAGTGATCCTTCTAAAGTGTTGGTGTTCATTTTCCCTTCTACCTCCTAGTGCCTTATCTGCTATCAGCAAGGCTGGGAGCTGGGAGCTTACAGAAAGCTCTCACTTACAAGTGCTGCTTCTCCCTGGAGAAGGGGTAGGAGAGACGCTTCACCGTCTGAGGCTTGTGTTCTGCCACTTTGGGCTGGATGGGCTCCGTTATTTTCTGAATTACGGAATTGATCTTCTTCAGAAGCCCGTGGGTCTGGTTGATCTGATACATCTGAACAGGCAAAGAGAAAAACAGGGCAGCTTGAATGCCTTTGGTTAGCCACAGATGAGAGTGAACTGTGAGGAACAAGCCAGCAACTCAATAAAGACATCACAGCCACCATGGATGTACCTGACCTGCTGCAGAGCATGAGCGAAGACACAGGTGGATGGGAAAGTCCAACCAAGGCATGCAGAGGAAGTCTGCTGCTTTCCCTCAGAGCCAGATCATGGCCCCTGGTTGATTTCAAATAGTCAGACAGGGCTGTTCAACAGGGATACACTGGGCACTGGCTCTTGGAGCATTCACTGTGTTCTTGGTGCAGTGGGACAAAGAAATGAAGGAGCTATGGAGCCTCTGAGGAAAACAACAGAAATGGTCTCCTCTCCTAGAGGCTTTAAGTTTTGTTTAAACATGAGGAGGATTTTTTCCCTGTGAGGGTGACAGAGCAGCAGCACAGGCTGCCCAGGGGGGTTGTGGAGTCTCCCTCTGTGGAGACACTCAAGAACCGTCTGGATGCATTCCAGTGTGATCTGCTATAGGAGATGCTGCTCTGGCAGGGGGTTTGGACTGGATGAGCTTTTGAGGTCCCTTCCAGCCCCTGACATTCTGTGATTCTATGATTTTTCCTGGGAATAGTGTGCAGTTTTCAGGAGTTTCCCCTCTTCCATATAAAGGAACCAAAATATCTTGTATTGTCTATTGCAGTTCTGTAGCACTAAGACAGCAATTGTGTTAGCCGGTCACAAAAGAGGATTACAAGCTTCCTTCTCTGAGCCACAAAAAATTATGTGTAGGTCCAGGACAGGGCTGAAATGAGGCTTTAGGGGTCTGAAGGTCTTCTCAGACACATGGAAGAAATTCTTTTCAGTGAGAGTGGGGAGATACTGGAACAGATTGCCCAGGGTGGTTGTGGATGCCCCCTCCCTGGAGGTCCAAGGCCAGGCTGCCCATGGCAAAGGGTTGGAACTGGATGGTCTTGAAGTTCTCTTCCAACCCAAACCATTCTGTGAATCTATTAATCTCTTCTCCTAGCCAAGGTCTGCAGGCTTAGGTGGTCTCCATCACACACCCAAAATGCTCACTTTATCCTTTCTTCTGTGGCAAAACAGCTTTAACTGCAGGATCATAACAGGCTGGTTTCATCTCACTGTGCTTCTGATTCAAATCAGTGGTAAGGGAGGCAATAATGGGGATTAAGATGAGATCCAAAGCAGAAGTGCGGGTTTGGTGTTGTAATCAATGACACTGGGCTTTGAGGCTATCTCTCACCCCACTGTAGACTTTCCCTCTGCAGTCTGGGACACGCACTTAGTACGTGGTTAAATATTAATGCCTCCGCAAGCTATGCTCACTGAAGAGGTAGCTCTCTATCATGGACAGTCTAGGACTGATGGAAAGACACTGTCATTTCTTAATGATATTTCAAATACTCTGAAAGCTGGTTTATTTGGTGGGAGAGTAGTCCCAGCTCCTGCAAACATGGCTGATGAGGTATGTGAAGAGTCACTGAACCCAGCAAAGTCTCCTGCACACAAGTGGTTAATCCTCTGCTCATTTTTAGCAGTTTGGCTAAAAAAAAAAAAAGCCTTCAAAAAAGCACACAGATTTCATCATCAGTTGCAACCTCTTTTAACACAGGCTGAGAGGGTGAAGCGTGGTATGAAATCCCTTGTATCACAGACAAAGGTATCAGCCATGGGTTTTTAATTTCCACTCCTCCTCCCAGCTGGTCGTTCTGCTTGCCCCATGCGGGTTTGTGACTCTCCTCCTCTGTACAGATTAGTCAATGATTTAAAACTGCTTGTGGGAAGACAGGTGTGCTTGTGAGGTGCTCCGAGATGAGCCTGCATCCAAACCATGCCTTCCAGAGGGAGAAAGGAAAACCAGGGCTCACCTTTTTTGTGGGCATCTTGAGCTTAAGAAATTCTGCCTCGCGACAGAGCACGTTCCACGGTGCGTGTATTTTCACAAATCCAATCCCATGGATTTTAGTCTGAAGGAAAAGCAAAAGAAAAGGTCACTGGTGAGAAGAAATTAGAATCCTACAATGGCTCAGGTTGGAAGGGACCTCAGAGATCATCTACTGCAACCTCCCTGCCATGGGCAAGGATGCCTTTCCACTAAACTCAGCTGCTCAAGGTCTCATCCAGCCTGGCCTTGAAGACCCCCAAGGAGGAGGCAGCCACAGCCTCCCTGGGTAACCTGTTCCAGAGTCTCACCACCCTCATACTGAAGAACTTCTTCCTAAGATCCAGTCTAAATTGAGCTACCTAAATTAAATATTGTTCCCCTCGTGCCTCGTCTCTATTTAAGGAACAAACAGTCTATTAGCACCACCAGCAGAGCTCTCAGTGGAGACAGCCTGTTTCCAGCAGGACAATCGCTGAACACCTCTGTGTGCTGAGCTGCCACAGGCTCTGACTCACAAATGCTATTGTCTCCCAAAACAATTACCAGAGGTTAAACAGATAAGAATTGTTTGGGAAGTAAAAGCTAAGGACTACGGACACACAAATTCCGTCACATCTGAAGCACAGGCATCCAGCCAAACGGTTCTTGAGTGCACTGTAATTAATGGAGCTGAGAGAGTCCCTGGTGCCTCCCAAGAGCTGCTCAGTACCTCAGAGGACCAGAACTGCTTTAAGTAAGAAGCTGCCCCAGACCCAGACATCAATCTCTACATTAAAGCACTGCACAGGGTGATGAGGAACCCTGGTAGAGGGAATTCACCAAGACAGGTAACAAACAGATAAATGTTTACGCTAATCCCAGCAGTGTGCTTGGGTCTTGCAGCTTGTCTGAGCTCTGTTCTAGGTGGCTGGACACAGGGGGTTGCTCCTGGCACTCCCCATACTCTCACAGGAGTAATAGTTTCAAAGCTATGGGACAAAGGATATCAGACCAGCAGGCATGCAGCAAATGGGACAGAAAGAACTTGAATGCTCTCTCCTGTGACTCCAGGCAGTGACTGTAACTCCCAGCATTCACACAGCTCTACTCTGTGCTGGCCTTCTAGAAGTCATCTTCTCCAGCCCTCCAGTAAGTCCAACCACGTTTGAACTGACTTCATGGAACCATGGAGTGGTTTGGGTTGGAAGGGACTTTTAAAGCTCATCCAGTCCAACCCCCTGCAGTCAGCAGGGACACCTGCAACTTGAGCAGGTTTGCTCAGAGCCCCAGACAACCTGACCTGCAGTGGTTCCAGGGATGAGGCAGCTCCCACCTCTCTGGGCATCCTCGGACATGGTCTTGCCATCCTCTGCTAAAAGATGTTCTACTTTTGTCTAGTCTGAATCTCCCTTGTTAAGTTTTGAGCCATCACCCCTTGTCCTGACCCAAGACCCTGCTAAAAATTCGGTCCCCAGCTTTCTAATCAGCCCCTTTAAGCACTGAAAGACCACCAGAAAGTCTCCCTGGAGCCTTCTCTTCTCCAGACTCAACAACCCCAGCTCTCTCAGCCTGGCCTCATGGCAGAGGTGTTGAAGGGAGTTTAAGTGACCTAGTGAACATCATCCATTTAAAAAAAAACCTTTACCATGCTTTGCCATTAGTAGGGCATCCAACACAGCTTCCTGGCAGCTTTCCAAGCCCAAGGGATTGCAGGTTGTTTCCTACACTGTTATGCTGGGATGTGGAAGCTGATGTATATCCCCATGGCTTCCTTTCATCTCTATACATTCCTGCTCTGGTATCTTGCACTGCAAGCACAGGGTTCTCTCTTTTAGGGTGTCCTGGCTTGAATCCTGAGCCCTTCTACATCACTGCCAATCACAGTACATGCCATAGGTGGGGACCTCCCATCTTGTGATTTAACTATCTCTGACTTGGCACAGGAAGGCTTCCAGTTGACTACAACTTGCAAGTTGGATGGAAAGCAGTTGTGATTTTCACCTGAGGGACAGAGAAGTGAAAGGTATTTTTTGCTTACAGCATGCAAAATACCTACTTTATACACCTGTAGACACAGACTTTGTATAAATGCCTGCAGTTTGTGAATGAGAGATGGCAGATTTATTTTTTAAGCACTTTGATCAAGGGTCTAGATATTCAATCTCAACTTTATGACCCTGTAAATAAACCCAGCCTAAATGTTTACCTTCTCTCCCAGGACTTTCAGGGCTATTGGTTGGATCAGTTAATTGCAATCTCTTTCTTTGAAATGAATACGGCTGTGGCTATTTCTACTAATCACACACTGGCAGGACTTCACAGGCAGCATTTTTGATGTGGCCTAATGCTCCTTTAATAGAATACCCTCTTTTCGGGGTCCAGGTGCAGGCTGTCACAAGCTGTACTGTTCGCATCTAAGAATGGAAAGGGCAAACTGCAATACAGACCCACGCGCCTGGGCACACACCAGACCCTCTTGAGCCAACTTAGCTCTCTTCAGCTCTACAGTGAGGTATAAAAATGACACTGACTGTATCAGGTATTTTTCACCAGAACTGAACTATGCAGACCACAGCATGTTGCAAAGCCACCAAACTTAAGTGTTCAGAGCCTCACTTGTAGGTGCAGCAACACATCAGCAAGCTGTGTTGCAGTAGTGGATGTGCCACAGGCTCTGGGCAAGAAAATGAAGAAACTTCACCTCACTGGGGCATTAACAACACCATGTCCCAGCAGAATCACAGCATCAATGGAACCACTGAGGTTGGAAAAAATCTTTTAGGTTGAGTCCAACCATCAGCCTAGAGCTTGCACTCCCACCACTACAGCTAATCCATGCCATTCCCATGAAAGAGAATTAAATCAGTGGGCAAGGATGGTGCTGCCAGGACTGAAATCAAACCGTGGAAGAGCTCAAAGAATCAACCAGGTTGGAAGAGACCTCCAAGATCATCCAGCCCAACCTAGCACCCAGCCCTGTCCAATCAACCACACCATGGCACTAAGTGCCCCATCCAGGCTTTTCTTCAACACCTCCAGGGACAGCAACTCCACCACCTCCCTGGGCAGCCCATTCCAATGCCAATCACTCTCTCTGCCAACAACTTCCTCCTAACATCCAGCCTAGACCTCCCCTGGTACAGCTTGAGGCTGTGTCCCATTGTTCTGTTGCTGGTTGCCTGGCAGAAGAGTCCAACCCCACCTGGCTACAACCTCCCTTCAGATAGTTGTAGATAGCCTGTGTAACCTTGGTCAGAACCAGGTTCAGAGGAATGGCTCAGCAGCTCACAGGATCTGACCCACAGTCACCATTGTTTGTTAACTGTTTGAAATGGCTTCTTACATCCTCGTCGCGTTCCAGTTCCAGCCCAGCCTCCACCAGGTTCCCCTCGTACTCCTCCCTGCGAAACCTCTTATCATCTTCATGGTAATCCACCTGAGGTTCACCTTCCCCCATTTCCAGCTGCACTCCCTTCCCAGGAAGCGGCTGGTCCTGCTTGGTGCTTCGGACACCGGAATCGTTGTGGTGAACTTTCCTGCTGAGCGTCTTGGCTGTTGAGGACTTCTTGTAATGGTAAACCAGGATGTAGTCTACTTTTCTCTTGCCGTCTCTGAAGTAGAGTCCATACTTACAGTCGGCATCTGGATTTTTGGATAGGGAATTTAATAACTGGAAGCAGGGAATGAGGGTGTGGAGAGAGAAGAAGAAGAATGAGTACACATGCCAACATGGACAGCAGACCATAGCCTTGTACCCAGGGCTCCTGCTTGCCTGGGGCACACACTGAGCCATCATCAGACAGCACACACATGGGAGGAGGCGCCCCCCAGCTACTCACTCAAAGCAATTTTGCAAGTTAACACCTGCAGTTTTCCTGGTAGCCAGCTGGGGTTTATTGGGCAGAAATAAATAGCTCAGATGCCTGGGATTTATTCTCATTACCAGCACACCAGCTCCTAAGTCAGCTACTTGGTGGATTTGGTTTTCTCCTTTGGGGGTTAATCACCACTAAGATCATCTGCCCTTTTCCATCCAAGACACCTGCCTTTCAATTCTGACAAACAGATTAATACCATGTGCAAACAGTTCTCACTTATCTATCCTTGCAAGCTTGTATCATCTGAGAAAGAGATCATCTCAGATACAGACTGAAGGGAGCCAGCTGCTGGTGAGGTGCGGCCAAAAATGCAGAGAGACCACAGCCAGGGAAGAGGGTTCACTGCTCACTGGTTCATCCCTCTCTGTCCCCACTTACAAAACGTCTGTCACTTTGCAAGCTGATGGTGGCAGAGGCTATAATCTCATCTTCGGTTAATGCTGTGTGAGTATTGCAAGACACAAGAGATGTTAAGACTCACAGCTCAATTCCATTGCTGAACCTTTCTCTAAATGCCACACAGGGCAGCGACAGACCCAAGTCCTGACAGCAGTTACTGCTGCCTGCGACAGCCCTTCTCATGGGCAGCTCACACTGCTACCCTTGGAGATGCACACACCATTTAAAACAAATACAGCACAAACCCCAGCAAGCGAACAGACAAAACCAAGACCAAATATAAACCCAGACAAACCCAAACGCACAAAACTTCCCCAAACCGCCACCACCAAAACCCCAAAACGAACCCACAGAAAACCCAAGCAATCAACCAATACTTTGTGTGTGTTTGGGGGGG